>CABFOV010000310.1:192932-222171 GCA_902141375.1 Timema poppense
TAAATTACTAGATCTACGGTTTTCAATAAGGAAGTCACCCGCCTCGGTGGCGTAGTTGGCTAACGCGCTATTCGTGTTGAGCTCGACTGCTGAGGACGGGGAGATCGAGGTTCGAATCTCGGCCAGGTGAACTGGGGGTGGTTTTTCCTAAATGGTTTCCCACTCTCCACGCAAATGCGGACTCACTTCCTCTAATTTAACCTTCCTAATTCCTAATCCATTAACGTAATTAGTACCTAAAGCGTAAAACCCAAAAGGGTAGTAAGACGCGGTGCTAAATAATAATAAGGAAGTCCATTATTTAGTAATTTTATTCAGAACCATCGAATGTAGTATAAAACCTAATATCTTGTTAGTTTTGGTTGTTGATTTTTGCTGCCATAATTTAAATAAAGCTCAATTTTGAGAAACTAAGGGGTTATATTAAAAACATATAGACTACTAATGGTTTTCCTCGATATTACAGTACTGATTGCTGCTTATTGCTTTGGTGGCCGTATGATCTAAGGGGCTGCTCTAAAAATAGTCGAGACTCCCGGGAACGAGGATATTGGAGTTTGATCTCAGTTGTGTGCACTAAAGGTGTTTTTCCTGAACGGTTTGCCACTATCCCTCATAATGCAAATTTGGCCACACTTCCTCAAAATTAAACCTTTCTCATCACTAGCCCATAAGTGTAATTAGTACAGAAGCAAATAACTTGGACGGTTAGTAAGATACAGTGCTAAGAAAAGATAATGTTATTATTAATTATTTATGTTTTAAACAAAAATGTTCACAACACAGGTTTGTTTTGAAATGATCCAAACCTGTATTTATGTTCAGCAATTTTTTGTCACGTTTCATTTTTTAACAGAAGTAAAGTTTCGAGAGGATAAGTGTTTGAGGTGTCAGGAATATCTAACTGTATATAATTGAACTATTGTCAACTATTTAATTTTTCTGAAGATAGGTTGATTGATGAGTGAAAGCTTTTACAGCTTGGGGACAAAATTCATTAAATTGAAGGAAGTGTTAGAGTAGATGAATTTTGGAGCCATTTATTCACATTGTATAATACAGATGAAAACTTAAAATATCAAATTATATGTAAAGTTGTAGAAGCTTCCCTATTTCTTTCCCAAGGAAATGTAGATTTTAAAAGAAGGTTTTCCTCCTCAAATAGAGTCCTCACAGAAGTTCGATCTCAAATTTCATAACATATATTAAGTGTATATCTAACTAAAAAGATGCTTCAAAACTGTATAGTAACTAACCAGAGCTAGTGCCCATTACAATACAGTTATTAACTCTTGCCCAAGGTGCCCACAAAAACTATCAAAACTACCCGGAGGAAAATAAAAGAAAAATTGACTATAAGGAAAGAAAATTATTGCATTGAAAGAAGAAAAGAAGAAAATTTAAGAACCATCACAAAAGGAAAGGTATAAATTTTGAAACTTGAGGATGGACTAAAAGAGAAGCAAAATCTTGGAAAGAAAAATGCAAAACTGTAATTGTTCACAGAAATAAATGAAAGGTTACATAGGGATTTGAAAGGAGAAGAATCTTGAGGGAACAGAACTTGTCCATTTTGTGTTAGCAGGTGTTTTCCAATTACGAAAAGAGGAAGAAATTACCAGAAGAGAGGAAGCCCATTTTCAAAAGAGAATTGAACAATGCAAAACATCTTTAATAACTTCATTATTTAACACTAAGGTGACCTGGCGGTCTAGGGGTAAGGTGTCAGACTTCTGTGCTGGCGGCCGTGGTTCAATCCTCAGTCCCGGCACAGATTTATCTGATTACCAAACCCTTCCTTCACCTCTGACAAGACATCTTGTGAATGTGGGGATTGCCAGGCCTCCACCGTAGTTCGGATTCCACGTTAAACTGTAGGTATTTCATTTTATCTCACAATCACCCTACCATTACACATTAGCGTAAGTGCGTATAACCCGAACGGGTAGTAAGACGTGGTGCTAATAATAATAATAATAATAATAATAATAATATTTAACACAAAACCTAAAATATGATTTTGTTGTATTTGGTAACTCTTTTCAAAATAAAATATTGCTAACCATTGTTTGTAGGCCATATCCAGGATAAAAGCAAATATTACATATGTTTTTAAAATTATTTTGATAATTTTATTAAAGTTAAGTTAAACCTAGGTTTTAACAGGTATTTTTGGTAGGGGGAAAAAGAAAGTACATATAAATGATTTATATTGGGATATTATCGTCACTTTGTCACTTTTTATCGCCTTTTAAGTCAATTTTAATTAATCTATTACGGCTTCTTGTCACTTTTCTCACTTATTTAAAGGCAATTCGCCACTCTCATCCGTGAGTATGGTTCGATAGTATGTCTCTGATTAACCTGTCCTGGACAGGTTTACAATTAGATTTTTTCTAAACAATAAAAAAAACTCCATTACGTAAGCACGTAATTGAGCTATACCGACCGAGCGTCCGCTGCATGTCTTCGAGGATAGTGCCAACATTTGCAGATAAAGGTTGTCATGTGGTCAGCACAATGAACTCTTCCGTCCGTTAAACTCAGTTTTCTAGACCTAATCTGCTACTTATTTATAAAAAGTTGTTTAAGTTGTTATTAATATTATTATTATGTTAGTTTATGAATTGTATATCTTCTTACTCGCCTCTGTGGAGTAGTTAGCAAACGCGCTACTCTCGCAGTAGACTAGACTGCAGAGGACGAGGATATCGAGGTTCACATCTCGGTTGGATGAATTGGGGGTAGTTTTCCCTAAATGGTTTTCCACTCTACCTCCACACAAATGTGGGTTCACTTCCTCTAAATTTAACCTTCCCAATTCCTAATCCATTAGCGATCTTAGTAATCAATCGTATAACCCGAACGGTTAGTAAGACGCGGTGTTATAATTTAATTATAAATTAAATGTATAGCTTCTTTTTCTATGGGCCAGTTTCATAGTCAAATTTAGTACGCCTCAAGTGCAGCGCTACACAAATTTCATGCCGATACCTACCTAAACTCGAATGGAATGGGCCGTTCTCGCATAGGAAACTGGCCCATTCCATTCTGGTCTAGGTAGGTGTCGGCATGAACTTAGTGTAGCGCCGCACTGGAGGCGTACTAAATTTGACTATGAAACTGGCCCTATGAATCTGTCTTGAGACAGGGATAAACCGGACATATTCCATTTTATTTGGTCCTGAGCATCTTATTTCATACTTTTGTAGCTTCTTCCTTTCCTGATATATGTTAGCATTCCAAACCGTCTTCTTCCTCTTCCTCCCTCTCTCCTCCCCCCAATTATCTTCTTCACTCAACAATCCCTACGTAGTGTGTGGCCCAACCAAGACGTTTTTCTCTCCATTATCATCCTTATCAAGCTCCTTTCCTCTCATACCCCCTCAACACTTCCTCATTCATCACCCTGTCCACCCATTCCACCTTCTCCACAACCACATTTCAAAACCCTATGTATTTATGATATAGAAGACTTGTATAAAGAAAAAGTATCAATAATCTACTAATATATCTATATTCTCCTTACGACACCAAAGTTATTTTTTCTATAATAGTTTTCAACATTTTTACTCATATGAGTACTTAGACGCCAGTATCGGATCGCTATCTAAATAAAAAATCACTTATGACTTATGTATGCCTCTTATTAAGGTCAAAATTAAATCCCTGATTCTTTAGCATGATTTCAATTTCCTGTGGCTTGGTACAGAAAAGAGCTAGACACATAACTAGACACTAATTTTCATTATTAATATAATTTTATTGTCATTCCTACTCATTTTTTATTATGTGTGATAAAATTTATATCACAACTTAACATATTTTAACAATTATTACTTGATTATTAAATAAAACATCCGGTGCACCAAACTTTCTCGCACCTTTATCTAAAATTGATAACATTTACTTAAAACTCGTAAAATATTATTTGCATGAACATAATAGAAAAAAATTATAATATTTCACCAAATCGTATAGGCTACATGAAATAATATACATTGTTAAAGAAACGTTGAGATAAGAGGAGCATCTCTGTCCACTAAAGAACACAACAATCAATCTCATATTTTCTAAGCATACTCCATAAAAAATATATATTGGCTTTGAGCCCAGAAAATATTGGTTTTATAAAAATACATTATAAACTGAAGCGTTTTTAATAATATTAAATCTTTACAATATTAAAGGTGACCTGGTGGTGTAGGCGTAAGTTGTCGGACTTCTGTGCTCGAGTCCGGGGCTCAATCCTTGGTCTCGGCAACAATTTATCTGATTACCAAACCCTTCGTTCACCTCTGACAAGACACACAACTTGTGAATGTGGGGAATGACAGGCCTCCATTGTGGTTCGGATTCCACGTTAAGCTGTAGGTCCTCAATTTCCTCTCACAATCACCCTACCTTTACACATTAGCGTAAGAGCGTATAACCCGAACGGGTAGTAAGACGTGGTTCTAATAATAATACGGTATTAAATTATTTTGTATCTCAATTAGTTACGGATATATAACAAAATTGGAAATGTTTGCTTATGTACTCTAACATTCATTTTTAAAGAAAAATGAAAGCCCCTATTTTATTTGTAATGTTAAAATGTATTTATATACAAAATTTAATCAAAATCGTCAGAGCGGATTGTGAGAAAATTTATGTTTTTAAGTATTTTTGCCCTTCAGTTAACTACCTTTGAATTTAGGTTTGATATCTAATTCCAAGTTCGTGTGGGAGAGCTCATAGAAAGCCCTAGATACCAAGTTTTAGCCCGATGGGTTAAATGGTTTGGGCTCTAGTGCAAGATACAAAAAAAAAACATCAAATGAACAGCTTCTTCGATTTCAGGTGGTCATGAAATGTTGACATTTATCAAAATATTGAGTTTTAATTATTTGACGGTCACAATAAATTCTAAGTGTTGAGATAAATTAAAAAGTAACATCTGTGTTTACCAAAGAGCATTACAATCAACTTCTGCTTTTCCAGAACTCAATTAAAGGAATAGATTTGCCAATAGCTATGAGGATATTGATTTTATGAAAATATATTTCAGTTAAAAGTTTTTTAATTTAAATGTTTCTACAACATTTCAATATTGAGATATTTCATATCTCAAAAATTTGCGGAGATATGATCAAATTTGGAGATATCCTATCATGTAAAGTATCAATTGTATATGTGGTATTCAACTTCGGGTGCGTATACACCCCGGGGTATGTGAGAACATCTTAGGGGGTACGTAAAAATTAAAATATATATGTATATATACTTATCATCCAAAGATTTTTATTTGTGACATTATTTTGGATGTAATCTATTTTAGATGTAGATTGTATAATGTATTGTATAGCTTTAAATGTTCACCAACAACTTTGAGAGTAAGAATTTGAAGTAAAGCTATATTTGGGGGGACGCGAAACAAAAGGGAGTGTTAAATACCACTACTCTAAGCTGTTTTAATGGAAAAATGAGAAGTGAAATTTGGTTTTTACTGATAAATAGTGCCTATATACCAATTTTAATCAAAATAGTAAAAGAAAATCTCGAGAAAATCAATCTATTTTTCTTTTGTCCTTAAGTATGCTACCCTTAACTTTAGGGTTGTATATCAATTTCAATTATACCTCGGGAGAACCTTATGAAAGCCATAGACACGAAGTATTTGACCAGATTCCTAAAATGGTATTGGCTCTAGGCTGAGATATAGACAGACAAACGCCATCACGAAAACAATTTTTTCAGGTTCAGTGGGTCATGACATTTCTGTATCAATCAAAATCACTGATTCGATTATTTTTACGATCACAATACTTTTTTTTACCCTAGGGGGAAGGAAAATGTAAAATGTTTTAAGGGCTTAGAGACAAAAACTAAACCTTTTAGTATAGAAAAACAATAAATATGATAATTGAATCAAATATTCCACTTATTCTTTTGATATACATAATACTATTGAAATTTTTTTATATACTGGAAATGAGTAAAATATCGTACCATATTTATATTTGTATGATAGTTATTATCAACATTTACTTTAAGAACACCGCTTGAATCAATTACAAACTGATGATGACGTAACTGTCAGCACATTATTAGATCTTGTAATAAAAAAACTACCGTAACGAGAAAAATGTAAATAAGTTCGAAAAATACAACCATTTTCAAAGTAATGCTTTTGGATTCGGCTGTAGACTGTAGTTCGGCTGTAGTTTGTAACTATAAACTCAAAAACCAAAATAGGTCGATTAGCATGTGTATAGTTATTTTAAAACTTGGTATCAATATGTAACTGCAGCAACCGTCGTATAAACTTAGTTTTTAAATAATATAAATTCAGCTAGTAAAATTTCTTAAATATATTTTCTACAATTTTATAAAATTATATATATATGAGCTACCCTTTCTAATAAATTAATTTAATCACTCAAGGATTCCTTCCGACACCCTCTCGTTAATTACAAGCTTATCAACAAAACGTAGTCTGGCCTAGAACCTCATTTTTCCACCATCTGACATCTCATCGCATTGGACTTGTTTGTGTGTGTTTTTTTTTTCAGCGCCAAGTTACCAAGCCACTCGTTACGATGCGTGCGTCATATTTCTACCTTACGTTCTTTAATTAGTGTGAGCAGCCAGCCGTGAAACATTGCATTATTGTCGTTGTTGACATTCTATACACGCTAGGCAGGCCTATCAAGGCAATGAGAGCACCTCACAAGAGGAAAAATACTGCTTACTATGCAATTATTGTCGTAATAATATTCAACTTTAAACAAGGAAGGTTTGATAGGCGTATGTAAGCCTAAATATTGATTTAAGAAATGTGTATAGCTAATTTTTTATGAGATTTAATTATAATAACTTTTACGAAAAGATTTAATTATATTGAATTTTATAAGGGGGTGTAATAATACTAAAGTTTAACTATAATAATTTTTTTAAACTAGGTGTAGTTATATTGATCTTCATAGATTGATGTATATTTATATATTAACTTTCTTAAATCAAGCGAAAGTATTTTGATCGTAAAAAAAATTATCTCGAGATTATGGCAAATCTTGACATTTATGTGAACACGAACCCAAAAAATTTGATTTTATAATTTTGTCTATCAATATGTTTAGTTTGTCTGTCAACTCGTCACTGACCACAGCTTCAAACCAGGATTTCGTTCAAATATGATATTTAGATATTATAAGGCTAGACCACGAAACTGTTTTGTTTACCCTAACATTAAGTTTAGTTTACTAATGAGTAATTTTTTAATTACAAAATTTTTGAAAACAGTTCTAACGCTTTTGTTTGCAATGCATACATAGGATTTGATTGACATGACATATAGCACTATAAAATTGGTTGGTATTTTGTCAAACATTTGTTAAAGGATAGTTTACTGTGGGGAAATTTTTGAAAATTATATATTTCAGAAATTGAAAATGATAAATCTTTCAAAAATATCTCTACTGATTTTGTTAAAAATGTATATCTAGAGATTGTGGATTATGACTAATAACAACTATAGTATTTTTGGGGTGAAAACTAATTTATGGGTAGTCTACGTTTAACTGATTTTTAAATATCTGACATATTTTAAAAATGGCTTTAGCGATTTGGTTCATAAAATGTATGAATGTTTTGTTGCTTGTATTATAAATATGTATATGGATATGTTTTTAAAAAATAATTTAATAGTTTACTAATCTTTGATTTTGGTAAAATTTTATTTAAAAAAAACTTTACCTATTTGATTCAAAATTGGTATCGGAGGACTATTCTAAAATCGATATCTTAGCCTAGTTGTTAGCGTGTATGTTTACTGAACTAAGTGTCCCTGGCTTCGATTCTCGGTATGGCAGAAATATTTATCAGTGTTAAAGTGTGGGCTTAACCTTTCACAATGCCTAATTGACAGCCAGAACCGAATTTTGTGTCTGATATAGATTTAATTAATCTATTATTTGTGTGCTAATATCAACTGTTGGCTCATAACTTGAACATTAAACATCTGAAATAAATGATATATAAAAAATTACTCTCTTACGATATCAATAATAATACATATTTATTTATCTAAAATGAATTAACTTAAGGGTAGTTTACTAACGTCAAATTATATAAAAAGGAAAATTTTTAAATTGTCAGAGATCGAATTCAAAATAGGAATCTAGAAATAAATGTCATGATACAATTAATAATAATACGTTTATATTTGTACAAATAAATTAATTTAGGGTAGTTTACAAATATTTTATTGTTGAAAATTTGATTTTTATTAATAGATTTGAACAGTTTGGTTTAAAATGAATACATCAAGAGCGATTGTTTTGATTAACAAGCGTGTGTATTTGTTATTATAAGGAAATCATACTTGAGGGTAGTTTACTCAAAGCGTATTTTTTTTAATCATCTTCGAAGCGATAATACACAATATGAGAAGGTTTGTTTTAATATGTCTTATCATTTAATTTTATTGTGGTACGTAATTAAATTGAATGTATTTAGAATTGTATTAAATTATATTAATATTAAAATTTGATGGAAATTATATATATATATATATNTATATATATATATATATATATATATATATATATATATATATATATATTTGTTTGTTTAGGCTTATGTGTTATTTGAGATAGTGTTTGTAATATTTTAAATTTTGTAAAATGTTGTATAGTTATATTTTTAGGGTTGTGTTTTAATATTAATACTGTCGTGTAATGTGAGCCTGTATGTTTCTTATTTACGTCAAAAAAATGTTCGGCCCCCTATTTATTGACACTCATATGACAGTTTAAAATACTAATTTCATGTGTTCAAAAGCCAGGTTATAGATCTATGTTTTGCAGGTGTCAAGTGTGAAATATAGCATCAACGTTGACTTATTTAAGGTCAATTTAGCCCACGCTGGTGGGCACTTGATTCAAATGTGAAGCTCATTTAGCTTGGTTTTCTGAGGATGGTGATTTTGGTGACCGATTCTTGGACAACAGTACTAAGGGTGTATTTTCCTAAATATGTTTCCACTTCCCTTCCACGAAAACTTGAGTATATTTTCTCTAAATTTATACCTTACTCTTTCCAGCAAAGTTAGTGTTGTTAATATCAGTATAACACGAACGTATAAACAGACAGACGATAAAAATATGTAAATTTAGTACCCTTAAATTAAATATTATATTTTAAATTTGTGTTTATATTCTTAATATCTCAAGATAATTAATATTTTACTAGAAAACTAGTTTTTCACAGAGCTGGTTCACCGTTAGTTTGGCTTAGATAGTATAGAATACTTTTTGTTTGGTAAGAGAATGCCAAATAACTCTAATAATAAACTGGTAACAAAGTATAATATGTCATCATTGAAAGACTTATTTTAAAAAGGTTTTAACAATTGTGTTGATATGGTTCATTACACAACTGAAAGAGAAGCTTAAAATTTTTTAATCTAATGACTGGGTCATTTTATCTCTTAATTTATAATAAAGCTAATAATTATGATACTAAAATAGTTTATTTTAAAACATTTTCTGATTATATAGATTTATTAATTTATCTGTTCGCTAGTGCCAATTATAGTTATTCTGTAAATATTTCACTTGTTTTAAATAAGTAATATTTTTCATACAATCAAGAAACACCAAAAGCCAACTAACATAACTTCGCAAGATGAAAATTAAATTTAACTATCACAGTTGCTTAGGGATTAATGCAGGTGCATTTCCTCTAAATTATTTTCCTTATCCTTAACTTTTAAACTAAGTCATTAATAACCTTGGAGTCAAAAATAACAATAATTTTAAAAATATATTAAGCTGATATATATATTTATATTTTATCAATTTTAGATAACCTCTAACATGATTTATTTTAATTGTATGCCCGTTCTACTCCTGTTCGGGCTACCCTTATATTTACACTAAGTTGGTAGGAATATGGATCCAACACTTTTTCTCAGTTGGTGGCGTATCTGCCTACTGAGATAAAGGTCTCTGGTTTGATTGCCGGAATGACCGAAAATTTATCATTGATGAAAATATGGGCTTACACTTTCAGATTGATAAATTAACGGCCGGGGACTGGATGGTGTGTATGTGCTAATCTTAATATAGTTTATAAGGTATATTAAGCTACGACAGGCCTGGTCAGCTGGTAGTGGAAAATATATGACGTGAATAAATAAAAAAACTGACCAAAGCAATAAGCTGGAAACAGTAATGGATGTAAAAAAATGGTAAGAATGTCGGGGTAGGAAATACCAACTTGATACCCTCGACCGGGATTTGAACCTGTCTTTCCCATCATCAGAAAATTAAATTTAGGTGATACTAATACCTTTTTCCTCTTGATTATATGGTTTCTTGATTATCTTAATGCATACGAGTATTTAATAACCTGTAGGCTACATATTAAATTTCTAATTTAGAAAATGAATCAAAATTCCATCAGTTAGCTTCTGAGTCACTACCACAACTATTTTAAAGTGATTAGAATCTAGCGGAGATACGTAAGAAGTGTGTCATGTGTAAATTAGACACATGATAGGTCAGCACTTAGTACAGGAAATATTTAAGTTACAGTTTAGATGGTAGATTCTTGTTCAGTATATATTATGTAAATTCAAATGAATACTCATTAACTAAGCATAGTGTTTTATCCAAGAATGTTGGAACAATATATGTAGGTTATTGAACAAATGAAATAATTTAATATCTATTATTTAAGCTCATTTTAATAGTAATAGTTTTTTATTTTAAAAGTTTATGAGGAAAAGTAAATATTAAAATTATGCTTTTTACAAATAATAATTATTAAAAAATATAGTTTTTAAATTATTTTTGTTTGCAAGAATTGTCTGGAAAATTGTTCCCAAGGTAAATTTAGAAATTAATAACTTAATATGTGCTTACTTATATAAAGATCAACTTTCACAAATTAGAGCACGATCAACATATTAAATTTGGTCTATTTTTTTTTAGAAATGACAATATCATATTTTTGTTATTTCACTAAGCATTTCTTGGATCTAAAAAATATAGTCCGGACTCTTAAACACTTAAAGGCATTCGGAAAATGAGCTATACTTTAGAAGTCGAAATACAGTTGTTACAAATTATTTTTTTATAGATTATATGTTTAAATACGATTATTATTTAATCCCTCATCGGTTGTCGCATGGTATAACAAGTCACTCTAGTGTTGGACTGGATTGATGGCTATGGGGATATCGGGTTCGTATTCCAGTCGGATATATTGAGGGGTTTATTCCTAAATGGGTTTCCTCTTTCCCTCTACGCAAATGTGAGTACATTTCTTCTAAAAGTAAATCTCTCTTATCACTATCTCATCATTGTAATTAATACTTACGTATAAGCCGAACAGTTACTGAAATTCGGTGGAAAAAACAGTCTACTAACACTCCTATTGATAATGATTTTCTATGAGGCCTTCACATGACTTAAAAGAAAAATCACATTTCAAATACAGATATACACCACAGATATACACAGGATGTTTCAGTGAAATTGTGCAAAAACTAATTAGGTCATATGGGATGCTCTACCGAACATTTTGAGATAGGGAACTTGTGGGTCTGTGAAGCCAGCTAAGTGGGATATGAGCCTAAACATGCCTAACACTGTTACTGATGTCCGGTTTATTTACAGCTAATCATTACATGTAATTTATTTACATTTAGTTGTAACATTACGCACAGGTAGTACTGTAAAGAATATCATATCATTGACCAACCGGAGGAAACCAAACATTTCGTACCTCACAACAGTTTCTCAAAATGACAGCCACCAACCCTAATGCAAGCATGACATCGACGTACGAGATTCTGCCGCACCCGTTCAAATATCCCATGTGTATTGCGAATCACATCGCTGGCAACGACAATCCTGGCAACAAATTCCAAGTCTGTGTCCACTGGGATCTCGTACTCAAGTGATTTAAGATATCCCCATACAAAATAGCGTTCAGGCTCTCCCCCACATGTTTAGGCCCATATCCCTCTTAGCTGGCATCGCAGGCCACACGTTTCTTATCTCAAAATGTTCGGTAGAGCATCCCTTATGTCATATTTAAATTTTGCACGCTTTCACCGAAACATCCTGTATAACTTTTTGTTTTTTACCGTATTCCCTTTTACTAATTACTGTCGAGGTCTTTCAGAAGGAGGACAAAGCTGCTTGCTTTAGTACTTACCGCTTTTTTTTTATAGAGTTGGGGAAGCACGGCCACTTTGGTACAGAAGAAAAACTAGATAAGTGAAATACACATACGTTTATGGTTTTCAAGCAGCAATAATTCATGAAAAATTTCAGTCAGACCAACGCTAGTTACTATAACCTATATATATGTAGGTTGTAGTAACTAGCAATGGCCTGACTAAAATATATATATATATATATATATATATGTGTGTGTGTGTGTGTGTGTAATAAAGTGAAAATGTACCCACAGTTTCTTGTAAAAACTCGAAATCTTGGGAAACTATCAAAAAAATACATTTACTGTACAACATTCCGGTATTTAAACTCTGACCTTATCACTGTCAACACAAACTAAATGAGTTTGACATTTAGTACGTGAGCCCACTGATAAGGATTTTTTTTGTCTTTGTTGCTTTAAGATAATCATGTTTAGTTTATGAGATAAATAATAATTATAGTATAGTTTGGGCTTAAATTTCTATTTAAGTCAATATTAATAGGGTATATTTTTGTGAAAAATGCATATTATTTCATAAATATTAAATTTGAAGAAAATTAGCTATTACAAAACCATTTATCAATGAGGTATTACAACCCTTTTCAAATAAAAACAATTTGTAAGCTTTATTTTAATATTCACGGAACTTTTATACTTATATAGATATAATATTTAAATGTGCCATAATGTCTATATACAAGTTAAATTTAATTTTCATAGTCGCTTTCTTGAAAATAACTTTTTGTGTTTATTGTTCAGGTACCCTCAATGTTTATGTATATGCCTATATTAATCCCGCACAGACACCGGACAAAAATAATTTTAGATATTAAATTTGAAAAATATATAAAGTCGATCTAACTATTGTGATATTATTTAAGATGCTCCCTTGCTTTTATTATAGTTTATTATTCAATCAAATATAGCAGATGTTTTTCAAGAATCTCTTAGCAGATGGCCGCTATTATTTTGGTGAATTTTAAGTGTTACTGATAATGTTTATTTCTGTAGTAGCTAACAGTGTATTTTTATTATGAATGAGGAGGTTTTATAAGGACAAATATTTTAATGATCTACCTGTTTTAGGAGCAATAATCTGTCGCAAGATGTATTTGAAATTTGTGGTCGTATTTAATATTTTAGAAGTGAATCGATTTTGGTTTCCAATCCCGTTTGGTGGCACTTCTCAGTTACGTTGGCTGATTTTCGGAACTGTTTTGTCGGTAGAAATAGATTATTTTCTATGTTAGCCTTGAAACACTATCTAGTCTATGCAAGATTGACTAACTATAGTTTAGATAAGCTAGCATCTCGCACGGCGCTTTTTTATGGCACTTATTTAATTTTCAATCTTAATATATGTTACTTGTAAATATTGTGATGTTTCTTGGAATATATTTTATATTCTATTTTTTAGTTTGTGGTTATTTAAGTGTTGCTACTTACGATAAATTGCATTGCTATACATCGCGAGGTTTTTTTAAGATTTTATATATATATACTTTAATATAACACCTTCTAAATGTTAATTTATAATATTCTAAAAATAAATTTAGTTTTTAATATTTGTATATTTTTTTGTAAAATAGTTAGGAAGTAGTCCTATACCAAGTATTTTAAAACCCTGAAATACATGGTAATTTTTAGTTTGGATTTTGTCCAGTGCTATTGAAAACCGGCATGAATCATTTGAAGATATAATTTGTGAAAAATTATCACCAAGCAAGGCCAGAACTTACATGTTATCTGAGCCATATATTTTTTATGAGATGGAGGATTTTTTAAGAATTGATGAGATATAAACATTGATTCATCCAAACAATTATTCATGCGATAAAATAAATTGCCATTTGAAGGCATCCCATATCGTTAAAGGAGAAAAATAATAGGACATTACCACAAGATTTTTTTTTAACAAAATATATAAATTGTATTAATATAAAATACATAAATATGTCAACAGTAAAATAGATTGAAGTGAATACATCCTAAAGAGAGAGATATTTTTTTTTATAATTACTTTTATTACTTGGAAACTTCAGATTACACTTTTTTTTAATTAATTTAAACATTTTAATTCGGTTGTGTGAAATTTAAATTGGTAAACTTTAATATATAATTTTATTTAACTATTATTTGTTTTATTTTTTATTGTTCAAATCAAGTTTAAATTAAATATTAGGAAGGAATACCATGGGTAGTTTGTGATTAAAGTTTATATATATATATATACCATTAACCACCTTTATCTCTAACCGCTAGAAGCCAAAATAGCTGGAAAGAGGGTGGGCGGAATCTATAAGGAATTTAATTTAACACAAATAGGAAAATTTGCAAGTTTAAGAAATAATTGAATTATTTATTCAAGGTAAAACAACAGACGTAAATAAAAAATTCATGGCCTCACAAGGCAAACTGGAAAGTATTTAAAAACATATAAATATGGCAGAGACTGCGCTTTCGCAGTGTATTCGAGGATATATTTCACAATCTTAAAGTAATAATAGTCCTTGAAGAAGATTAAATTTGAAACAAAAGAGTTATATGATTAATTATTTATTTATATGAATTAGTCTGGAAGGGACCCATTAATAATCAAAAATCGTTAATATAATAATAAAGAGCTTAATGAGCTCTTCTAATTGGTTAATAAAGCGGATGTATCGCTATTGTGACTTCAGACTAGACAAACAGATTAAATAATTTAAATTTTGAAACCTTACTTTATTAATAAAGAGCTTTAAATATAAAGGTATAAGATACTTACATTATTGGAATATCAAAAAGCTTATTTCCCGATTAAACAAAAAGGTCAAACCATTAACTCTTGAAACCTTACTTTAACAATAAAGAGCTTAAAATATAGAGGTATAAGGTATTTCCATTATTGGAATATCAAAGAGTTTAAACCCCGACTAAACAAATAATTTTAAGATTAAATTTAATTTAAATACCAAATATGATTAAATAAAACTACACAAAGGTTTGACTTCCCGACATAACCTACCTTTCTGTGGGACTCTTACTTCCAACAAATTAGAAATAATCCAAAAGATTTTTACTTTCTAATATTTAACATTATAATAGAAAACAAAGCAATATTACATTAGAATACTGGTAATTTCTCACTAAATGAATCGGAATTGTTAAATTATCTAACTCATAAACCAACAATAATAAATTACATTTATATTTTCTTCAAAAAAAAATACGTTTACAATATTTTATCTATAAATTAAACATTATCAAATTTTCAAGTTTATTTTATTATTGGTAACAAGTGAAATAAAATGTATATTTAAACCAAATATTCCAAGAAAGAAAAAGAAAGAATGGCTCCTACTAATAAGTTTAAATTTTACAATGAGATTAGTGCTCAAGCGTCAAAAGGAAACATTAAATGTTCCATAAAACAATTTTACATTTCAAAATAAATTTTTTAGTGAGAAATTACTGACGCCTACACTGACATATTTTAATCATATAATTAACTAAGTGTTCAAACACTCTAACCCATTATAGGTCGATTATAATTAAATATTTAATAAAATATGCAAAGTTTATATTTTAACATTTTGGAGCGATTATATCCAAGTCCAGACCAGGACCTCGTGGTTGTGTCGGAATTAATAGTCAACTATGTTAGCTGAGTATCAGCATTATATAAATCTAGTTGATGGAAATAAGGAGGGAAATCTTCATATTAAAAGTATAACACCACTTTGCGAACACGTGCTAGCAACATGAATATTTTGTTAACAACCGTCATAATCTTGACACGTCTTCTAGACACGTAGACAGGAAAGCTGGTTAGGTGGCAGTTAAGCTCACGTAAGGTCCATCGGTCGGCCGGATAAGCCAATCAGTGTAGCTTTAGATCACCTCATTGAAGCGACTCGTCTATATCCCTTTCATAGCTTTGTCAGTTTTTCTTCATAATATAATTTGGTGCGAACTAGTCTTTTGTGGAACTCGTGCTAAGCCAGAAGATACAATGAATTAGTAAAGCACATATTTTAGATATAGTAAGGTGTTATAAATGCTTGATATTGCAGGATGTCTATGTGTATTGATTATTTGGGGCAGTTAGCAATAATGTAACATTAGCTATCAATGCTATTGTTACATATATATAAAATATAAAAATTAAAATGTCCAGTGAAAGGTTATACGTAAAAGTTTAAAGATGAACATGTAAAAATAAAATCAAAAACTTTTTTCTTTCACATTTTCAAGAAGACCACCACACTATTTAGGCTGCCTAAGTGCACAAAAATACGTACATACAGACAACCTGCACGTGCTGAAAGAGAGATGGAAAGTTAGTACACTTTTTGGGAAATAGGGGTGCACCAAAAGGAAATATTCGTCATAGACGAATAACGCGCTTCAGTTGCGTAGATATATAACGCGCTAGTTTCATGTTGAACTAGACTGCCTAGTATTTGGACATCGAGGTTCGAATCGCACTTGGGTAAACTGCGGGCGGTTTTCCTAAATGTCTTTCCACTCTCCCTCCACGCAAATGTGGGTTCACTTCCTCTATAATACCTTACCAATTCCTATCCCATTAATTAATACCTAAGCGTATAAACCGAACGGGTAGTAAGATGTGGTGCTAAGTATTATTGCTATTTTTATTATTATAATTATTAATTTTACTAAAATATAGAAAGCATTAGTCTTTTTCCTCCGTCGTAGTATGTTGACTAGTAGGTCGACAGTTTCAGTGTGTGTGTGTGTTTGTGTGTGTGTGTGTGTGTGTGTGTGTGGCATATCTTTTAAACTATTCTATGAATCTCAAGCAAACTTTGCGTACTAATTGCCACTCATCAGGAAACTTCCAAGTCTTCCTATTATTTTTTTAACTGTATCCATGTCTGCATCGCTGAACATCGAGGCTAATTAATTCAAATAGTATTTTCTGGTTAGTCAGTGACGGGGGTATTTGTATTTGAATCTCGACAGTTTGCAATTAAGGTAGTTTTACCTAAATATCTGTCAACTCTCCTCCGTGATAGTATGGGTACATTATTTTTAACTTCTACCTATCTCATCTCTTACTCATCAGTCTAAACAGGCAGAAACATGGGATGGCTAGCCAGACTCGGTGCACGAAAAATAAAGATAGACCAACCAATTTGGAGACAAGAGTATATATATGTTAGTTTGTTAACTATTTTAGCTATATGTTACCCTGCCAAAGTAGCATATGTGGGAAGAATGATCCTAGGCACAGGATGACAACCGGGTAGCTTACTGATTAGAGCATTTGGATACTAAGACAAAGGTACCGTGTTGGACTCCCGTTTCCAAGAATCATTTTTCTATTTAAAAAATGGGATAGTTATATGTAGCTATAACTGTATTTAACAACCATAATAACCCGCTTCAGTGGACACATGGCTTAAGGCCAGTAGACTAGACTGCCGATGATGTGGGGATCAAGTTTCGAATCTTGGTTGGTTGTACTGAGATTTTCTACCAAAATAGTTTTTCACTCTATTTTCACGAAAATGTAGTTACACTTACTCTAATTATAACCTTTATCATCCCTAAAATCATTAGCGTAATTAGTACATAAGCGTATAATGCGAACGTATATTAAGACATGTTACTAAAAATATCAGAAAAGCTTGTTTATTTAATCCATCATAATAAGCGCATTCGTTCAGTTGTCATTGTACTATTGACATAATTAAACTCTCCCGAGTCTAAGGTGGCTGAGTTTTATGATAGCTCGATATCTTAATTGATTACTCATATGTAGCTGGTGATTTTCACACGTCAATCACAGTCTCTGCCTTGAAATATGAGTGAAGAATGATCCTGGGCACGGTATGACTCTTAAATGAATCAAAGGTAGAGCATTGGTGTAAATTTAAAGGTGCTGAGCTTTAGTCTTGTGTCCATCTATTGTTTTTCAATTTAAAAAAAATACATTTCAGTGCGGCTATAACCGTATTTAATAAATATAATAGCTTGGATATTTAATCCACCATAAAGGATTTAGTTTAACTTAGAATATTTGTATTAACTTAATTGGTGCCCCAGATTATTAAAGAAAACTTCCTAAAATAAGCTTAAAAATACATCTAAAACAATAAATGTTTCCACGAAAAATTAAATAAATATTTTGAAAACATAAACAATTGATTTTATACTTATTTTACAAAATTTAGTGTGCAGTTATTACTAACTTAAGACTTCACTACTATATTATTACTAAGCTCTTTTAGTTAACAAAGGATATTCACGATTTAATAAAGAAATAGTTTCTATCCAATTTCAACAATATTTAATATAAATATAGCACTCTCCTTATTGTATTTTTCTGCCGCTACTATTAGCTTGTACAGGTGTATATATAATTTAGCATGATATAATAATATTTTTTAATAAAAATCTAACACAAATCATCGAGGTACAGTACATATTTTAAAGTTGTCAAACACATTTAACACTCTCATATAATCTAAAAATGAGAGTTTAAAATTTAAATAACACATTTTAAAGCTATATCCAAAGAAATATAAAATTTAAAAGTGTTCACATGCAAAGAGCATCTATCAACTTGGAAAAAAACTACAAATTGAAAATTATATGGAGATAAAACCAACTTCCCAAGTGAGCACCAGTAATCCCAACAGTTAATATGTCTGAAAATGTGTGACTATTAACAAATTAAAACACAAATAAGGGAATGTTAAAACATGGGTTCTTATTCTTCTATCATTTAAGAGTCACAATATGTTTAATTTATTTGAACGGTTATGTTACAAAATAGCAAATATTTATAGTTGAATATACCAGACTGCTAAAGATGGGTAGATCCGGGTTTTATTCCAGTTGGGTGCTCTGAGGTTGATTTTTCCTAAAGTTTTTTCCAGTATCCCTCCACGCAAATGAGGGTACACTTATACCATCTTAACCCCATATACATTGGAATAGTTAGTACATAGGCGTATAATACAAGCAGGTAGTAAAACGCGGTGATATAAAAATACATTGAACATGCCGTACAAGCTACAAATCACCTCCTCTAAGAACTTACATTAGTTCTATGACACACTTTTTATTCATATTGTTAAAAGTGAATTAACCTAACTATGCACCCTTCCCTCCACCCCAATTTTAGAACTCAAAACCAAGATCCATTAATTCTCGGATCACAATTATATCTAAGTACCAAAAAGTGGCGGGGATCAGAGCTGAAAATAATATATTTCAAACTCGATCTGCAAAGTTTTTACCTACTTACCCTAATAACTCAGTTAATAAGACACTAATCTCAAGACATGCATGCTTTTTCGTTGCCCCTTAAAATGAATTTGCAAACGGAATAATGTTTAACAAACTGAACTCACGCAGCCTAGAAAATAACAGAGTAGAATATTCATGAGAGCCCAGCCTTCACTCCCACTATAAATTCTACGTAGTGTAGTAAATTATCTTAAGAACGCGGGAACCATTCCACCCCTCCCCCATCCCCTTGTTACTAGTAGAGGAGTCTGAAGTAATCAAAACAATATGCGCGTGACTTTTCAAGTTAAGAGTCAAGTATATCAACATTTCTTAACCTTAACGCATTTACGCTACTATGAACAAATAATTAAGGCAACATGTTTGTGTTACAACAGTTAGAGACGATAAACCTCCAGCGTTATTCCAATGTCTTGGAAGTTTCCTCAAAATGGTGTTTATCTAATCAAGGATTTGTTTGAGTTTATCATCTTCATGTTAGTTTTTGAAACGCCATTTTTATTCTAATCTCCCTATCACAGGCATTGGGAATAGTTCAATAATGCCAAGCCTCCACCGTGGTTCGGATTCCACGTTAAACTGTAGGTCCTCCATTTCATCTCACAATCCCCCTACAATTACACATTAGCGTAAGTGCGTACAACCCGAACGGGTAGTAGGACGCGGTGCTAATAATAATAATAATAGTTCAATACACGCAGAATTTAATATTTTCGTGATATTGGCCAATCTTAAACCATTCTTGTTTCCAATATATATTTGTTTGCTAGCAACAAACTTGGTGCACAAAATTTGAAAAACTCTTTGTAATTTTAATTATTTTCCTCCCAATCTTATAGGGCCCCTACACGATCAGTCAGACTGTCAGTCCTAAGATTGACAATCTGACTGACAGTATGCATCGGTATTTACAACGAGGCCGTACACGGTCAGTCTTATGTTATTATTTATTTTATCAGTCTCAGCTCCTGCATACACCTTGCAACAACATGCGATGATAGTAAAAAGGTGTGGGCAGTATATGTTTGCTACTGAGACTGAAGGAAATATTGACGAGTACTCGCACACGGTCAGTTTTACTGTCAGTACCACTTGCAAGACTGATGGACTGAGATTGATGTGATCAGAAAATTCGTATCACACAGTATTTTCGTAGGTCTGTCCATCAGTACTGCCCCTACAGACCAGTCAGACTTTCAGTATTAATTATCACTTTATTAATACTGACAGTCTGACTGATCGTGTAAGGGATCCTATTACTACATTCATCAATCTTAGGTATATACATCAATGTCTTCCAGGCCTATACAATGATGTTTTAGTTCCAACCTCGTACAACCTTTTACTTTTCTCAAGAATTTTATATAAAGTGTCTTCATCCATTTTTTATATTTCTTTGTCATTGGCCACGTTTCACTTTCAAAAAGTTGTACAGGAGCTGACATTAGTTTGAAGAACTTAAAGTTGTGTATACTTTTTGATTTGATGTTTAGAGTCCTATTAATCGGGCCATCATTTAGATAATTTGGTTCTAATATTGTCGAGAACTTTATTTTCGTATTTTCTTTTGATTTATTCTTAGTAGTCTTATTAATTTTGCCACCATTTAGATAATTTTGTTCTAATATTATTGAAAGCCTTAGTTTTGTATCTTTATTTGCTTTATTCTTAAGAGTAATATTAATCGTGTTACCTTTTAGATGATTTGGGTCTAATAATGAGTAGAACTTATGTTTCGTATGTTTTCTCACTTTATTATTAAGAGTCATATTAATCTTGTTACAATTAAGATTATTTGGTTCTATTGTTCGTGCGAATTTCTTAAATACTTACAATGAACAATTATTTCTGTATACACCAAAAATAAAGTTAATTAATTCAATTCAACTCATTTGGAAAGGGAAGGGCTTATAGCTAGTTACAACCATAAGCACCATATGAAAAAACTATCGTTCATCCATCAATTTCAACCTCTATGGAAAATGGAGTGTAGATATGAATATTTTATAGCCACTTACTGCGCAGAGCCGAGCTAAGGTAACATTATAAATATAAAAAGGGTGTATTTTAAACAATACACAACCAACATGCGTTACATTAAGAATGTTTTGGCAGAATATGTTTATTTTCCTATTTAATTTTATTAAAATGTGCATGGTCTCGTGAATCGCCCTCTCATTGGACTAGGTTTTGGAGACTAGGTGGTCCAGACTCGAATTTTGGGAGGATGCACTGAGGATTTGTTTCCCCTAAATATGTATTAACTCTCCTTCCACGTCAATGCTGGTATAGTTCCTTTAAATTCTACAACCCTTATTCCTATCACAATAGTGTAAATGTCTGTCCAGCCGACCCGTGTGGTAATGATGTGCGGTGACATAATATTCAATTTGAGACTCGTTTTAAAAATCAGAACTTTGCATGCATAATATATTATAAAGGCAACATTTAAATGAACTGCAATGGTTTTTGATAAAATAAAATACTACCTACATGTATATATTTTACTTTCTCTCGACACCCTGGAGAGAAAGTATTGTGATCGTCAAAATAATCGAACTCAAGATGTTGATTAATGTCGACCTTTCATGACCCCCTGAAACCAAACAAGTGGTTCTCGCAATGTCGTCTGTCTGTACCTCGGGCTAGAGCCGAAACTGTTTATCCGATTGAGCTAAAACTTACTATATTAAATTTTTGTAAGGTCCCCCCAGTGTGTTTTAGGAATTAGTGATTTAACCCTAAATTTAAGGGTAGTTTACTAAAGGGCAAACAATATTTTTTTAAATCCATTTCATCGAAATTTGCTCTAAATATTTTGATTAAATTTTATATTTATACACTGTTTATCATTATAAATAAGATGGAAACTCTTAGTTTCTCATGAAAATTAATTTGAGGGTAATTTACTTGGGTAAAATTTTCCAATTTTCATCATTATTCCGCAACTATTTTAGATAAGATATAACTTATCATTATAAAGTTGTAGTACCATTTTTAAAAAAATCTTTCAGTCAGAGATTATTTTATAAAAGTAATAATTTGAGAGATTTAAACCAAATATATATTTACTTTTAAATCACGTCTTTTGAAATTAATTTGATTATTATCTTTGGTAGACCAAAATGTTTTTCTTTTCTCAATTTTTCTGTGGCTGTGTTCCTAGGCTTAGTTCCTAATTGCAAAGAGTAAGTAAATAACAGTGTATATTATTTCATTAATGATCTTTGGTGTAGTGTTTATACAACCACGATTAGCCCTATTATTTAGTTTAACAAATCCTTCAAGTTTTTAGTAAATGTATATTTTAAGATAAAAGAGGGAAAATTCTGTGCGGTACACTGTACAATTTATTATTAAAGGTGACTCTTGGTATTTTATTTAAAATTGCTTGTACCTTAGGCCTATTTGAATTCACATAGGTAACACCATTTTAAACCATTCTTCGCTACTAATTTTCCTAACTCTCTTATGTAAAATAGCTGTAAAGGAATATTTATTTAATATAGAAAGTTGACGTTGAAGTAAGTGATTAATTTCATTGGTAAAATTAATTAAAGAGGGGAAAAATCCGATAACCCTCGCCCGAATGGTCATATTAGGCTCACTACGGCCCAATTTTTACAGGAACGACTTTTTATAAAATATCAAAACTTTTTCATTAAATAAACTCTAAATTAATAGTTATTTTATAGGTATTGATGGTAAATATCTAAAGTGACAGCTTCAGATCACGTGAATTGGCGTATGAATACTTAAAAGTAAATCTAGTAGCTTTTCTTACTGTCAAAAAAGGTCCTATCTTTAAAAACTAGACTCTACATGTTTAGGAGACTTGTTCAGTATTGGTAGGTGATTATTTATTTAAATTTTGGGTTTGGGTTTTTCATACATTAGATATTATATAAGTTAAGACGCGATATTTTTATTTAAATATTGAGATGATATAATTTCAAATTAAGAAATTATAAATGTGAATACTAGGGATAAATTCCTGTACAACAGAAGACCCTAGACAAATTATATACACTCTTGTAATGACACTTATTTTATAACAAACTTTCATTAGATTTAAAATATTTATTGACTCAATAATTGGAGATTTAAAAGAGTTAAATGGTCAAACTATCATTCACAACATATTAAAATTCCCATACAATAGTAGTTATAACAATAATAAAAAATAAAACTTATTTAAAACAAGTTAAAATAAATTAAATATCTCCAATCAAAAGTTTTGAACAAATTATATCAATTGAAAGTTAGTTAGATTTAATGAAACAGTTGAGCTCTATTTAACATATATTCCCTCCTTACTAAAGATTGATTTAGAATGTTTTCTAAAATGTTAACTATTATAGTTGTCTAAGTAAGGCTAGGAGGTTTAAGAGTATTTTAAATAATTAAGCTTTAGACCATCAATGAAAAACCATTTAACATAGAACAACAACGGGAGAGTGATACTTTTAACCTAATAGACCAGTAATGATTCCTTTAGAAAGATAACTATTACAACCGCTAGATGGGACACCTACCTCTAATAAAACTTATTGGGATTAAGCCTCATTACTAAAAGACATTTGTATAAACTGCTCAAATAATTTGTTTTCGTTTAGAACTAATCGGGATACCTTTATGTTTAATCAAGAGTAATATACTATTTGTTTAGAAAATTTATTGTTCAACAACTTGAATTAAAAAACAGCATTGCCATTGGTTTTTTTAAGCTACACATCTTACTTTAGGTTGAGATTGAGCTGGATTTAAACAGTAAGAATAGGATAAGGGCGGTCTAGAAATAACAAGCATATCTTGTTGCCACCAGCATTAATACTATTATGATAGTTGTCATTTTATTAGTATTGATACTAAAAATTAAATGAAACTGCCTAAGCTTATGTGACCTGATATTTGAATATATGAAAGTGGTTTGAGTAACTTTTGTAACTCTCAGAAACTGTTCTTCCTATCATGTTTCACTATAATAACCACCACATGAAGTAGCTATAAATCTGGTTCGTGAAGTGGCATATTGGCAACATTGTAGACGTAAGATTTTATTAGGGTTTTTTCTAGCACACTTCAACATTTACCGCGTCATAGGCCTTGCAATGTTGTTTGAGTACCATTTACCTAGAGGAAAGAGAATTTTTATAGCGGTCAAAGGTCAGAAGGAAATGTGTTTCCAGCTCAGAAATGTGGTATAGTCTGATTATGATAAGAAGTACTATTGAACACTTTTTTAAATCCTCTCTAATATTCATATACTCATATCAATTTGTTCTGCATCAATCACTTTTGACATACTGTGTCAAACTAAATTCCTAAAAGATATAAATATTTGAATTTTAAAAAGTTGGCTAGTCAACATTTTTGATAAAATTGGTGCTTCGTTTTGCACAGTGGGGAATTAACGCCCGGAGTATGTAGTGATATCCGCAACAATGGGCATGCGGGCAAAGTTGTAAACCTCATACGGCTGGTTTTATTTCAAGCAAGCGTCGTTCTCATTACTTGTTAGAGCTACTATACCATTTAGGTAGTGTACAGGAAGGTAAAATTTAAAATGAACCTAACCACATTTATGTTGAAGGGTAGTGAGAAATTATTTAGGCAAAAAACACTCTCAGTATATTAGAGCGGTATTCGAGCAACGACCTCCCTGTCATTATCACCGGATGGCCAGAATAAATGAGCCAGGCATTTAAACAGCGTTCCCACTGGTGCGGGCTGCTCAAGAAATGGTTTGAAGGTATTTAATAACTAGTTTTATTTTTGTTTGTTAAACTACTAATATAATTAATAACACACAACGAAATTTTAAGTAATTTAAAACTAATAGGCTCTATAATTAAATCGTTAACAAAATATTAAACTACAATTAGCCAAGTGTAAATGTGTATTTTTTAAGTGTCACGCTAGGAAGGAAAAATATAGAAATTGAAATATAATTTATGAAGGCTGTTTAGAGGGTAAGTTTGACGTAATCCAAATTACCCATTTAATGGATTTATAAATTTTGGAAACATAAAACTAATATATTTTGTGGTAGAGGTAACGTATGGCTATACACTTTTAAAAAAAATGTGTATGCTACCACTATCACATCATAAAAAAGTGACTGTTACTGTAAAAAAATAGTTATAAACGGACTATTTTTGAACAAACCATTGGATTTTACTAAATTTGGTACACGCCTAGTTAAACGGGCTTTATTTATATTACGATATATTAATATAGCTTAAACGGAGTGTAAATATCCTGGACGCATGATTAAGGTGAATGGTGAGACTATGGTGGATATAATAAAAAGAGGGCAGCAGGGGGAGTTTCTTTAGATGTGTGTAAGAGACCAGATAGGGAAAATAAAAGTGCCCTTGGAGTGTAAAGTATTGTACAGAGAGTACTTGGTGTCCATAGCTATAAATGCTGTAGAAGCATAGGCATTACATGTAAGAGAGACTAGTAAAGTAGAGCCCATAGGAATTAAGTTTGTGAGGAGCATGTTAGCTTTCACTAGGAGAGACAGGATTAGAAATTAAGTTATCCGTGAAAGAGTGGGTGTACAGGGAGTATAAGAGATAGCAGAGGAAGCAAGATTGAGATGATATATGGTCATGTAATTAGGATGGGAAAAGAGATAATACCAATAAGAATTAAGGAGATGACGTGTTTAGGAAGAAATATCACAAGGTAAACCAAGAAGGAGATGGTAGGAGTAGATAGCAAAAGTACCCAGGGGAGAGAAGGGTAATGGATGTGATTAAAGGGAGATGAATGGTGGAAGGATAGAGGAGGATGAAGCTATTTTACTACACTGAGATGGCCACAGTAAACAGTTAATAATAATTATGAGGATAGCTTAAACTGGTTCTATTACCTAGCTAACATTTTCCTTACTTAGCCTTCAAATTAGTTATATCCACCAGATGAAAAATATATTTTAAAATAAAAAGCTCTAGTGTAATTTTTTTTAAATTTTCTAAGTTCCTTAGCTTTCTTTCAACTACTCGTGTACATATCGTGGAGGTTTCATTTGACAAAAGTTGATATCAAAATATGTACACTGGAATATATCAAGATTACCTTGCATGGTTCCATCATGTGTATATTTTAAATAGGGCACAAAGTACAAGCTCTCAAGGTAAAGATACTGCCTTGGAGAGTATTCAGAGGGTGCCAACGATAACGAGGCTAGCAAAGAGATATATAAAATAGCTCACAGCTAAATGGACGTCTTTAATATAAAATGCGTGTTTCTTGAAATCTACTATGTAAGCAAATTCTTTTAAGCAAAAGCTTTATATTTTGGGTAACTATTTTAAAAGCAAGGCAAGCTTGATTCAATCTCTAGGTCTACTACAGTTAAGTAATGCACACAACAGTTCAAATGATTGTTATTTGTATAGTAGTAGTGCTTTACTGGTGAATCTCATACAGTAAAATTCGTTTTGGGGTAGTTCTAATTAGTAATCCAACTTTTCCCGATTTGACAGCCATAGGATTATGACGCACAACATAAAAAAATTATAAATCTTAATTAATTTACAAATAAAATCAATATTTATCTTTTTGACTCATTTCCGTTTTATAGTGGCTAGATTTTTTACCTATATGAAGCTCGTCCTTCATTTTCGTTCCTTCCCTTTCCAGCTCAAAGTTATATATATATATAATTTACATTATTGGTTTGAGGCATACAAATACAATGGGTTAACTGTTATAGTTTTACTTTGTGTTAGTTAAAAATATCATTTCAGTATTTAAAATGGACCACTCCCTTCTAAAGTTAAAGTGCTTGCATCAGGATCCGATGTGCATCGGTTAAGCCCCAGACAGGTAGAAGAATATTATTAGAGTGACAAACATATTTAGTACAACTTCATTCAGAGGGGAAGTAAAGCCGTCAGTCCGATGCTGATTGTGGTAAGTAAAAGAACCCTGCAAACTATGTTAAAATACCTTTCCCGGCAAAATTGGTAAACCCTTTCGCTCTCGCTCAAAGAAAATTTGCATGTGCCGACATAATCAGATGGTTCAGAAAGTGCACGTAGAATACCTAAATATATATAATTTTGTTTTAACTTAAATATGTGGAATTTATTTGTTATAAGTATAGTTATTATTATTATCATTATTATTATTATTATTATTATTATTATTAGTAGTAGTAGTAGTAGTAGTAGTAGTAGTAGTAGTAGTAGTAGTAGTAGTAGTAGTACCGTGTTTTAATACCCGTTCGGGTTATACGCACTTACGCTAATGTGTAATGGTAGGGTGATTGTGAGATGAAATGGAGGACCTACAGTTTAACGTGGAATCCGAACCACGGTGGAGGCCTGGCATTCCCATATAAATATTGTTACTTCTTAAAAAGGCTTTCTATGAACCGTATACCATTATGCCATACTAGTATATAGTATTAAAAAATTTCCCTTAGATAAAATATTATCTGGTGCTTTGCTTCAAATTCTACTTGTAACTGGAAAACGTTCGTTTGGTTTTCAAAGACCATTTGAAAATAAAACAGAAGGTATATTTTATCCCAAATAAAGTCTCACCAAGTACGTTTACAATTTTGGAAAAATAATTAAATGTATTACGTACCTTTAGTATCGGATTGGATATTATGTTGTTTATTTGAAGTTAATAGATTTTTCTACACAAGACTTACTAATGTTGTAATATAGGTAGGGTACAAGTAGATTGATATCCACTAGAAAAAAACCAATTGTCATTCATGCCAACTTTTGAATGCTGAAAAGTTTTTTAAAAGGAATTTTAAATTCACCCAGTTTAAAAATGTGTTTGTACACTTTGAGAATTGATGTCAATCCATATGGTTTTATCAAATTAATTAAACATATTTATAAGATGGATGAAAACAAAACGATAATATTTAATAGCTTCTCAATTGTCAGTAACTGTCAGTTATCTTGAACGAACCGTAATAGTTGTGCTGTCTGAAAACACACCAGTAAAACAAGCATTTGTTTGCCATTACAATATTAGCTTGTTGTTAGTATGATGAGTGATATGATAATATAATAAAGCCTCATTTGGGTTCAGGATTGTTTAAACGCTTAGACATCTTAAGGGCCAATACCAGCTGAAATATGTTTGTTTTAATTTAGAGTAAAAGCGGGTGAAAATGTAGAATTCACGATAAATTTTAATGAAGGTGGAAAACTAGGAGATAGCTTTAAATGTTATAATTTATATCCCATGCGAACGCAGTATTTAAATAATCTCAGTAAATTATTAATAAAAAGATTGATAATTAATTAAATTTAGCGCATAGCTATTATACGTGTATTGCACCAATAAGCTTATGAATATGAAATACGAGAGAAATCCTCCCAATTAAATACCATATCGCGTTTACAATAGATCAGTGGTTTCAAAGGTTATTAGTAAAGTTTTCAGTGATTTGACCTAACCAAATAACCATAGCAGCCAAAGCAATTACATTATAACTAAACGTAGAGTGTTTGAAGTCTGTTTCACCAGACGAGTGAGATATTTTTAGTCCATTTATATGAAATTTTCAATTTAAAATAGAAAATAATGAATATAGCTTACTATACAGCAGTAGCGCCTTTTGTGAGGACACAATTTATTATGGTTATGAGTGTAATCACTCCTGATAGTGGATAGAAGTGTCCATAAGCTATATCCATGGCTGAGTTGATTTCTTTGTTCGAGCCCAGGCAGTACCTAAACCAATAAAATAGTTGTTTAGTATCTAGGTAGAAGAAAA
>CABFOV010000311.1:8060-24836 GCA_902141375.1 Timema poppense
ATTACTGGCAGCGTCAGGTGAGTGTTAGCGTGACTTTAGAAGACATTACTTCGATGCCTGACATCCTAGCACAGTCAATAGCGTGTCTCAAAGTTGAGCGGGTTTGATTCCCGGTACAGCAATTGAGAAAAACAAAAATGTTGTTTCTCCTTTTAGTGATAAACTGACGTGAGGAACTGGTTGTTGTGTTGGGTCTAGAGTTAAGTTAGGTTGTTTGTTAAAATAAACTATTGATTCAGAAAGTGCACGATGAATAGCCCTAGTAAAAACGTAAGTATTTTGATCCTTGACAGAGTGCTCCGAAGGAGTAGAATGTGGTATTTGTAGAATAAAGCGTGATTTGAGGTAAATTTATTTTCAGTTTTTATTACAAAAATTTTTTGTCAGAAAAAATTAAATGCTGCTTCAATAAGTATGTTTAATTAATTTTTCCGCACGCAGTTATGAGCCTTGCACAATTCTAAACATCTTGAATTTACGAAAACAGTTATCAGTAAACTACCCTAAATCGAGATTTGACCCCAAAACCAGATAAACAGGTTTTTTTTTTACTTCAAACACTCTCCAGTTACAAACAACATCTTTAGACCTAATTTCGAAAAATCTTGAATTTTCGTAATTCATTAATCTGTAAACTCCACCTTAATTTAGAGGCTGGAGTACAAATTTTAATACACCGAGATGTGACCATATAACACATAAATATCAAAGTCTGAACAAAATCCATTAATCCATTTCAGCTCTACCTCCAGAGACAGATAGAAATAAATACGTGTCTAGACAGTACATTCTTAATTTCAAATGATGTCTATAACATTCTGGTGTAGTTTGTTGGTTACGTCGAGGTACATCCTGTATATGAGAAAGTAAAAATGGGATGATTAACCACGTTTCGTTAACAAGAAAAATAATAAATATTTCAAATCTAAGATTTCCTAATAAAATAGTCATTTGTGTACAAAAATAATAACAATATTGATTAATATTTTAAAAACAAGAAACACTTCGAAATTACTTTTTTTCTAATTATATTATTTGAAAAGTAAACCTTCATGCAAAACACATTAGAATAAAATAGCCTTATGACAGTTCAAATTATTCTTTATATTCTTAATATTTTGATATGATCTTTGGAACTGCAATCAAAGTCGATAAACGTAACGTTACGTTCGTTCTCTCACTTGCTGCTACGCCGCAGTAGCAGCGCTTGGCACAATCACCTCCCGCTCCCACCACAAGAGCGCAGGGCGTACTCAAGCGTCTTCAGAATGGAGTGTTAATCCATCTTTGTTGATACTAAAAAGTGTCAAAAATAATTTTTGTTTTTTGTAGTTCTTTTACATTAGTAATTAAATTTTGTTCATTTTATTTACTTATTGTGCCTTCTTAAAACGTGTGAAATGTGACGGGACACGATAAACTTGGATTATATGGGTATAGAGATTGGGAGGTATGTGCGAGATCAAAATGTAATTCTCAAGAATTTTAAGCTGCCCAAGATTTATCTCAGCCTTGCCTTGCACATGCTTGGTTATACATACAGGAGTTTTTTTTTAATCTTATTCTTATGTGGACGAGTGAGAGTGAGTGAGAGCGCCCGTGAGAAAATATTTCAAATGACAGTCATGGAAGCATTCCATTCCTCCCAACTGTTTACATTTTTGCATATATTTCAACACATGGAAGGGTATTGGTTCTTAAAATGTCAAGACTATCTTTACCAGTCCACAAAATTCTTACGTACCTAATTTGAATTTTTTGTTAGGCTTAGTAATCACTATATTTTTAACTTTGAAAATACAATATTGTTTTAATATGAAAATAGGCTAGTCAATTTCACTATTTGAATTTCAAACCCTAATCTGTATAGGTAAATCAAAACTCCTACACAGTATAATTTGACATTTTTATTTGGTTTTGGTTGAAGGTTATAATACAAAATGTATACAATATTGTTTTATGGGAAAACATTTATTATGAAAGTTTGTCAACATATAAGAATGAATTCTATTTCTACTATTATAGCCTACTTCAAATTTTCTACTTCCTTTATAAACTTTGCAATTATATTTTGAAATAACAACTAAGACACACATTATGAGTTAGGCCTATATAAGTTTTGATATAGTATTTTAACTACAGTAGCTGTTGTTTTCTTCTATAATGAATTGCTAGTCATTAAACAAGGTGTGGTGTTGAAGCTAAAAAAAATTGTAAGGGTCCGAGCCTCTTTTACATTCTTCTCATATTCACTCATAAGAGAAGAATAGGCTTATCTTTTATGCCCCATAAAGTATTTTTTTCACATTTTTTATCTTTGAATTAAAAACAAAAAATTAACCTCACCTTAAGAACATGAAAATAAGAGTTGGGACGAATCATGACCCAGGCTCATGACTGTTGTAACACTACAGTATCTAGGAATAATTTGAAATTTGATTGTCTTAAAATCTATTACACCAAATTAATATTGACACACATAATTAGAAACCACTTTCTTAAATTGTAAATCTAGCAAACTAGATTGATGATTTGGAATTCTAAACATTTTTTCTTTGCTGAATTATAATACCATATGTAGGCCTAAATTATTTATTATCATTGAAACACACAGCAAGAATAGAACATCTCTGATATTTTAAAAAATAGGCCTAAAATGGTTAAAACTATTATATAAGTTAGTTATGAAATTAAAACATAACTTACCTAAATCACAAAGTAGTGTAGATATTTAAATGAATGATATTGTTACAACATGTCATCAAAAGTATTAACCTATTGTGATATACAGTAGGAGAGCATTTTTTTTAAATTATCAATCAACCAAACCTAACCTTCTATGTGTCAACAACATGTTTTTCCTGAAATATCAAGATCTCAAAATATCTTGCATTAAAAGACTTTATTGATGAGTATGCCATTTTGATCCCTCATCTTATTACATTCCTATTCTATAAAAAAAATTGTTTAAGAAAGACAAACTAACTTGCTTTAGTTTAACAATATTACCAATTCAAAATTTGTATTTATTGGCACATGAAAGGTTAGGTTAAGGTTGGTATAGGCTAGTTTTAATTTTAAACATGTTAATTAAGTTACTGTGCACCAAAATATTATATAATTGCGTGCTAATTATCTTCTAAGCCATTGAAATATATTGGTGGTGAAGCTCCCATTTGTGATCGAGCTATTGGTATACCAACTAAGTTATGGCTTATGTTTTCGCTTATTTAGGTTAATTTTGTTCTACTTTTAAAATGTTATATATATAATTTTCTTTTAATATTAATTTTGTTATTATTGCAAACTTGCTTTTCTTAATGTGTGTATTGATGATTTAAAAACCGATTATTAATTTGTTAATTTTTACTAAACTAGCAGTTTGTTAACTCTTATACATCTATTATAATAGAGGAAAATTATTAAAGAGTTCCAATTGTTTTTGATTTTATTGATAGGTATGTAAACTATCCCACTTTGATCAAAATCATTTTAGGCCTTCTCCATATGTGTTAAAAAAATGTATAAAGGATACACATCATATTTCTAAACTTACATAGACATATACAAACAAAAAAACTAGTGTTAAATCAAAGATCCGTCGCAATTCTATATAAAAATTGATTTGGATCAGGTGTCATTTAAACACTTTTATTTCTACATGTATAGAGTAATATTCAATCTTTTATTAATATTTAAAACTTTCAGTCTAAGCTTTGTGTGTTGATTTGGTCTAAACTGTCTAATAACCGTGCTTTTAAATGTACTGATGAGAAAAAAAATCTCCACTTTTGTGGTGACTGATTGTAGAAACATTTTAAAAACAAATTCAATTGGGACATAAATACTAAACTTTTATTATACATTGTGAAGTTTACTATATACAGGATTGACAAATTACTTAAAAAGTTTTGTATCTTTGTTGCAGGCGGTAGCTAATTTTGGGACGGGGAAGCGGTTGCGATTAGATCGAAATTTGGTATCGGTGTTCGCCTTGATTAACATCTCTGATTGCCAGGTAAGTTACTTGGGTTGATTACCTTATAATAACTTATTTACACATTGGGAACTTGCTGCACCTCTAATTTAGCTTATTGGAACTTTAAGATATTGCTTCGCTTAGAATCTAGCTTATTGAAACATTAGGAGCTTATTATTCTTCTAATTTCGCTTATTGAAACATTGGGATATTGTTATACTTTTAACTTAACTTATTGGAACATTGATATCTTGGTCTGTTTTAAGTTACACTTTTTGTATCACTGATATCTTTGTGTGCTTCTAATATAGCTTATTGGAACATTGAAGATCTTATTATGTCCTAATTTTGTTGTTGATATAAAATAGATTCTTACTATATGGTTTGCTACCTATGAGGGTAATTCAAATTACTAATCTGAATTCAGAAACAATATTTTATTAGAGTAGGCTACCTAATACAAACCACTAAATCTAATAGCCTGAGCACCAGTTCTTACCAAAGTAGGCCTAATCACAAATAGATTGTATTGATAACAACTTTTTGAAATTTTGTATTTTTATTTTGATGTATTTTTACTAATAAATAGCACCATACATGCCATTTATGATTTAGTTTCTCTCAATATTAAATTATTTTTGCTATTTTTTTGTTCTTGCTGATGACCCCAAAATGCCCTAATAATAGATTTGTTATTTCTTAAAATAAGCTTATTGTTAGAAAAACAATAAATGTTTGAATGTTTATAATAAACACAAATTGTTAATTTCAATTCCCTACATCTGATTTGAAACTTATAGTAATCATAAACTTACTCTTGAAAGCGAAAAGCTTTGCTTTACATGCAATTATTTAGGTGAAAGTACACACAATTGTTTCTTGATCATTCCTATAATTTTGTTGTAGACTTATATTTACTTCTATAAATAATAGCAGTAAACCCACAAACTATACAGGCCTTTCTCTGTTCATTAAAATGATTAACTTAGTATTTGATGGATCAGATTAAATTTTACCGTATTCAAGAGAGCATTGATGTGCCCTTCTATCTGCTCTTCACAGACCCTGATTTTTAAACTATACAAGCCCCACTTTCACCTCATTACAACCTCTGCTTTCTGCTCATCACAAACATCACTTTCTGCTCTAAACAAGTTCCTGCTTCCTGCTCTTATCAAGTCCCACTTTCTGCTCTTAACAAGCTACACTTTCTGCTCTAAACAAGCCCCTGCTTCCTGCTCTTATCAAGCCCCACTTTCTGCTCTTAACAAGCTACACTTTCTGCTCTAAACAAGCCCCTGCTTCCTGCTTTTATCAAGCCCCTGCTTCCTGCTCTTAACAAGCCCCCACTTTCTGATCATCACAAAACCTTCTTTCAGCTCACCACAAGATTTGATTTCTACTAATCACAAGCCCCTATTTATACTAATCACAAGCTCTGATATATGGCTTATTATAAGCCCAGGTTTCTTCTCATCACAAACCCCAACTTCTGCTCATCGCAAAAATAACTTTCTCCTCTTAACAAGCTATGCTTTCTTATCTAAACAAGCCCCTGCTTCCTGCTCTTAACATGCCCCCGCTTTCTGCTCATCACAAGCCCAGCTTTCTACTTTTCAAAACCCCCATTTTCTGCCCATCACAATTCCCACGTTTTGTTTTTCACATATCCTGCTTGCAGTTCAGCACAAGCCACACTCTCTGCTCTTCACGACTCCTTCTTTCTTTTCTTTAACAAGCCCTACTAAAGTTTGTTGCAAGCCCCACATTTTGCTCTTAGGATCATAATAATCCAAACAATTGATAAAAAAAATTTTTAGGTCTACCTTGTTTAAGTCTTTACTCTCCAAATACAGCAAGCAACCTTTTCTATAGTTACTTTATTATATATCTAACAAACTACATTTTTATCTTAGATGTTTCTCTTGTGTAAATTCTAGTTAACACAAATCCATTCAATTAATGTATAATAAACATAATGAAGACAAGTAATGTTATTGTTTATTGTATTATTTTTCTTTGTTATTTTTCAAATCATAATAAAAGGTATACAAAGGGTATTGTTCACATAAATTATTCTGTTTTATAAGAAAATTTGTAAATTACAGTTTGTCTTTTGTTAAGTTTTTATTCTGTTGATACATTACTTAATTAGTTTATTATTTTGTCAAAAANAAAATCAGCACACAATAATACACAGGTCTGTCTATATCTAAGCTACTAAGCTCTTTATTGATGTTCAATTTTTATACTTTGATATAAGAATTAAAAGCTAAGTAAATATATTAACGAAGATGCTTCTCGCACATCCACACATCAGTTAAAATATTTTTGATATTCTTGTTACATCTATCCCATTCAACCAAGACAAAATGGCTGTTAAAAATATTTCTAAATTATATTTTAACTGTGGAAGAAGATGCAGAGAATATTGATGATACTATGTATTAATGGTTAACAATAATTCTTTTATAACTTTTTAGCTGCTATGATAAAATTACCCGGTATCAATATAACTACCAAATTACAAGTATTAGGTTGCATTTTCTGTTGGTTGGTGACTGTTATGTCTACAGCATGTCTTCTTCAGTACTTCTAGTGTTTATCAAGAATATGAAGATTAAAAATACTAAATTTAATTAAAACACAACAAAATAAATATAAAAAACATTCCAAATTTCTTGTACCCTTTTAAACTCTTTGGCATGCATATTTAAGAAACAAACAAGAAGTTTAATACATTGATTATTAAATTCAGATGTAAGTAGAGTTCTCTCACAGAAGATTTATGTTGATTGTAAAAGTTAAAGGGCTGACTTGTGTCACTTTAACTAACAAAAATAATAAATACAATTTAAGACATGTAACGTGTGTCAGCCCTTTAACGTAACTACCCGCTTCAGCTCGCAGTAGACTATACTGCCGATGACTGGGAGATCAAGTTTTGAATCTCGGTCGGGTGGTATTCTACTAATATCATAATGGATTAATCATATTTGCTTACTGTAGGCCTACATTTTGTTCCTAAGAAACCCTGACCTATTCAATAACTACAAGTGATATTTTTTAGCACCATGTCTTACTACCCGTTCAGGTTATATGCCTATGTACTAATTATGCTAATGGAATAGGAATGAGTAAGGTAAAGTTTTAAAGAAAATGTACTTGCATTTGTATGGAGGGAGAGTGGGAAACCATTTTGGAAAAACCACCCTCAGTGCACCTGATTGAGATTTGAACCTCTATCTCCTCATTATCGACAGCTTAGTCCACTATGAGAGTAGTGCTTTAGACCCCGACGGCCACGAAGTGGGTTACTATCAAATTGATTACATTTGTTGTACTCTCAACCTTTTGGTTCTTTAACACACTCCTTAGCACAATTAGGCCCTACTGAACTTTTTGATACTAAATAAACATAAATGTTTGATCATTAATGCTTAACTTAGTGGCAAACAAAGAAATATTGGGGTAAATTATGATAAAATTGTTTATAAAAAGTATGTAGCATATGGATTCTGAAGAGTGTGAGTCTAAAATGTGTGCATATTAAAGTGTCCAAGGAAAGGATGTTGATGAGCATCCACACTCTATAAATTAACCTAATACTATATTATCCTATTTACAAAATAATTAATTATCTACTATTAGAATAACTTTTAAAATTGTAACATAGGGGTGTATTATCACACTATATTAAACATGATACAGGCATGCCTCGCTTTAAAGCGTTTCACTAGTAAGGTACTTGCACTTACCTAGGTATTAAGGGTGTTTTTGGTAGTTTTAAGGTTAGCAATACATAGTTGTAACATTATTTTTACTTTTGAATTTTTTTTCAGGCCTAGTGCTATTTCATATCTAGACATTCATGGTTCAAGAACACCATAGTGTTGACATTTTTTTTAGCACTGCGTCTTATAATTGGTTCAGGTTATACCCCTCTATACTAATAATTATGCTAACGAGTTAGAGATGAGGGAGGTAGAATTTAAAGAAAGTGTACCCAAATTTGTGTGAAGGTAGAGTCAAAAACCTTTTTATATTATTATTAGCATCACGTCTTACTACCCATTCGGGTTATACGCACTTACGCTAATGTGTAATGGTAAGGTGATTGTGAGATGAAATGGAGGACCTACAGTTTAACGTGGAATCCGAACCACGGTGGTGGCCTGGCATTCCTCACATTCACAAGATGTGTTGTCAGAGGTGAAGGAAGAGTTTGGTAATCAGATAAATATGTGCCGGGACCAAGGATTGAACCCCGGCCGCCAGCATAGAAGTCTGACACCTTACCCCTAGACCACCAGGTCACCAACCTTTTTTATAAAAACTACCCTCAGTACACTCAATTGGGAATTCAAACTTCGATCTTCCTGTCATTGGCAGTCTAGTCTAACACGATAATGATGTCTTAGGGCCTAGACCATGCGGCCACCGAAGCAGGTCATATTTTTGATAATCTCCTGAAACTCTAGAACCTTGAAAAAAGCATATATTTCTGTTTACATAGATGGGATATTATTTCTTTATCTCTTTATCAAACACATATTGAAGATCTTTTAGTGATGTATTAATCAAACTCTCACACATAACTTTATTTAATTAACTCTCATACACAAACTCATCTAGCAACTACACAACTAAAACCTATTACAATAATAACTACAGAATAACCAACTTAAACAATAATTCACTAAACATCTATTTATTTAGTCATAATAATTTGATAAAAAAATACTCATTTTTGTGTTTATAGTAGAAAAAAACCTATCGAGCTTAACCCAACTTTCCAAATCTATTAACATTTAATTGAAGTAAAATTTGGATTGGGTTAATACATTTAGAAAATACGGTATTTATTTCCACACAAAGTTGTCATGGATGAATATTCTTGCAAGAAGTTGTAACCAAGATGCTGTGAATCTGGTAAATACATTTTAAGGACTGACTTTTTTTTTATATATCTGAAATAATGAATAATGCTGGTAGGTATTTTTTTTTTTAAGTATTGTTTTTCTCATATTGTGAGATATGCCTGTCTTTGTATTCACACCCTTTTGTTACTGGGCATATTATAAGTAACCTCGTGGCCGAATTTAAGGGAGGTTGATTGGGGTGACCCCCCAGGGGACCAAAAACTGTTGCAATAATAAAAAATATATATCTTTGGTTTTATAGATTGCAGTCATGATAAAATCGGTAAAAAAATCAATTATAATGTATACCTATCAATTTTTATATATTACTTATGCATGTGAGGCAGACAAATAATTCAGGCTGTGATTTTCATGGCCTAGACATCTCTAAATCATAGTGAATCTATTGCGTTCATATGGAATTATAAAAAATAGCTTCATTAATTGAGTCATCTTCACCACCAGTTTCCTAACCGTGTTTTTATGGAGTGGACATAGCATTAGAATATACCACTTTGATGTTTTCTTCTTAGTGCTTTTTCTTAAGGTTTTGGCAAGAACAAAATATACACATTTCGTTCTTGCCAAAACCTTTTGTTTGTGTATGTATGTATGTGTATATACACACACACATTGTGATTTTAAAGGTTAATTTTGTAACTAAAAAATGATGTCAAAATGTTGAAAAGAAAAGTATTGTTTTTAATGTTGTGGCCTCCACAGCCCTAAGTGCGGCCCTGGGTAACCTATTATTAGGTGAATCGCAGGACAATCTAGTCAAGTAAAGACTTCAACATCACCTGGAACAAACATTCTCCTCTTTTGTTTTTAATAATTCAATAAAATTTGCTATAATTTTGCTAAAAAAAATGTATTTAGTTTAAAATACACAAAACTTTACTTGATTTTTTCAAAGTCATTTGAATTTAAAAAATATCGGCCTATATTAAATTTTGAATTAATATAACTGCAAAAATAACCTTGTGTCAATTTTTTAATCTATATTTACTGTAATAATGTCCTGTTTGGTGCTACCATCTTCAGTGTAATCGACGAACGAATTCGCTGGCGTCACACGGTGGTCGAAATAGGAACTGTAGAAGCAATTCTCAAGATGGTGCTGCTCTTTAGCGGTCGTGAGTGGGACTACGGCGCCTTCCCCTTCCATCTAAGGCCTCCCCTCTCCCATCTAGCTGGCTAGGGCGTCTAAACATTAGATTGTAAAATCAATAAGCTGGAAAGAAGAAGGAAGAGGGTGAAGTCTCCCCCCTTTCCCCTTACGGTTCGCGCAACGTTGTCGACCTTTTGACCGTAATTTCTAGCTTTATTGGGGGTAGAGGTTTTGTTTGCGGCTTCACAACAATGATGTGGGCTCCAGGGAAGGAAGGAGCGAGCAGTTGCTATCCTCGCCATGTTTTCTAGGAGGGGGGTAGATGACTGCTTTTTATTGCTATCTTCTTGTCGCTGTTATTGTTAAATTAGAAGGCGAGAGGAGTGTTCTAATCCTTTCCGTTCTGCGCAGTTTCGTGTTCGTTCATGCCGGCTTGTGTAGGCCTGATTGAATCGCTTGCGTATTAGGTCATTAAAACTTAATTAATCTACATGGTGGCTACAGGCAGAGAAAATCTGAAAAAAAAAGTAAAGGTTTTTTTATGTCAGGAAATTTAAATACTAGGATTAAAAAAACATGGCCAATCTCTCGCCTAGACACTATAACAAAAGTGAGAGATTTTGTTTATCACATGTTAACAAAAAATAATGTCTAAATTTGGCGTTCTAACGTAAGACAGATGTTCAGGGTTTGTTTTTATAACAAAGTTATACAAATAATAACTGAAATATTTAATACTTTAAAATCAACTTTAAAATAAATAAATTAATAAGTCAATAAGATGGTCTTATATATTTGATCTTAAAACTAGCATTGTTCTAGCGCAATAACAGTTTTTCTAATTTTCTTCAAGAGTTTTTATTAATAACTCACTTTAAACAGATATCTATAAATTTGATAACAAAATGGGTACGTAAGCTAGAGCAACACACATTGTGCAGTAGAATGGCTCTAAAAAGCAAATAAGATGTTTGAATTTCACTAATTTATGATTGAAGGGCACGCGCAAATGCTGTGGTGCAGTGTCTATTTTATTGATTCTCTCTATGGTTGATATATATATTTAGCGTAGGTAGGGCCTAGATAAAGGCTGAACATCTATGCTTAGTTTGTGTTTCTTAACTTCAAAATCAAACAATCATGCTAGTCAATTTTCCTCATTATTATGAATTATTAACAAGCTTTTTTAATCAACATTGAAAAGGATCCATTGGCTGTTTAATGCTTTTTTTCCCCTTGACATGCACAAATGGGATTTGATTTAAACTACTTTGAATTTTTTTAATGTGCATTTCCTACTTTATAATCATTAATTATGCAATACTGGCTGGTAACTAATGAGCTTGACTAAAGGTGGGTGAAATGTTTTTTTTAACGTTTTTTTGTATCGTCTTTTTTAAAGATTTTTCTCCAAACCTTAAATAAATGAAGATGTATTGAGTGATTTTCTTTGAGCTGTCTGCCTATTAAGAAATATCTTTGCTACGTTATTTAATCTTTTAAGGTTTGATAATGAGCTTTGAAATCTTTTAAATAATATTGAACAAAATTCTAGGAATTTTTAATACCCAATCGCTATACCTCTTTTTATTTCATCTTTTATATTTGAATAGAAAAGTTCTTTAATATTTTGCCTTTTTTGAAAGCTCCGACACTTCATGTTATATATCACGGTGTTTTTTTAAATTAGTTTCCAAATCAGGGGGAAAAAAATCTATTCAACAGGGATGCTCTTTAAATATAACTTAAATGTATTTTAGTTCAAGACTTAATCCGAAATAAAATTATATTTTGTAACAAACCTCTTACCACGTGTCTTGTGGAGTTAGAAAACGACCCATTTAACTAAACAATAAAAGTTTATTCTGTTATTATAAATCATAGTTAACTTTCCACAGTTACGAAACGTGAGGTCAACTTTATTAAGCAACGAGATTAATTATTTTAATTGCCATGCTTTTGTATTATTTGAATTTACTCGTGGATATCATAGGGCTATTAATGGTATCCCCATTAAAATAAATGGTTTTGCATCCATTTACATTTTACTCGCGAATGCACCTGGGATTTCTCTACATTATTACTAATTAGCTAGAGAGCTTTAGATCAAGCAGGAATGGATATCGTTAGACACACCGGACTTGGTTCTAGCTTTTTTCACCCTTTTTATTTAGTCTTGCTAAAGTTGTTTAAGAGAGCGCTTCAGCAGTTTTGCTACACTTTTAAATTTAATTTTATTTAAAAAAACGAGCTGTAAAACCCGGTGTTACCTGGGTAAAGTTAGTGGTTTTTTATGAATACCTTTATATTGAAGTTTGAAATCCCTTATTTGGAGAATAATTTCAATATAAAACGAATCACCTAATCAAATTCTTCAGGCTTGTAATGTAGAAATAAGTACAACCAATTTGTCCTATTTGTGCCTCTACTGTTTTCACTTTACTTATACGTATGAAAAGTTTCAATCTAGTAGGTAAATTGGTTTTATAGCTGCCCACACATGTGGTCATGCAGTCTAAGGCGTACGACTCGCAATATAGTATATAAGTAAAAAAACGCCTGAGGTGCACATCCGCTTAATTTCTTAAGTAAGCATACAGGGTCTAAGATGATTATGATCCTTTATTTGGTATCCTTCCGCACCAGCAATCACGCAGTCACGCAGTTTAATACTTCAGGCTCACAATATGTGCTATAACGAAAACTTTAAGGTTTCCCAAAGATTGTTGGTTAATTACAAGTATCCGCTTTCTTTGTTTCTTGGTTATTTTTCTACCTGAATAGTCGCAATGTCTAATATGTCAGGCTCCCAATGGATGTAAAATAAAGAGTCTTAAGGTGAATAACCTAAATATATCCCTGACTACTTATTTAAAGTTTAAAATATCTTGGTTAATTGAGTTCAAATATGCACTCGCCAGTAGTCATATTAAGCAAAGCTATTCCCTTTCTATGTTTCCTGGTTTTGGAGTTATACATATATCTCGTCACGTGATTAAAGGCATCAAACTCATAAACGAATGTAAAAGTAAAACTAATAAGTCCGAGATGCACTCTCCAAGATTTCCTCGGGCACCTACATCTATGCCAAATGTAAGGCTTTCCTCTCCTTTGGTTTTTTAGTTGTTGTTATTGTTATTAGCACCACGTCTTACTACCCGTTCGGGTTATATGCACTTACGCTAATGTGTAATGGTAGGGTGATTGTGAGATGAAAATAAAGGACCTACAGTTTAACGTGGGATCCGAACCACGGCGGAAGCCTGGCATTCCCCACATTTCCAAGTTGTGATTAATACACGTCTTGTCAAAGGTGAAGGAAGGGTTTGGTAATCAGTTTTTTTTTAGTTAACTGATTAAGTTGTCAAGTGGTCACAAAAGTGTATACAATAAATAAACGCTCAATTTCACACGTCTAAGTTTTCTTTGATAACAATGAAAATAATTATATTTCTGAATTTGGAAGTAACCGGCAGCTAGGCAGTCTCATTGTAGGTAATAGTATAAAAAAATATGCCTTATGTGCATGTCTTCAAGCACCTCTAAGTTCATTTGCAAAGTTTCTTAGTCTCGAAGGTAAATTGTTATATAATAATATTTAGCACCGCGTCTTACTACCCGTTCGGGTTATACGCTTTAAGTACTAATTACTCTAATGGATTAGGAAATTGGGAAGGTTGAAATTGTTATATAAATGTTCATAAGATTTACATGGCTACCCTGGAGCCCAGTCTGGCGTTTGATGTGAAAAGTGATCTATTTGTCTTAATATTTATTCATGTAAAATTAAGATGAAATCAAATAAATATGTGAAACGTTGCCTAAGTATAGTTTTCATTTCCCAAAGAAATACGTTTTGCTTATCAATCTGAATACGAAACAACCAACACAAAATATAATTTTTCTTTGTATTTAAAATTGAAATGTATTCTGTTATTACTATTTGGATTTGCAATTGATTTGGCGATCAAATAAGACAGAAAATATTAACTTTACTTACAATATGAGAAACCATAATTGAAAACATGGGCTAAGACAATATTGGATTTTAACTTTAAAAAAAAGCCAATGTGCTAACCGGACGTAAATGCGAAATTTCATAACAATTGGTAGAGAGGCTTGGACGTGATTGAGCAACAAAGTGGAGCCAATGCATTTTTCAACAACAAAATGAATGTGTGGTTTTGTAACTTATTTCGTCCTAGTTTGCACCAAAGTTTTTTTTTATATATATACAGAGAACATGCCCATTTTTGTGGGGTGGAAGGCAGGGGAACTAAGCTTTAGCTTAAATATTTTCCCTTTTAGAACAATAAAAGTGAAAAACGCCATGATCAGGTTCAACTTGGGGTAAAACCAGTAATGTGTAGTGCTTAGAAGGAAGTAGAATACATTTTCCTTTGATCCTATCCTTTTTCATAGTTTTTTCGGTTTTCCTTGCAAACCTATTAAGGTGGAAAACTGTTCAAAACATAAAAAATAATGTTTATACATATTTCTACTTTTAAACTTCACGCCTATCTCTGGAATTATACTTTTTTTTTTCTGACTAAAATAATAGAATTTAAAACTTTCAAATATTTGTGTGCCAGACCATACAAAATATAATATTTTTAGATAATAAGACGCGGTGATAGAAAAAAAAGCAATTTATATTGATGTAAGAAATCATCAATGATAAATACCACGCTTAAATTTGACCCAGAATATATATCATATTAGGCCTATGTTTTTTTTCACACTAAACTATTAAGGTGCAAAATGGTGCAAAACAAGACGTTTAAATATACTATACTTTAATTTGGGGGAAAGGGGGCTACACTTAACTCCCCCCTCCCTCTCCCCTACCCCAACAAAATAGCCTTACTCTTTGAGGTTGACTTGCAAAACGTAATACTTGGGTACACAACGGTGGTATATATTACTTTTAAACTTGAGGAGTTGAGGGGACCAACTTTAGCGATCTGAAATACTAAGTGAAGAGGATACCACGCATGTCCATTGCATCCGATCTTCCGGTTCTGATTCAGGTCTACTACCCACTTGCCTAACAAGTTATCGATGCTACCATTTGGTTATACTGTTTCTTTTCAGAAGGTAGTTGATTTATATTTGGTATTTTAATGTATGAGGCCCAGTTTTTAGTAATTCTCGTTGATAAATCAACGTAATTACTTTACTTTGTGTGCGGTGAAAAAGGGGAAGAGGGGAATTTAATTATATCACTTTAGTAAAGATTATAATAGCTTTTGTCTTTTATTTTTTACTATTAGTATATTTTTTTTGTGTGAACAAAGTACTTTCTCATGTTGAACTTGGTGCGGGAGATGTGGTTTCTGGCAGTGTATTTTTAATTAATTAATTAACAGGGGTCTGGAGGGGAGAACACCATGCGCGTCCGCCCGTGTTTTTTTTTTGTTTGTGTAACATTGAGGTTCCACTCTGTAGGCTCAAAGCGATGGTCGAAATAATTGCGCCATTTATAATTAAACACTTTCATGCAATAAAATACTAAATACAAAGTTTAAAACAAATATTTGCTCGAGAATCTTATAGCCTATTCCTGGGTAGACAAGATTGCCTTAACACATTTTATTTATGTTATTTCAACGGTAAATGTTTAAAAATTCATCAAATGAAAGTATAATTTATAAAAAATTTAATTAAAATATTGACATAACTCATTCCTGCCGCAATATTTTTAAGCTCATTCACTATTTAGTTTATCTTGTCTTCCTTGTCTTCTCTGGTTTGTAGATTGACAGGTATGTCGTGCTTTGGATCAAGGCCGGTTGTACTGAGGGTTTTTTCCTAATTTATTTCCCACGCTACCATGACAAAAATTCTCAAGTACGTTTTCTTGAAACACTACCTTACTCATCCTTTGCCCTAAATGTGGATATCCCTAACAGGTATCAGTAGAATACGGTACAAAAAAACTGATTTATTCAAAAAAAATATTATGTAAATTATTAATTAACCGAAGCACTGTTCACCTATATAGATTTTATGACGAGTTTATTTATTCACTGATATAAATAAACAATTCAAATTTGAATTATGAGGGTGTCCGGTGACCTGGAAAAGAGGTAAATGTCAGGAAAAAGTCGGGAAATTTAGTAAAAACATTTTTTTTACATATTCACTAAAAATTAAGAAAACATTTATTCACAATACTCAAAATAACATTTCCCCCTCAATTCTACACACAGCGGATCTCTTTTAACATAGTCATAGGTCACCATGTGATTCTCCTGTTGTCATTTCTCTTATACCGCGTGTCTTTAGACAAATTTGAGTCATGGCTATGCTCGTGCGTGAGAATCCGGCTACGTTATGGGAAAAATAGATTTCAAAAATAATGTGTCTCACAATAATTTTAAACTGTACTGGCTTAAGGTGATCTTTTAATGTATTGATATGATTGTAATCTACCTAGATCGCGCTATCCAATAGCCCATCGCTTTAGGCTGAAATCCCTTAAACTTTGCATAGACTAACTCAATTTCAAAAATATTACTACACTCAGTTGCGATCTTAATAAAATGTTTTTAACAATTATATATATATATATATATATATAAATATCTAAAGTAGCTGGAAAAGTTGGAAATCGTGTCTGTAAAACATGGAAATGTCAGATGTATATGTACATACGTAATCACGCCGTTCGATTACGGGGTAAGCAAGAAACTCCATATTGCTAAAAAAAAAAAACTCCGTACTAAATGCATCCTTACCAACGTTCTCCACACTTCCCTATC
>CABFOV010000311.1:25265-41661 GCA_902141375.1 Timema poppense
CCCCCCCCCCTTGCGATCACACTGACATTGTCATGAGAAAGTAAAATCAATATACATAAAATTTAAACATATTATACAGATTCAAAAGGAACAACACCTCTTTTAACTTAATATTTTGCCTGCTTCAGAGGACTTAGAAAATAACTGACCATTCCAAGGTTAATTCTATGTGCGTCAGTATAATCCATTCACGGTAGGAATTACTCTCTTAAAGGTCTTTTTCCCTACCAATATCCTACTAGATAATAGATTTCTGGTAGGGAAAAAGGCCTTTCAGAAATTAATTCCAACGCTGAAAAGACTTTAAATGCTACTGCTGCTAGCTATCAGAGTAGGCTCAGCGCTAACCTTTGACCTAGAAGGCCTTTAAATTACGAAAAATAAGGTTTTGCTAAATTGTTAAACAGAGATGGTTGATAAGTTTAAGGTTCAAAGTTAGATAGTAATTGTGTACTCGGTTGATCGGATTGGTTACTATTTCAAACCCACGATAAGAAAAAAACAAAAAACTAATAAGCCCTAAATGTTTTATAATTTATAATTATATTGGCCTACTTGTATACAACCCCATGGCTTCTTTGGTGCTGACTGACAGCTAACAGCTGACTTCTGACAGTCAACATTTAGGTAAATACCTAAACTTTTACCGTCAGAAAAGACAGCTGCTAAATACAGGTTTTTGCAGATCATATTGTTCGGCGTAGGGATACATAATTTGGTCTAGTAACTTTTCAAAGCTGTCAGTCATCACCAAAGAAGCCGTGGGGCTATTATAGCTTTACCCAACAATAACAGCTGAAAATTGCTTAGATTTAAGCTCTTAAATATAATTGTATATATCGATTGGATGATTTCTCGTTGTTTTATTCACTCTAAAACAAAGGACAAAATCTAATACTACCTACCACATTTTTTTCTAGTGCCGCTCAGTATTACTAAAACAGAACTCAACAATACAGTGTTAAAGTCGTGTTATCTCTCCAGAGTACAGGTCACTTTTAGAGCACGCAATATATCCGTCTCCATTGAAACAATGTAAAGGAAGGGTTCTGAATTCTTGCCCCGCAACAGAGCGTCGACCGGACTGATAATCTTGTTTTCTTTGCTTCCCCCTTAACCACTCGAAGAATGGCCCCCTTCACTTCATTATACTGCCAACAATAGAAAGGTCCACAGTGCCGTGCCATTGTTACGGCTAGTGTGGTAGTTTCAGATAAGAACCATACGCGCCGCTACAATCGCCTTGAATTTGCCTCGCGGTTCCTAGATGGCAGATAACGAGGAAATTTCGCCTTTCTTTATCGTTCTTTTAAAGTGTTTGACTTTCTTTTTAGTTCTGTGGGACTTAAAAAGAGTTCTTTCGGTGTGGAGGGGAGAATACTTTTTTGTAAGTCGGTTCCTAAAGAAAACCGTAAGATTTTCTCATCGTTTACCCTTGCACTTTATAAAGAAGAGGAATAGGAGAGTGGTGTTTTCTTGTAAGAGTCGTAAATTCTTTTTGAACAAACATCTTATTTCAAAAGGTGTGCAGCGTCTTGAGTGTTATGAGCCAAATGCGTGTATAGAAGATAAGAAAAATATTTCTAGAAGTAAGATTAGAATTGTTGGCTCTTTTCATGGGAGCATTAACTTAATTAATTATATATATATACACACACACACACACACACACACACACACTCACTGTTTTAGAAGATTGCTACACTTTTTACTCAGAGTTTTGAAAATATTATTTGTTCACTAAAATCTAAAGAGCATTTTTATTTCTTGTATTTCCAACGGCTTTATCAAGTCGTATTAAGACAATTAGTATCTTAAAAAGTTGAATTAAGCTACTGATGATATTGTCTCGTAGATGAAACGCTCACATATAAAACAATATATAAAATTAATACTATTTTTATTTTATTCGTGATAGTGAAAGTTAATTTTAAAATATTGGAATTGTGTTCATTATAAATAATAAACCTAAGACTTGAGAAACTAAACCTATATTGTATATTTTTTCCAGTCAATACTTTTACCTAACCTATCGTAAGTTATAGCTTTAAAATTATTGTATCACGACACTTTTACAATGCAGCCATTTTGTGAAGTGGTCCGTGTGATGCCTACCAACTCGGTCCCGGTTATTTTTGTGTACATCTCAACTAGTTATCAGACAGCGATTGGACTATTTGGGTCTGAAACAAGAAGTTCATGAGTATCAAAAAAACTATTAAAATAAACAGATACCATCAAATCCAAATCACATTTAATTAAATATATTAAGAATACTATAATATTAAAATTTAACAGCACCATTATGAGATTTAATTGAATATTAAGACACATGCAGGCCCAAATAAAATCGAACACACATTTAAGTCAATTGAATATTTTTTTAAAGGATCACTACAATATTTATATTGAACAGGCCGAAATTTTTATGGTACACATTTCATGAAATCTAGAACAGATATGTTTTCTGCAATTAACTGTTGCGCTATTTTCTTCCACATATTGTTCTTCCCTTCGAATTAATTTCCTCCTCTGAGCCACTTTATTAGCACTACTAATGTTGACATATAGCTAGCTACTTCTATTTGTATTTCTTTCAGTGCAATTATTGCTAAATAATCTTTTGGGATGGTAATGATAAAACATTTCCTAATTTTAAACTGATTTTGAATTAAGTGAAATCTGTAACATTTTAAAGTGATATTTGGCCAAACTTGCAAAATGAACAGACTTTTCAAAATCTGTATAATTTAATAAGAGGACACGTCATTGATTATGGTTCATGGTCATAATCAATCACACTTTCAACCATTTCTTTTTTATCCTTAACTTTCAAAAAACACGCTTTGTTTTAACACATTTCCAACCTTCAATTCCATCATTTAACTCATTATGTTACCTACATTTGTGTCCATTAATAACTATTCTTTCCTCCTTTGGCTCTTAATTATTTGAAAATCCATGTTTAAACCAATGACAACACACGTCACACTGCCACCACGAAAAAATCTATCATCAAAGGTAATTACGTCATTTCTAGTTCATAATAGCGCTACTTAAAGGTTCCACGGACAGTGTATTCAACCCCTATAGTCTGTGCATCCCTTGGGACCTACAAATTAAACTTAGTTCAAGATTATCTCAGTGACTCAGGGACAATCAAGAGGTAGAGAAAGAACCACAACAAAATTAAAAACTATTTTAGGATTGTTTCTATGTTTTAAAATCTACAAAAATACAGGTTGATTCAAAAGCCACTCCGCAGTTAATGTAAAATATTTGTACTGTTTTAATCAGTGATAACTGTGGAGTTTCTGAGCTGTGATTATCTCCGCTCTACGGGAAGCATTCAGGTCCACGGTTGACTAAAATAATAGAAAATTATTACCTAGTTAAAAATTAGCGCTTAGATGCTGCGAGCAGACTATTAAGACCCAGAATTTCTTTAATCCCCCCCCCCCACCCCTCCAGACCCAAAGTGACGAGAGCTATTATGTGCCAATAAATCTATTGATAGCACTCTTTTTAAATTATAAGTGTATGCTTGAAAATATGTGTAAGTTTGCCAATAAAGTGAATATTGTGTGTGTGTGTGCATTGGTAGTAGTAGTAGTAGTAATAGTATTGGTGCAGATGGGTTGTTTGATCAGCTTGTTTATTACAGAATATATTTTAAAATAAGTTTTATTACACATTTTTCAAAAACAAAATATTACCAACCGACGTGTTTCTAAAAAATTCTAGGAAAATCTGCAATCGTTGGCAAATATTGACCTAAAATCATGAATATTTGAACTGAACAGGTTCAAGAATTTTCAAACCCGCCATTAGCGAGACATTTTCTTCGGTAAACATACATACTAGTGTAATTTAAGTGAAAAATTAATTTCTGAACATGTAAATTGAACCCGTGACCTTTGTCTTTGCGCGCCAATGATCTACCAGTAAGCAATCCTGGTCTTAATTTTTCATTTAATTGAATCATATTTTAACATCAGGAGTGATCCTGTTGACAACCTTCACATACATATGAATTAAATACATACTAGTTTGTTTAAAACCCTCCATAAGCTTTAATTTCACTAATGATATTAAAATATAAACTAGATACAATCCAAATAGCACGGCAGAGGAAAGTGGCAAACTTTAGGTCGAGGTCTTCCTTTGCAATCTTTCCTTGTATCCGCCTCTGCGTCTCGTCACGTGACAAGCCCGGGGGACGAACAAGATGCGGGGTAATTGCGTGGCTTGTCACGAGGTGACTTGTGGGTTGAGAAGGGGTGAGGGGGAGGGCTACAGGATTATCCCTCGCTGGTTGACATCACTGGGTGAGAATCACATCCCTCTGGAATCAAGTATGAGGGCAGACTTTCGTCCTCCTCGCTGCTTTTAAAATGGGCGACACGAAATCTTGATCAGTTAGGTGAACTGACTAAAAAACGGAATAAAATTTGTTGTTTTCTCTACGTTTCAAAGCCACAATCGTCGATAGGGTGAAGTGAAAAGGAGCGAATGTTCAGGTCCGTGTTTGATAGTTTGTGTAACAAAAAAAAACCTTTTTAGCTGAAATGAATAATATTGCTTCATTAGAGAAGTTTAGCTTAATTTATTACAGATAATCTTAACCGCTCTTGAATATCTGTAATATACACATTTACATTTGAACGGAAACGTTTTAATGGAAAAGAAAAAGGGCTATTCAAATGCTGCGATGATCATGACAGTTATATAAGAGCTGTTTAGATTACTTTGTGTAAAAAAAACTCAATCAAACGTATCTACTCAAGCAATGTTTTCTTTACTTTACCAAATATAGTTGATATAAAAACTATCCTTTCCTTTCCTTAAGTGCTCTTTATATTTAATTTATTTTGATAGTCATGAATTTACATCACATCTATCAAATGAATAAAAAGTGTTATAACATGACATATTTAATGCAATGTAAATATTATTATCATTATTTAGCACCGCGTCTTACTAACAGTTTTGGGTTATACGCTTTAAGTACTAATTACGCTAATGGATTATGAATTGGGAAGGTTGAATTAGAAAAAGCGAACCCGCATTTGCGTGGAGGGAGAGTGGAAAGCCATTTAGGAAAAACCACCCCCAGTTCACCCGACCGAGATTCGAACCTCGATCTCCCCGTCCTCAGCAGTCGAGCTAAACACGACTAGCGCGTTAGCCAACTACGCCACCGAGGCGGGTAATGTAAATATTAATATTCTAGTGGATCTATAAATAAAATAGATTTTTTTCTTCGATTGAGATATAGATAATACATACACTTTTTTTTTACATTAATTCCTGTTTCAGCCTGTGGCCAGGGTCACTTATTTATTCAAGCTATATATTTTCCACTACCAGCTTTCTAGACCTGTCATAGCTTCATATGCCTTATAATCTAACTTAAGACTAGGACAGGAACAACATCCAGTCTCATGCCGTCAATTCATCACTGTGAAGGAGTAAACTCACATTTTACCAGTGATAAATTTTTCGGCCATGCCGGGAATCGAACTTGGGATCCTTAGCTCAGTCATGCTACCGACTTAGCTAAGGTGTCGAATATATATCAAACTTTAAATTATTAGGCATTATGAGTTTTTTATTATCATGCTTAAATACGTGCCGGCACAGAAACGGTCATTAGCATCATGAATTCAAACACAAATTTAAGATTAATTAAACAAAAACAAAACAACAACAAGAAAGCCTTAGGGGTTAGCGAAACAATGACTTAACAAAATTATGGGAGAGACATGATCAAAGATGAAAGCCAAAACCTCGGTACTATTTAATGAAATCTCTTTGTCGCGTCCATCCTACGAATACACTTGAGGTTTCCCCCATCGGTGAGTGATCATAGATAATATGTTCGTAAGAGTGAGTCTTGTACTATTTCCCATCCATAAACGCAATCACCACTATTCAGGTGCACGAGGGGATTAAATCACCGTTCACAAATGGAAGAAATTTATAATTCTAAATTCCGTGTTTGAGTTGAATGTTCGGAATTCGAACCTCAAACCACGGAGAGTGCCAGAGCGGGGGAGTGCGTAAATATTTCAAACAAAGCTGATCGGGCAATGTTGGATGAAAAGAACGAATCAGATGCCATAATCTGAATGCCACGTAGTATGGGGCATGTGCGGTATGGATTGAAACGCTGTCAGATATTCACAGCGCATTGATTGAAATCTTCATGTAACCACAGATGCGATCGGGGATTAGCTAGTTAATTAATAAGTTTTACACCATTTTTACGAGATACTTTAGGATAAAATTAGTTTTCCGTTATTTCTTTTCAAAATTCTAGAACGTGTATTTATTTCTGTCTAAAAGTGGGAATGAATGTTAATAAACTGATTTGTTATAAAACCGTGTTTGGTCCGTTCTCTCTCTTAAATACACTATTTAGATTTTTCACTATACTAATTAAATCATTTCAAATTATATATTCAAAAATAATTATTATACTACTATAAATCCACGTGGCTGACTCACTCAATGGCATTAATGTCTACCCACTTCCAGATGAGATAGAAACTTGAAATTTGGCAAACTTTTATCTTCTAACCTGTAACAGATGGGGGGAAAAAAAACACGAGAAAGATTAAAAATGGCGTAGCAACTTTAAAGTCGGTGCGGACCTTTCTTTGGATGTTTCTTGTGGCTAAACGGTAAGACCAATCAAAAAATGGCTCTGGAACTATATTAGTTACATTCACTTGCAAAGAAAACTCATTGGGGGTTTGAGGGTGGAGCCCCCAACGAGCAAAGCGAGTTTAAACATAAAACTAAATTAATAAAAATATAAATAAGAAAGTATAACATCTTCATTTATTATGACTATTATGATTAATTTCAAGCATATAAAATATTTATGTAAATAATTGTTATAATTATATATAAAAGCTAAACGCCTTAAACCTACATATTTATAAACAAATATTTATAGATGTCATAGTATAATTAAAACTGTTAGTTCACCGAATTAGATTAATTTCTCAAACTAAAACCCATACCTTAAAAATTGATGATTTATAGCCTCCAATAATAAATTTATAAAATAAATATATATATATAAGTAAAGGGCAGACTATATCCCGTTCAAAAAACTTCGAAACTGATCAAGTGACGCATACATGCTCAGTTTAGGACATTTTGTGCCAGGGAATGTCACCATTAAATCTTTCATTGTTTCACACTGTTAGTTCCATGCTATTTAATGATTTTCTGAAAATTGAAAAATGACACCTGGACACGGGAATCGAACCCGGGACCTTTGGTTTAGTACGCCAATGCTCTAACCACTGAGATATCCAGGATTCGTCCCGTGCTCAGGGTCATTCTTCACTCATATTTTCGCACGTCCATCATAGAATCTGCCTTGAAATATGAGTGAAGAATGACCCTGGGGTATGGGATGAATCCGGGATAGCTCAGTGGTAAGAGCATTGTCGTACTAAGCCAAAGGTCTCGGGTTCGATTCCCGTGTCCAAGTGTCAATTTTAAATTTTCAGAATATATCTAGATGCCGTAATCCTCACTAAAAAGCATAAATAATAGCTATGGCTATTTGATTCATATTTAATGATTGTTTTATCTTGTTTCAAAAACTTTGCTGGAAAGTGCTTTATATCAAATATTTTAAAATAGCTTGGTTATTACATGGCTGAATAGAAGCAACGTTCTAATTTTGGCTTTGGGAGGTGGGAAAATACTTTTTTTTTTATCACCGCTGGCCATGTTTTAAGTTGTTATCCCCTTTTACTTAAACGTGGTGGACTCAAAACCGGATGTTTGATACCAGGTTGCCGCAAAATATGGGGATGTATCAAAGGGTGCCGATTTTGTAAAATTATGGAAAAACAAATGTTACTATTAAGTTTATATTCGAATCGGGGACACATATATTTATGAGTTAAGGTGTCAGCACTATTACACTCGTGTTAACTATGATACCAGAAGTCTTTTTAAAAACAAACTATAGTTTGAATTACTTGAAGTGTACCATCCTATAAATACCGAGACTACAAAATATATGTAACTTAGATAATACCTGTAGAATTGATGGGTTAGCTTTCAAACAATCATGTAACCCGCTTCGGTGGCCGCATGTTCTAAGGCGCTACTCTCGTGATTAAAAGTACTGCTAATGATGGGGAGTTCATGGTTTGATCCCGGTTGGGTGTACGGAGAGTGTTTTTCCCTAAATGGTATTACACTCTCCTCCGCGCAAATGCAGCTACATTTTATCTAAATGAAACCTTCCTCGTCACTAACTCAATAGTTTGATAAGTACTTAAAGCGTATATATAGCCCGAATGGTTAGTAATACGCAGTACTAAAAAATTAAAATAGATTGTTATGTACACCCTATACCAATCGTTTTAGACCTATTACATATTAATCTTCGCGTTCTATCTAACCCCTAGTAATTACTTTCCCACGTAAATGCTCTGTCATACAGCTTAACCCGATAGTAACGAGGCTCTCGAATAGTTTATCTCTGACCCATACTGTTTTCAAGGGATCTAGAATTAATTAAGATAATAGTGTTCAACATAAACATTTCGTAGCGTCGCAAGTACGCACCCTTAGGGCACCCAGGGCAAAGACGCGAGCTTACCAGAACTTTGTGTACGTACCTAGTTTTATTTGTTGCGTTCGGTGTTTGAGCATCGCGTACTGCGACGGAAAGCCGGTCGTTCTGCGGTCAGAGAAAACAACCCTCACAAGTTTCGATTATAGAAAGATTCCTGCCTGCCATTAAATAATACCAGTGGTGCTGTAACAGTGGTCCGTGAATTAGACCATTGGGGGGGCGGGGGGGGGGATAAATACTATGTGAAAGAGATAAATAGTCTAAGTTTGACAGGCTAAGTTTGCTAAGTAGTATTACATGATTGCTGCAAGCAAGGAAAGCCCAAAATATTTAGGGAATGTTTTTTGATGAAAACAGGCGAATGTCAGCGAGTTTGATTAAAAGTTTAAAAATATCAGTGAATTTAAATACTTGTCTATAAAAAAAACTACTAATTTCTCGCCTAAACAATAGGGAAAGTAGGATATTTTGTTTCTAGCATATTAATCAAATGTGGCATTCTGCTAACATGAGATGGTTGTAAAGTGTTTGTTTTTTTAATACCACATTCACACAGTGCCATAAATACTAACTGAAATAGTTGTTACTTTAAAAATAACTTATGGAAATTTTGATTTTAGTAGCTACTAGAATTTTTTCCAAAAATATACTGGAAATTGCTTCCTGTAAAACATGGAAAAGTCAGGTAACTTTTTTTATCAAATAAATTTTGTACCCACCTTATATTACATATTGTGAAATGTACCTGTGAAATAAATCCATTTAAAAATTATGTATTTTAATGCTTGATTAACACGTACAGTAATACACTCTCCGGGTTCGGCAAAGTGACAAGTTGGTAGTATATTATATTAGTATATATTAAATTAGTGAATATCAACGTACCTCCCTTACACACTTGCGATTTAATCCTAATTAACTCACTAAAGTTTAACTATTACCATGGGAAAGACCAGATAACATGGCGACTATTGGTAAAATAATAATTATTGTTATTAGCACCGCGTCTTACTACCCGTTCGGGTTATACGCACTTACGCTAATGTGTAATGGTAGGGTGATTGTGAGATGAAATGAAGGACCTACAGTTTAACGTGGAATCCGAACCACGGTGGAGGCCTGGCATTCCCCACATTCACAAGATGTCTTGTCAGAGNTAAATCTGTGCCGGGACCGAGCATTGAACCCCGGCCGCCAGCACAGAAGTCTGACACCTTACCCCTAGACCACCAGGTCACCGGTAAAATAATTAACTATCATGGAAACTTGTACGTAATTTGTTAGTGGTGCAGCAATGTTTTAGTACACACTTATATGCATAATTTTCCTAGGAAGGGCCTTAGCTGATTACTAGAAAAGGAATTAGATCTACTTTCACGTATTCGTACGTCAAGTCATAAAAAAACACATCGGTGGTCAAATGGTCTCCAAGCCAGGCGTGTCAAACTCTTTGGAGCATATGAGCCATATTACAAATTTAAAACACTAAGGTTGACCTCCGTAGTCTTGGGGTAAAGTGCTCGCGCCACGATTCGATGCTCGTGGGTTCAAACCCAGCCAGTGTTGACGGATTTTTCCTGAGCGATAATAACCCGTAGCACAACTTCCTTCGAAGGGGAAGTAAACCGTCCCATGTAGATTTTGGTATCTAAAAGGACCCTGGAAGGTATGTGAAAACACCTTTCCTGGCAAAATTGGTAGGCTATTTCGCCCTCGCTCATAGAAATTCTCGTGTGCTTATATTATCAATCGTTTCAGAAAGTTCACGTTAATAACCTCAAATAATAACCATAGTAATAAAAACATTTAGGGGGCCGCATTAAAAAAATACATTATTTCACTGTTTTAAGTGGAAATAACTTAGACTTAATTTACTTTTTATAAAACAATAGGATTCTCCCTCGCTTTTGTCTTAAGAAATTTGTACATATCCCGTCAAGCATTCTTAAAAAAACAAAACATGGACTTCCTATGAATTTGGTGCTGGAAGATCGGGGCTCTAATCCCTGTCAGATCTACTGATGGTGGTTTTTCATAAGTGGCTTCACCGTTTATATTCTCCCTCCACGAAAATGGGGCGACAACTCCTCTGAATTAATTCTTATTTAAATTCTAAACAAAATTGTTATAGCCCTCTTTGGAAAATTTTAAATTTTCAAAACTAGCTCATCATAAAAGTATTATTAGATAAATTATCATTAAAAAAACAGCTCCACATTAATATTAGTAATGTGTACCACTTTCCCTAGAGACAGACATCCTAAACATGGGACTGACAGGATTTTAAGAGTATTTTTCTTTAGCAAGGGAGGAAAATAAAACTTAGAAGATTCATCATATTCTCGAGGGCGAAGATTTTCACGATTAAAATGTATTCTCTGTATATGAAAGTAATTTTTTTTATCGTATTGCATGCACAGTTTGTCTTAAATGAATATAAAAAATATGGGGGTAAAACATAACGTAATTTTTCCTGGTGATAAAATAGTAATTTTCATTTTACCCACATAAAAAAACAACAAAAAAACTTAAATGTTGTTTCATCACTTTCACAAACAATATTTTTTTAAATATGCAACCATAATCAAATACAAGGCAGTTTGGAGGCTGTCTGTACCACACATCATATCTCCCCAGTCAAAAAGCATCACTAACGACCGGGGTACATTCGGCGGAAGGAAGCCTTCGGCCTGTACATTTAGGTTATCGATACTGTAACATACAGGGGTTAATAATCCCTTCATTTACGAGAGCCCGGCTCACAATACGCTGGGGCACTGAGGCCAAACAAACAACCCCCGCTTTCTCCCCTTTACACCGCTCATTCCCCTCTTCTACACAAGATATAACACCGCAACTACACACGTGCCCGATACGACGGACCAAAACTCTAGTCGCGATATTAAGTGACTTCATTTTCGTGTGGTCAAAATATACAGCACGCCTTACCTTCTTGCAATTCCATTGTTGTTCACTAAACACATTATTGTAATAATTATTATATCGCTGGTGACGGGTGGGCCAGGGCTCGAATCTCGCTAGAGAACTCAGTATGTTACTTCTACATTAGGTTTCCTAGTCTTCCTCCATGTAAAAGTTGAGTAGTTTGCCTCTATATTTTATCTTCCTCATCGCCACACCCCTTGGTGTAAACATGCTAATATTCATCGCACGCATCTTACTACCCATCCGGGTATATTTGCATATCTACACCAAACGGATGGCGATGTATAGACCAAATATTAATTTTTTACTTGGGGGAAGGTTAGGAAACCGTTCAAATAAAAACACCTCAATACAACCTGCCGGGTTCCCAACCCCTACCCACCCGTCACCGGCAAACTATATTAGATGAGATGGATACCTTTGTCTACCTGACCACCGGTGTAGGCTGTATGTTTGTTAAATTCGTTATTACCTCCCGCAGGGGTCTAGAGCAAGGATCGGCCATCTTTTAGAGCCCATCTCGGATTAGAAACTTATCAGGGGCTCCACGATTGATACCCCTCGGTATACACTATATTTTGATTTTTTCTTTTGTCAAAAAATATCATATTTATTACTTGAATATAATATGTTTTCAAATACTTTTGTCCAAACCTCTATAGAAAAAATATATAAAGATCAACTTAATTAAAATGTAAGCTAGATTTTCATATTAATTTTTTATAGCACTATCAATTAGGACCAATCAACGTAAACTCAAATATCATTTAAAATACCACCTATATTTGCAAGTTTATAAGACTCAAGAACCGACTCTTAATGACAATGTAGTTTTCTTACGAGACAAACTGAAAATTACCGTGAGATTGACCGGCCGATCACGACCAACCAGTTGCCGATCCCTGGTTTAGTTCTTTAACTCGCATTGTCCTTGGTCACCGTTCATAGGGAGTTCGGGGTTCGAAGTCCTCAAAGTTGTACTTGTGAATGTTGTTGATGGTTTTACCATCCTTATCCACACTAATGCGAATGCTAGACTACCTTACCTAAAAATAACACGCATTTACTGTTGGTTCCACTAGCAGAGTTAGCCACGCTCAGTGTCTTTTACTATGACCCAAAACGACGGTGTTTTCTTCTGATTAGGTTCACTGTCGTTTCCTAACCCATTGTTCAGCAATTTGTGTGCCGTTTGGCCACAGCCCAAAGTGCCACGCATCGCTGTTCAATAAGAACACGAATGGAGTTGATACAAAAGGCAGCCGTGCGTCATCCACATTCCTTACTTACTAATATTTTAAATGCATCTGACAACTTAAAAGCTGTCACGTGAGACTAGAGCTAGGTTTTATACAGCGAATTGTTTCCAAATGTTAAGGAGGCGGGAACTGAAAAATAGCATTTGAACTTCTAGACTGGACTGCCGATGATAGGGAGATCAGTGTTCTAATCCTAGTCAGGTGTACATAGGATGGTTTTTCCTCATTGGTTTCCCATTCTAACTCCAAGCAAGTGTGGGTACACTTCTTCTAAGTTTGATCTTCCTCATCCCTAACACACTAACATATTTCTAGCTTACTCGTACTTGTAAATATTTTAAATAAATATGACAAAATAAAAAGCTGTCTCGTGATGTTAGCGTTAGGGTTTACCCTAATTGTTAGGTATTAATGGGGTAGACAAAATGTTTTCGAATGTTAAATAAGCGTGCAGAAAATCAGAACTTCAATCTTTGGTCTTGAAACCTTTGACGTTACTTCAGGAAAAAATTACGCTATACTTCCCTAGTGTTGATCTACCATATACCCGGTTAGACTGAGTGCTTAAACCATTATTTGTGGCCGCGGTGCGTACCCAAAACAAAACAGTGTGGCACAACAAAAACTCGGTACGGCTGACCGAGATTCTAACCTCAATCTCCCAGCCATCGACAGTCTGGTCTCTGATGAGAGTGAATGACACCTTATACCACTCGACCACCGAAGCGGGTATCAACCAGGATGTTTAAAGATTTGTTCTAAGTAATGATAACGTAGAGAAAATGCGCCCACATTAGCGTGGATAGATGATGGGGAAACACAGGGAGCATGTGGCAAAACACCTGCATTGTATCTGACCGAGATGAGAAGATCGACCTCCATGTCGCTGGCAATCCAGTATATTTGAGTTTGATGCCTTAGACCGTCTAACCATTGATACTAGTCTTAAATCAGATATTATATACAACTAGAGCGTAAGTCTATAAATAAGGGAAAACTAAGATAAGATCATTTCTTCCAATGTACTAATTAGGAGCAAATTGTTTATTTACTCTTTTAGGTGGCAACGACTCTCCGAAACTTTTATTCGTTTTTTTGACGATAAGGCTGTTTTTTGAAACTGTGCCATTATGACACAACAGGGGGGTAAATTGGCTCCTGTGTTGCGTTGAAAACACCTAGTTATATCATTTTGTCCTTGATACTGGACATGAATAAACCATACAAGAACGTTACATACATCCACACATACACACACGTGTTTCATGACATGCACACGTGGGATACAGTACATATACAGTGTACACAAAAGGCCTATCGACCATTAAGCACAACAATTGATAAATTAATTGACATGGTTGGCATAGTGAATCATTCGTGTGACAAGAGGAGACGGTTAGGTCGTAGCCTCATCTTGTATGCCCTCCCACCCTACATTCCCTGACTACTCAGTCCTCATAACCAACTAGAAACTAGTTATTTCTCAAAAGTTATTTTATAAGTTTAAGCTCCATTCGAAAGTTTTACACCCACCGAATTACATAAAATCGTAGTTTTTATAGAATGGGTTTTGGTGCTATTCTTTTATATAGGGTGTTTAACGAGCACTTTCTGAAACGACCGATTACATCAACACACGACCTACAAACTAACTTAATTTTAGAACATACACAACATCCATTCTCGGGCGGTATATTTATTACTGAAAAAGGGAAGTCCCAATTTTACCAATTATTATTTTTTCCAGTTATGCCAGGAATCGAATTCGACCCCCATAGTTTATTATTATTAGCACCGCGGCTTACTACCTGTTCGGGCTATACACACTTACCCTAATGTGTAAATGGTAGGGTGATTGTGTGATGAAATGGAGGACCTACAGTTTAGCGTGGAATCCGAACCACGGTGGAGGCCTGGCATTCCCCACATTCACAAGTTGTGATATAATACACGTCTTGTCAGAGGTGAAGGAAGAGTTTGGCAATCAAATAAATATGTGCCTTGACCCAGGATTGAACCCCATCTCAGCACAGGAGTCCGACACCTTACCCCTAGACCGCCAGGTCTCCCTATCCCCATAGTTCATAGTTTAGTAAATAACTGTACTTCCAATTTGTTGGATTTATTCAATTTAAAAACTACTATGAGAGTTGAGTTAATATGGTTTTGAATGATCATTAAACTATTGGGTATACCTAACTTCTTTTTTTTAATAGAATAAGTCTACTCTTTCCTTTCCTAATACATACATTATAGCGTTCATTAAACGGCATTATTTATTAATCCGCAAGGTCTTAATTTTACATATGGAAAGAAAAAACTTTTCTTCTCTTTTAGCCAAAGGGCATGGTTTATCGTGCGTCCCATCAAAATACACAATATCATATATCTTAACCCTCAAATGTGTGAAAAATGATCCTTTTTTTTTGTTTCAAAAATAAAAAATATATTTTTGCGTGATATGAGATTTTAACAGAACGTGTAGATATAACCCACAAGCCTAAAAATGTTAATATCACCATTTTGCCAAATTTGTGGGTTACGACATTTCGCAGTTTCATGAACATTAGTTATTTAAATTATTATTTGTCTGCCAGCTAGCTCAATTAGTAACATTTTTCTTACTTAACAATAAAAAATATAATAAATCCCCTAAATATTTGGTTTGAATTTAAATACTCAGCGCTTATGAACCAAATAACAATTTTGTGATTTTTTTTTACATAGGCATTTTACATTATCTTGACAATAATTGCATAAGTTTTATAAAAAGCTTTTTATTTCTAGAAAAAAAAAATCCAAAGCTCTCTTAGGGTATCTATATTGCGAACCATATCACTGGTGATGGCATAAAAATTAATTTGGATTTTCTAAAAGGTATTTCTAACAAGAACCCGGTGATGCCTATGTTTTAATGAATTTTAGTTGACCTCTTTGGTCTTGGGGTAAAGTGTTCACCCAATTACCCGATTTTCGCTGGTTCCTGCTAGGGTAGACGGATGTGTCTTGAGCGATACAAATACGTAGCACAACTTCCTTCGGTGAGGAATTAAAGCCGTCGATCCTATGTCGATTGTGGCATTTAAAATAGCTCTATAAGGTATGGGAAAATTCCTGGGAAAATTGGTAGGCCCTTTCACCCTCGCTCATAGAAATTATCGTGCTCTTATATTATCAGTCGTTTCAGAAATTACACGATAAATACCTCACATATAACATTTTTTAAATGAATTTTAGCAAATAAATGGTTTTTAAGTAGGTGATGACGTGTCAACTATTGCTTTAAACATGGCAAATTGATGCTACAGATTGTAATATCCTAAACGTTTGATGGTAAAATATCGGAATGCCTCAGAATTTTACCGTATTTAACGCTTAAAAGATATATATATATGTATATTAAAATCTGAATGGCGTCATAATTTCGATCCCGTAGACTTAATGAAAACCTATCTCTTGGACCACATCCGTTTTATATTTGTTCTTCAAAGTAAAAAGTCGAGTACCTCGTCACAATTACAATTTTCTAAATCCCGTCGTTTGTATATGTGTGGGGGAATAAGGGGACCGGCGGGGG
>CABFOV010000311.1:49771-64153 GCA_902141375.1 Timema poppense
CCCCTTGCCCATGTCACTCTCATTTTCAGCTTTCTTCCGCTAACCCAATTTCACTTCTACCCACATATCTTTTCTTCTTCTTCCATTCCCATGGATGACCTTCCTTTTAACTCCCAACCTTAGTTATTATCTGATTGGTTATTTCATCTGCTGTATTGTGCTTTGAGTTGCTCAGGATCTTGGCTTCTATATTTTTTATAAACTATATCTAGTCACGTAGATCTCCTCTTATATTTTGTTATCGAACTTTTTGTTATTTAACGAATCAAAGGTCGGACCAAGTTATTTATTGTTGTTGTAAGGATGGCCATTTCTTTCCACAAAAATCGCATTTTAACGTTCTGAATTTAGAATTCAAAATAATTCTTGACCAAAGGTCCAGATGTTATTTGAATTTAGTGCCTCTATGCCTCGATGCTTATTACACACACTCAGATTCCTGCGTATGAAATTTAACTGTCATTTGCAAGTCTACATTCAAAACGGTAACGTATAATATAAAAGCTGATTCGCATTAAAAAAAATGTATTGGGCAGTGGATCTTTCAGTGCCAAATGTTGCTTTCAGTAATAATTCTTTAAATAATATGTTATTTAAACAAAATAAGGGAAATAGATTGCTCAAAAATATTTACACTTCAGTTGGCTATAAGTAAAATAAACGAAACATTTCCCCTCTATAGAAAATTCTAAGAACTGATTTTTCTAATTATATGTTTAAGTTCACTGATATCGTTTTATTTTAAAGACTTGGATAATATAATACAAAGAAATTTAACTAACTGTCACATATTGCACTAGTGAGTTTTTAATTTTTTTAATCTTGCTAAGATTAATTTTTGTATTCAAATTAAAATGTAAAAGTTAAGCTCATATTTTGAAACTTGACGTTTAGTATAAAAATAAACATAGAGCTATTTATTGACTACCATAAAAGACAAAAGTTCATATATTTTGAATAATTTTAATAAATCATTGTCAATGTTTCTTTTCGGCGTCTACGGCGAAATAAACAAATTTAATTATAATGTATATGGGTATGTGTGCATATATATATATATATGTGTGTGTGTGTATATTTTAAGCCGTAGTTAAATAAAACAAGCATTGACAATGTTTAAATAATAAATTTAAATTATTCTAGAAATAAGATACTAAAGAAAGATGTGTTTGCAAACTAGTTGGTCAAAACTGTGCTCATTCTAGGCAACATATCAACATTAAAATATATTACCAACCCTGAGAAATTTTGCACGTGCACACTAGCCTACCAACTCAACATTACTTATTAATTTACTTCATTTCATTCTTGTTTTGATGCATAATATTATACAATTTATTAAAATATCTGTCCTAATTTGTAGGGAGGTCACTGAGCTTCAGAAGCTATCGCATTGTGCATACAGCCAACTCTTAAGATACCCCCAGTTTTTTGCAATTTTTTCCAAAACGGGCTGCTTCGAAGTTTCAACTTCATCTATTATTATCAATATTGCAAGGTACACTCCGTTTACCCTGATAGGTAGCATTCTCTCCTTTATGGACTACACTATAGGCCGTATGCAAAAACGAGACTGAGTAAAAGTGAAGGGTGAGTGAGAACTGAATGGCGTTGACTTGTTTGCTATTGGTCACTCTGTAAGAACGTACATTATAATCTTGTAAATTAATGCCACTAGTGATCTACTTGCACTACTGGTCCATTCAACATCCACTCAGACTCGTTCTTGCGAACTGCGCTATGGCTCTATCTTATAATCTGTACCATATTGTAACCATGAAAGGTAAGCTTTCTAACTTTCGGGGTAATTGAAGGGTACATAGTGTATTGTAAAAAGGTTCGGTAAACTATTGTTATATTGCAAGCAAATCAATAAATACCACTTCGAAATTGTTGGTATCTGTATTAATTTTATTTTTTCTTAAATCTGAATTGCTATTATTCAATATTTCAATATTTATATAGTTTCGTGTAGACTAAATTATCGTAATTTGTTCTGACGAATGACACACCGGTGGTCCCATGAACTAAGGTGTTAAACTTGTGACAGATTGCAGTAAACGGAGAAGTGGTGAGAGTGGGATTCAAATCTCGGTACGTTGCAGCGAGGGGTAGTTTCCGTATGATATATATCACTGTGGTTTTTCTATCCCCTCAACACGTTAATTTAGGTGCACATCATAAAACCACCCTCCTTATGCTCATCCCTTAGGTTAAGTTACTAACCACTGTGCTAAGCATGTCAATGGAAAAAACAAAACATATGAATAGTCCTATCAATGTATATCTTGCGAAGTTCTAAAAACAAGTCTTAACTTTGGTATCGCTCACAGTTTTCTTAAGAAATAAATTGCTCTACTATCCTAGAGTGTATCTTTTGTCGCCTTCCGTTGGCCGAATCACGATTTATTCTTGTCTTCCTGTTACATTATTTCCACGGTATATCTTCTTCTGTTTCAAAACCCCCTAACCCCCCTTTTTTTTCTTACCACCCTTTTCTACCCCTTGAGCAGTTCTATTTCTGCTCTTTTGTCATTATCTGATTGGTTATTTGTTCATCTGTTGTATTTGCTGGCGTACTCGGCGACGGTTTTTTTTTTCTTCTTCTTTCTTTTCTATCCCCGCTCCGTTCCACTTTAGTAATTACTTTCTCTCTAAACGTCGGGCCTGTTCTTATCGCGAAAATTCCCTGTAATTCCCTCCACTCCTCCCCCTTTCCTGAATTCTCCTGTTTGCTTTTACTCCATTTCTTCTCTTCTCCTTGGTAAATTATCTTCCACAGATTGTAGGCTCAAGTAATTATCCAAACTGAGCTTTGTTTGCACGTTTATGCCGGCTACTCCTTGGCAGATTCTTCCACAAGTAGTTTTTACTACTCATTTAATTAGTGATTAGATTATCTGTATCCGTACAGATATATATTTTCCTAAAAATATCTATAAATGCAGCATTTCACACAACAGATTCGATGTGTTGAGGTACTTGTATTCTCAAACATAGCTATGAGAGAGTCTTTCTTGACAGTATATTCTATGTTTTGAGTAAATCTCATTTTTGAGTGAAGCAGTATATAAAGATAAAGCTATCACGGCTATTTAGCTTAGCACGAAAAGGGCTTTTCACGTGATCTGATTGCTAGAAAGATCCAATCTTGTAGAACGATTTGTTTTATCTGAGTTGTAATTAGATATCTTTCCAACTTATAATATAACATAATTATTACCATCATAAATGTCGTCCGCTCCTCTTGTGTGTACATTTGTTACATACTCTAATAATTTCTTGAAACTGTTGATATTTACATAAAAATAAATAAATAAACTCCATTTCTAATTGGTCATTTAGAAATGTTTGTTCAGGGGACATAACCATACTAATCCAATATAAAACTTATATGGATAAGCTGACATCACAAAATTATATGTTCCCTTTCCCATATTTTTTTACTGACTTTATCGGTTAAAGAATGTTAGTTTTATATGTTATGTCTACAATCTAATTTTCATAATAAAGGCCTTTTTGAAAATTCAAACATCTTTTTTTTAGCTATCATTAATACTGTTTTAATATATTATTAATGTTATTTTATAGGTATTGATAATATCTATTAAAAGGAACATTTGCAGGTCACATTATTTGATTTATTAATATTTTAACGTAGATCTAGTAACTTCACTGTCATATAAAGAGCGCTACCTATGAAAATAAGATTTTAGATATAAATATTGTTCAAAACTAACTTTCTCCCGTAATTGTTAGCTAAATATGATACAACTCATAAACTCTTAATTCAAGTGGGATTCATTTAGTTTGTTAGTTTAAACTTGACTGACTCGTATGTGTTTAAAACACTTTAAATGCAGAAATGAGCGTTCATATCGAGCGTTATAACGTTAAATTGTTCAAAAGTGTTTCACTGGCAAATGTTTGCAGTTTCCTAGTGCTCACAAATGGAAGCGAACTTTTATATGCGGGTTTGTTGAGCCCACAGGGTGCAGTGCTAATTAATGTTAGTCATGCGTGCACCTCCCCTAACCCGTCCCCGCATCACATTGTCATTAAAGTGAATCTGAACGAGGCTGCACATGTAGGATTTTATTTTGCCGCTGTGTACATCCAAACAGAGGAAGACTTGTTTCCCCGAATGATGTCAATAGGGCAACCCCTTGTAAAGCGCCCAAGCGATGCTCTGGGTTTTTATCCCTATACCCCATATTGCTACACGTGTTTGCAAATTGACAGTGTTCTGTTTATGTTGTACACAGGGTATGTAACTAAGCAATTCATTTCGTGAGAAGGAGGGCTTTCGGCGTGTGTTTTTTTAAATGACATGTTGGCCCCCTATGTTTATTTTATGTATGTTTCTGTTCTGTGAGAAGTTAAATACATGTCACTATACTAAAATAATTGGCTTAATGCATCAATTAGGCTATAGCTACTTATATAGGAGTTACAGCGAGAAAAAGAAATTTTAAGATTAAATTTTATATTCGTTTTCGTATCTTTTTATTTTTCACCTTTTAACTTTAACTCTGTGATAAAATACGTCATTTAATCTAAATGGGATGAAATAAATAGTTCCTTGCACCGCACATACTTCCTCTATCCTTTATCTAAAAAGGGAGACATTTATTTAAAACTTTTAATTATTTTTGCAGAAACATAATGGGAATATGACCACTACACGCTACCAAATAATGTTGGATGTTGGAGAAACATATTGAGATAAAAGGCGCATCTCTGTCCACCAAAGAGCATACAAATAAACAACCATTTTCTCATACCTCTGTCTAAAATATTTATTTGATATTAGCTCCGCAAATAGTGGTTTAATAAAAAATATTTAAAATAAAAGGTTTTTATTATTAATAGTACTACAACCTTTCAATGACACGTTATTCCGTATCTTAAAGAGTTGCTGAGACATGATCACAATTTTATACCTCCGCGTATTGAAAGTACCATATCTCATTTTCTAGAATAAATTAGATTTGCCATTTTGTTTGAAATGTTAATTAGTGCATGAATACAAATTTTAATCAAAATTGATAGAGCCAATTTCAATTTAAAAAAATTATGTTCACCCTAAATTACCCTTAATGTTAGAGTTAAATATCTAATTTCAAAAACTCCACACGGAGGAACCTTACTCAAACCTAAATGCCAAGTTTTAGCCTTATCGATAAAATTTATTGGCGCTAGGTTGAAATACAGACAGACATAATGACTTCATCGCGAAAAACACTTTTTCGGGTTTTGTGGTTTATGAAACGTTGATATACATTAAAATATCAAATTTGACTTTTTGGACAATCACAATACTTATTCTCTCTTAGGGTCCGTGAAAAATTAAAAGCTTCCTTTTAGAAAATCACCTTTTAAGTGATCATTGACATCATTACTTGAAATGACGTGTCCGCAAAAATATTGTATACATCTAAAAATGCCTGTTAGTAATTTTAATTCATCATTTGTTTCATCCGCCATTCTCATATTTTAATAAATGTATTGTCTTTATCAATAATTATTGGTATTTATTTAACCATCATTAGCCTATGACAATTTTGATCCAATTTATGAAAAAAATTGATAGATTTATGTTTTACAGAGCTATACGCCTTTAATAAGCTAATAGGGTATGGATAAGGAAGATAGAATTTAGAGGAAATGTGCCCGAACTTTCGTGAAGGGAAAATGAGAAACCCTATTGAGGAAAACCACCCTTGGTCACCCTACCGGGATTTAAACCTGACCTTCCTGTCAACGGCAAATTAGATCAGACGAGATTGAAACCTTGGCACGCGTGAACACTGATATAGGTAGAAACTATAATAATATTATATTCGTAAATTTTGGAAAAATAACACCTGTACACTCAATTCAAACCATGTACAGGTGTCGTTTTTCAAAATTTACGAATATAACACTTTATGCAACCGTATCCTAAATATATTTTCGTATATTTATTCTATAAGATTAACGTGCTTAAAGTATTAAGTAAGCCATTATAATGAACTCTTGGTCTAATTTGTATAATTATGTTGAAGAGTAGAAGCATCTGCTAGTTAAATAGTTACACAAAGTGTTAGAGCAGAAAACACCCCTCCTCAACCAACTTTTCACCACGCCATCTTTATACAACCTCCCTCACTTGTTTAATATGTTTGGGAAAAGGGCGTTGATAGCGCTTCCAGTCGAGGAGCAAGCGTTCACTTGTGCCTTTGTTTTCATTACTCACGTCCAAGTATTTTCCATGGCACGTCCCGGCATCTGCTGAAGTAATGAGCATTACCACCGCGGCTCTTTATTTGCCAGGGATGTACAGAGTATTCGTGGTTACTTTCTTCGTTTAGCTACAACTGGCGCAAAGAAAGAACACTTATACAATTGCCCCCAATTTAGCTTCTAGAGATTTACCTCTCGGAAACAAGTAGTACATTCCATTTCATTTTTTCACAGGCAGTATTTTTACTCTTTGGGATTGAAAAAGACACCCTTCAGGACAGTAGGAAGAAGTTTTATCTCTGAGCTGGTTGGTTTCGAGTCAAAGATGAATTAGTTGAAGTTTTATTATAAAATTCAAGTTAACACTAAGGGTCAGTTTTATAGTCAGACTTATTACGCCTCAACTTCAAGTGCGACGTTATACTAAACACAAGACAACTACCTAAACTCGAATGGAACGGACAACGCTGTAACATACTGTTGATGTTTTATTATTTTTTGATTTTGGTCCTTTCCAGGGATAATAAAGTTTATAAAAAATATCATGCTACGTTTTCACAATTTTAATATATTAAATATTATTGGTAACATCTTTGTTCAGCACCCTTTTAATTCACAACTCTAAGACAGTTATCTTATACCACACCTTTAAAGATATTCCTTTGATATGTTTTTTTTTTAATATTCTCTTATAATTTATACCTAAGTTTATATTGAAACAAATCTATTTTAATTATGTATATTTAACATTTCCTACAATACATTATTTAGAGAACACTTTAGAAACTAAATACATTTAAAAAAATTGTCATTCTTATACGATTATTAAAAACAGCCTTTGATATTTCAATACACCGTCAACTCTCGATTATATCATACCTACCTCGACAACCTGTGATGTCCTGAACGTCTCTTTTTGGTTTGATAATTTATCTTGTATACAACAGTTTCTCAGGCAACCCTTGTTTCACCCTTTCACATTTTTCACACTCCTGACAGAAGTGTATGCATGTATATACGGAGATGATGGTCCGCGGATGTTGGGAGTGGTGAAGAAAGCGTTGAAAAAAGGGTGAAGGGTGGTGGAGAGGGGAGGGTGTTTAAGCAAGATTGGAGCAACCCCGCCATAGCATGTGCCAGCCTGGTCTCACCCCCACTTTATGAAAAGTCTTGGGTAAAAGGGGGGGGGGGAAGAAGGAATGAGTTGGAAAGGGCCCACCTCCCCGTACAACCACCGACACCACTGCCACGTCGAGGTTTATTCTTTCTTTCTTTTTAATATTGAACCCTCTTCTCTCGTTACTTACGTTTTTTTTATTACTTTATTGGAGAACGCATTACTGGTTAGTGGGAGGAAGAAGCTGTGTGCTCCTTGCTGAACGTCCATCAAGAAAGATTATAAGGTTTATACGAAAAGACATTACATCAGAAGGATGGGTTTGTGGAGGGAGGTTAGGAAGCTGCTCTTCGTTCTATCCCTCATCCGTCAGTGCTTGTTCTCTTCTCATCTTGTTACTGGATGTTGCGCGCCCAATGTTGCCGGGAAACACCTTCTGCACCCGTCACCTCCGCTTGACGAAATTGATAATAGTCCACGAGTATCATACGTGGACAACAACCTGAATATATTTTGCAAGATTATTCTTTCATTTTGCAATTAAAATAATCAAGTAAACTAACCATAACTTAAGGGTTGGATATCTAATTCCAATATCGCCTCGGGAGAACCTTATAAAAACACTAGATACCAAGTTTTAGCCCGATCAGTAAAAAGGTTTCAATTCTAATTCGAAATATAGACAAATGTCATCGCAAAAACAGTTTTATTGGTTTCAGAGGGTCATGAAAGGTCTTAAGGTATCAAAATCTATACAGTTAGATTTTTTTTACGATCACAGTACTTTCTCTCTGAGGGGTCTGGAGAAAAGTCACAAAACGTTTGAATTGTCACTGGAATTTACTGCAACCACTGTGATTTGGACTAACAAGAAACTTTACTTGTGCAATTATTTACCTGAGTACGACTCGTTGAATATTTAAGTTTAAAAAAAATGAATTAGTAAACTACACCAAAGCGGGGAATCTTAAATTAAGAAATAAATATAGTACTGTAGGTGTGTTGGTCAGCTATCACACATGTAGGCTACTGATGTGAAGCACACAACATTCTGAGGGTAGCAATTAAACATCAAAGCTTTTACAAAGGGGATTGAGGTGAGTGGACTTCTATAATGAGCCTAAAAAAATAAAACACTGGGTTCATGTTCCCCAACCCAACCTTTACCACCTGAGCCAATATTTTCTGTTTCACCCCTAATAACAAAAGGGTGAACGGGTGCAATCTCATTTTACGTGGGGTTGACTTAACACGCCAAATAAAATCACATGTGAAGCTTTTAAAAATGTGAAACGGGGGAGGGGGGGAGCAGGAAATATGAATATAATATATATTTATATTATTATTATTATTATTATTATTATCATCACCGCGTTCTGGTTATACGCACTTACGCTAATGTGTAATGGTAGGGTGATTGTGAGATGAAATGGAGGACCTACAGTTTAACGTGGAGATCCGAACCACGGTGGAGGCCTGGCATTCCCCACATTGACAAGTTGTGATTAATATACGTCTTGTTAGAGGTGAAGGAAAGGTTTGGCAATCAGATAAATCTGTGCTGGGACCGAGGATTGAGCCCCGTAACCCCAGCACAGAAGTTTGACACCTTATCCCTAGACAGCCGGATCACCAACCTATTTAATTAATCGAATCTTGCCTAATATCAATGTGGATTTTTTTTAGGTTGGCATGTCAAACAAGCAAACATGTTTTACGAGAGCATCATATTATTTTTCTCGATAATATAAAATTATTTTGATAAGAAATGTAATTATAAACAAACGTCACTATAATATTCTAGTTTGTTGTATTACAAAATGTTCTTCGCCTTGAGCATTCAAAAAGAGTGTATAATCATATATAATGTATAAACCCGTTTAAAAGGTGTACAAATAAATTAGTAATTATATTATTAGTTGTAGTAAATGTTTTAATATTAAAATTGTTAATTTATTTGTCAACATTGAAACAGTCTTATACATTATTTATTTAAATGTATTCTTTTTATAACTTATATAAAGTAATTGTTTATAGTACAACAACCTAGGAATATAATTATGGCTTTAATTCACAATTAAAAAACTTATACTCAATTTATCAAATAGTTTTTAAAAGTTTTCTAAAATATCTAATAAATCAACGGGGAATTTAAACGATTGGTCAAAACCGTAGTATCGTGTATCTTTAAATTTGATCAAATTAATAATTTATCGCCGTCTTTATGAATTTAATAATTGTTGTTTTCAAACGTAAATCGCATTCAAAATATATTCACTCTGATATATTTGCTGAAATAAAGCGCCTTACCAGTAAAATACAAAATCTTCATGTCCAATAGGATTTGCTTTAAATGTTATTGATTTTGTAATCTGACTAAAAATATATTTCCAATTAAATTAAATTCGGTACAAATGTATCTCTAAACTTCATTGTAACTAAAAAATAATAATAATAAACTGATTTTTTGAGCATATATATTTTAAATTGGAAAGTTTTAATTCTTGGTATCACGAGGCTACCTAATTTTAAAATTACAGAGTTAATAATAAAAAATAATATTGTTTGTGACTTTTAAACAAGAATAAGGTTATCTCTTTCTTATTTTTGACTTCTCAGGAGACTAAATCAGTTGTAGGCTTTACTGATCTCTGCTTAGCTTTCATGACGCGCCACTAATTGATAATACACCCCTTCTACGTCCTGATATGATATACTGCCATCTGTCGGCATAATATGGAGCTAACCATTGTGTAGCATTGTGTTCCCGCGTTAATGACCGTTGTAACGCATCACCAGCCACCAACAATGGTCCATAGACGCAACAATATTGGTGTGGCGTCTTTGAGCTGTTTATTCCCAATAATATGGTCATGGATAATTAGACAGAGCTACAGTCTGAAGCTCTTTATTTGGAAACTTGAAATTCATGTTGCCACGATGGCGAAAATAAAACGGATACAATTGTATTTTTATAATAAGTCCATTTAGTTAAAAATTTAATGTTAAAGTATACAGTAATCCATAAGTAAGTATAATTGGAATCTTTTTACTAAACAAAACTTATTTCAAGAATGTTAAATTTTTGTGACTTTAAAAATATGTTGGTGGTTGAAAGTGGGCCTCCTATAAAAAAAATCAGGGCTTAGACAAGCATCCAGTCTAAATATTACAATATACTCACAATTAAATAAACTTTGAACGAACAACGTACAACACAGGCGAAATATTTCCAATAGCTATAATGCAAATTATATATATTAAATACCTTAATAACGATGTTAAGTTATTTTTAAAAAACATTTTGAAGACTTTTAACTTTTTATATCCTTTTGTTCCGTCCAGCCTGTATTAATTTTAACTGCGCTAATAGAGTAGATATGAGGAAGGTAGATTTTAAAAGGAGCTATATCCGTATTCGCGTGGATGTAGAGTAAGAAAACATTTAAAGAAATTACACCCTCAGTTCATCCGGCTGGGATTTGAATAGGTACCTGCAAACCATGATTTTGTATTAATACAGCAATTTCATTCCGACATTTAAAGTGAGTTAAATGGGCCATTGAAAGATTACGCCTTTCCTTCACTCACTGATGCTAATGAAGTAATTAACTTATTTTCAAAATTTATAAGTCTAGAACAAATTGTGCTCAACATAATAGGCTAACAATTTTTTGAAAATATATTGTTTACTCAGTGTTTCTCAACGTTATATGGATAGAGGACCACCAAATGGAAACTTTGGGCACTGGGGGACCATCTGGGCCCTGTGACAAGGGGTGGGGTAGGGGGGGGGGAGGAATTATAAATTATGAAGGGAAGACGTTATTTTAAGCCAATTCCATTTTATAATTATAGATAAAAGACAAAATTTAATTAAACGCTGAAAAAATTATTTAATTATATTGAATTAATAAGTAATAGTTTTTTGATTATTTTTAACATTCTAAACCTCATATAATTTTTGATATATAATTGTTCAGATTGATTTACTTAATGTTGATACAGACTTCCTTTACTATATGACCCATGTCTACCGGTAAAAAAAAAAGTGGCTTAATATGGATATTTCATATTTAATATTTTGAATTAAAAATTGTATTATCATATGTGATTAATTTTTATTACGAAAGTTCTTAAGATCCTGCGTTTCACCAATGGTCCGAGGACTAAATTTTGAGAAACACTGGCTTTTACCAAACGTTATGCTCCAGTAAAGTAGTAACTATCCGAAACATTACAATCTAAATTGTAAGACTTTATTCTATTCAATGGCTTACTTTATAGCTATCTATGGGAGGTTCTTGATCCTACTTGTACCTACTTATCCACCTTTAAATAAGATCCCCACTTCATCAACGCTCTCATCCGCATGTTCTGTTAATACCCTCCTCTACGAATTTTATTTTCTGTTATACACTACTACGAGGAGAAAGGAGAGTAGAATCTGAACAAAGACGAAACCTAAAATCTAGGATATCAAATAAAGTTGTCTTACTTTTATCTTTCCTGTTGTTTCTCGCGCATTCTTTTATTTCTGCTCTTTTATTGTTGTGCTTTCTGTGGTAATGTGATACGAAGGTAGACAACATTGGAATTTCTAGAATGTGGATCTTACTTTTCTTTTGATCTTGTTTCTTTATCTGTTCTACGCCTAATATATATGTTGCTTTTTTTGTCGTCATATTTTTTTTGTGCGCATCGTCTACAAAAGCCATCCACCCTCAACAAAATGTTGTTTTTAAGTTCAAATTTATATGGAATTTTTCTAAACAAAATTAATGAAAGTCTAAGGTTTGACTTAAAAATGTATCTGTATATTTTATTTTATTTTATTTATATAAGTATATTTTAAGCAAGTGTTGCTTAAACATGTTGAAATTTTGTAAACTATTGATGTCTTCAATTGTTTGGATACCATTCGATCAGAAATACTTTAAGAAATAATGAAACTAAATTGATTTTGGTATCATTTCTCTGGTATTAGTAACTTAAGACTATTTTAGGACATCCGCCACTATATGACCCCAGAAAATCACTTATTACAGTGATCCCCAAACTTTCGTCAATTACGTACGCCTTTTTGAGTCTATGGCAACGTACCCCTTCAAGAACTTAATTTAAGATAAAGGAAAGAAATACCTGCTATCTTTTAAAATCCAAAACCTGCCTCAGTGGCGTAGTTGGCTAACGCGCTAGTCGTGTTGAGCTCGACCGCTGAGGACGGGGAGATCGAGGCTCGAATCTCGGTCGGGTGAACTAGGAGGGGATTTTCCTAAATGGTTTTCCTCTCTCCCTCCACCCAAATGCGGTTTCACTTCCTCTAATTAAACCTTCCTAATCCATTAGCGTAATTATTACTTAAAGCGTATAACCCGAACGGGTAGTAAGACGCGGTGCTAAATAATAATAATAATAATAATAATAATAATTTTAAAATCCAAACGATCTTTCTAAATTTTAATAGGCCAAACATAGCCGTGACCGCTGTAAAGAAAGTTAAATAAAAGTGGTTGAAGTATTCGTTATTTGGTTTAACTGGTTTTATTTTTATACTTTTCTTTATGATTAATAAAACTTAGTGGGACTTTTAGGTACGCGTAACACAGTTTGGGAAACATTTACATAGTAAAATGTAAGATACCAGATTTTTAACTGATGTATTTTACGCTCTCGTGAGATTTAATGCTTTGATTACACTTGGTATTATTCGCCGCGTTAGTTCATAAAAAATGTGGAACTATCATATAACTGATTTGTTGTATATATATATCACTCGGTAAATAAAGTGAAGTGAAGAGCGCGGATCTGACCCCGTTGAAGGCGGTGAATAAGATAAAAGAGAATATATTTGTTTCAAATTTCAACGTCACGTTTAAAATCTTTTAATATTTTAATTTGTGGTTGAAAAACTAAAGCAATCTCCAATAATTTCATTGCCATACAAACAATTATTTCAACAAATATATTGAAGTTTTATAATTAACGTACTCACGCGCGTGTTCGCGCGCGCGCGCACACACACAATCATAATATTGTTCTATAGTCGTAGACTTGATCTTAATTAATTTAAATATAAATGAAATATTTGTTTTCCTTTTTGTGAAAATGTATGTGACATTTACCATATTCCATTTTAAATTTGTGTTTGTATTTGATGTTAAGATGGAATCTACGTATATTAAAATCAACAAAGAAACTGTCATATTCTGGTAAAAAAAAGAGGAAAGAAAGAAAAAAAGCAAGCATCTCCTGTCTAGACAAATATAAAACATGTATAAAGTCTAAGTGTAATTTCATGTTTGTATTTCTCATTCCATGATATTTCAAAATAAAAATTTGCTCCGTACGCTATTGTTTAACTTTACTTTTATTGTCTAAAATACAAGGAATCAAAAACTTGCGACGTCATCCTAGTTGGAGGATATTTTAAACAATATGGCACCGTGTTTTTATAGTGACTTGGCGTCTTTCTGGCCTAACGCTTTGTAAAATAACTTAAAATGATTGTTAAACAGTTTGTTTAGTTTTGTTTTCCTATTACGTTAAAGAACTTAACGATGTATTTAGGCGCTCTTTCCGTGTACTTTTGGGTGTGTACCAATTTTACTTTTTTGAGCTACTCGCATTGATGGGAATGCCGACTGATCATCAAATCAGTTTTTTTTATGGTTATTTAGTAATTGGGAGGTCAGGGCTCAGTTCACCGCTGAGTGTGCCTTTACCTTAATGGTTTCCCATTGTCCAGCCCCGCAAATGCGAGTACATTTATTCTAAATTCTAGCTGATTCATCCCCCCTTCCATTGGTTTATTTAAATGCTGGTGACCTGGCGGTCTAGAGGTAAGGTGTCAGACTTCTGTGCTGGCGGCCGGGGTTCAATCCTCGGTCCCGGCACAGATTTATCTGATTTTCCAAACCCTTCCTCCACCTCTGACAAGACATCTTGTGAATGTGTGGAATGCCAGGCCTCCACCGTGGTTCGGATTCCACGTTAAACTGTAGGTCCTTCATTTCATCTCACAATCACCCTACCATTAC
>CABFOV010000311.1:65955-82602 GCA_902141375.1 Timema poppense
CCCCCCCCCCCCTTTATCCTGCACTTTTTTTTTTCTAAGGTCGCCCTGAGGCTAGGATAGTCGTACTATTCATTCTTTGCTGGCGGTTTGTGTATACAAGACGATAGCTGAAAAGGTAAAAGTCGACTACATCCACTTCAGGATCCTTTGTCAGGTGAGTTATCCTGAGACGTAAAACGGGGATATGTTATACGGGGTGGCTGGCTATCTTCCTGCATATTTCTTTCCTTGTCTCGCGTTTAGTTCTTTGGGACGTTAAGGTTGGATGGAAGGTAACACGAGTTAGCATCCGTATTTTTTTAAATAGTTTTATTGGGAACATTTTTTACTACCAAATACTGCTTCAGTCGATACTTTTAGTTTAATTTTACACGTTGACTAATCTCCAGAGTTCTTGAAATAGGTGTAATTTGCATCGTTGAGTTTAAACAGGACTTTTTATAGTAAAAACTGCAAATATATTTATTTAAACTTACCTAATACTAAACCTTACACACAAATAGTTCGTCGCGTTGTCGTACTTTAACCTATTGCATATAATTATTTTTAGTTGTAATCAAACTCCTGTCACTAAGTCTGACACGTTGGCAAATTAATGAAGTTCTAAAAATCAGGTCTCGTCGATATTCTTAAGCTTTGAGAAAAATTAATGCGGATGAAAATATTTGTGAACTTTAACTGACGCATTGCTACGTGGATGAACAAATGCACGATATAACGTTTTGCTATCCAACGTTCGTCAAAGCAACGTACCATGATCTTGAGCCTCTAATATCCAATAATCGGAAGGCTATCTTATAAATCTATGGAAGGGCCGGTCTTATATCTCAAATCTCCAATACAAACAGTTTAGGACTAGCTCATCCACATACATACATTATCCTCTATCCCCATATTCTCGTATACTCTCTTGCTCAATTTAAAAGAAGAATACTAATGACGTAAACTATTTAGCCAAGGGAATAAGGTAGGGCTAGTGATTTACAAAAAAATCACATCACCACTCAGGTTTTGAAAAATATTGTAAAAAGTTCTAGAAAAATAATTAACCATCCAGATGATCGGGACCGCCTTCTGTGTCAGATTAAGTTGTACTAACCGCTCTGCCATACCTGCTGATATTCATAATATAAACTGCCAAACATGGCACATTTATTGGTAACCGAACCATTTGATATTTCCCATCCGTGTTCATCGCAAGGTGTCGCAAGAAAAATAACATGCTAAGTTAATCTTGGCTCACTACACGAACTGCAGGGGCCTTGATTGAGAGCCAACCAAATGAAACCACGCAACGCTCTCGTGTAGTTAAAATACATTTATTGAGATGTTCTAACAGGTCATGCTCACACTTATATTATACTGGTGGAGTGAGATCCTTGACCATTTATCATTTTGTTTGTTCCATGATTACTGCCAATTTTAACGACGTGTGTATATGACTTTGCAATTTAATTTATCATTTTCAAGATGGCGGCCGCTCAAAAAGTGTTTCCTCAAGTGATTTGAATTTAAAACTATAAGGACTAGATCGAGCACAACGCGCGTATTTATTTGAATTTTTGACATCTGTTGTTAGAATTCAGTTCTAAAACCACGTAAATAACGGTTATTATTTGTCAAAATTTACTATTAAAATATAGTATTCATTTGTTTTCTGGTTTAGCTTTATTATCAAGTAAAAATTACTTACTTCAAACACGAGGGAAAATTATAGAAGAAATTTCAACTTGAAATTCAAAGATAGGTTTCAAAAACTATACTTCCTTAACTCATAAACCTAGAAAAAATGAGGTTTACTGTTCATAGAACTATTAGCTAATCATATTTCAGAAACATAAACGTTCCTTGACATAATTGAATATCAATAAAACTTGTGTCTAGGGATCGCTAGGGTTACTCGACTCTGTGCTGACTGGAGATGAGTGTATATTGATGCAATGTGAACACTTTTTCTGCACAAAATACTACCCGTCACGTAGGGCGCTTTGTTTCTACCGACACAAGACAATCCTTCCTGCTTCATATTACTGATCTTAACCAATTCATCTCCAGTCAATTTATTTCAGAGGAGGTAAAGGTGTACACTAGAAAGATTGAGTACAAATAAAAAAAAACTACAGACACTCGCTGTCATTTGACTTTGCTTAAGGTTAGGAAAGTACTAAACTTGTTTAGTTGAATGGAAATACACAAATATTAGTTAAACAACTGTTATAATAGTAGTAATGATAGGTTATACGTACTTATATTGAACATACGTTCTCACTATCATTCCACGAAAATGCTAGAATAATTCCAATAAATTATATCTTTCTCAGCTCTACTCTAATGATGTAAATAGGCGCACAACGCAGATAAGTATAATCCAATTTTCATAGAAATTATTTTATCTGACCGCTTAAAAAAGTTTTCACGTATTAAAACGCCAGGTCTTGTTAGCTTTTTTCATCTGTCATGTTTCATAGATATTATCAACACCTAAAATAACACTAATAATATAGTAAAATGTAAGCTTTATTAACTTCAAAAGAGTATATATGTATTTTATTAAAGGCTCATCCTATGAAAATTGAGCTTTCATAATGCGTGGGTCATGAAAAAAAGCCCAACTTAAACAGTACACCATTATATATTTTTTAACGCCGCGTCATACTACTACTTTAGGTTATACGCATATATGATGATTACTCTAATGGTGTATGGGATGATGAGGAAGGAAACATTTTAGAGATAATCTACCCGCAATAGCGTGGAAGGAGAGTGGGAAACCATTAGCAGGCTAGTCTAATAGGAGAGTGACGCCTTACGGCCACTGAAGATACACAATTATTCTTCACACCGAAAAACCACAATACCAGTGGTTTTAGTACGTGGATTAAGGTGGATGCACATCGGATCGAATCGGCACATCACGATCGCGAAGATGTGTATGTAAATAAATGGCAAGGTGAGCATTGCATCGGCTCGGATCAGCACGGACTTGTCAGAATACTTTAGCGAGGACAGAAGGAGCAACAACGTATTTAGTCGAGAATCGTGCCGAAGGGAATTGCTTCTATTTGTACACAAAGTAGCTATGTGAAAAACAAATAAACACGAGAGCAATAACAATTTGTGTTCCGCTTTTCAAGGGGTAAATACGTTTACAAGTTCCAAGAATTTCCTACTGTAGATTTGAAAACCCTTGAAAATGTCTCACCTTATCTTAGAAAATCTAGACAAAGTTTATTATGGAATTCTTCTTATATTCTCCTTTTCAAAAGCACACATTGGAGATAGGATGAGAAACCACATAGAGGAAAACGAAAACAACTACGGATCAGTAGACTGGAATCAAACTCCACTCTCCCTTTACAATGTCGTGTGTTATTTATTCTCACATAACGTTAGTAGAGTTTATATATATATATATATATATATATATACACAGCACGCACACACACACACAATTGTGTATTCAGAAAGTTTCTGTCAAGATTGTATGGCTTGAATTTTTTAACTTTTGAAAAAACATTATTTGAACATTTTTTGAAGTCAGGATGTTTCGCTTAGCACGTTAATGTTTTAACAATGAACGTTTCATTTTACCTACAAGGTCATTTTTCAATTTCGATTTGCCCGTCCTGGGAGCTAAGTGAACTGTCACCTATCACATATCTAAAGCAACCTGGTTTGATTGCTTGGAGTGACGAAGAAGATAATTAATATGTATAGATGGGTTAGTCCTGTTAGCTAATTGATAAATATTTAGGCACCTGTGCTACGTTTGTAATGTTGTATTAAGCATACTTTTCTTGGTTAAGTCTTCATAAGTTGTGTGCTAATGCAATATTTGTTTTAAGAAAATACACTTGAGTTCTTTAATAATTGAAACATGAATCAAATGAACGTTAAAACCCTTTCCAAAAGATTTTCTTTAAGTATACTTATTTTGGCTCAGTGTTTTTTTTGTGACAACGTGGCTTACTACCCGTCTGGGATACCCGTATTTATTTAATCTAACAGTGTAAAATTTAGATAGAATTTAGAGGGAATATACCTTCATTTTAGTGGAGGGTACGTTTGGAAACTCTATAGGAAAAAAAACACCTTCATTACACCCGGCTGAGATTCGAACCCTGACATCCTCGTTACCAATAAACCGGACGAGCTTGATGTTTAGTTCGTCTGCCCATTGGTGCGGGTACTTGGAAATTATTCTCGATCTTTCATCAGATAATATGAGATCCTCGCTCCGCTGTAGCCGCTTGTTGCATTACATGTCTTCAATTTGGTGTATAGCAGAGTTTCTGTACCTTGTAGACCTTGTATTTACTTTGATACCGTCCAGTATTTTATCTTGGTTAAAGAGTCGGAAAGGGGAATGGGGGTTGAAGAGTGATAGAGGAAAGGCTAGATTAGAAAAGGGGCTACTGTGAAAGAGGTTTGTTTTGAATATTTAGAGGGGAATACGATGACCACCCTTATGAAATATCACATTACGCTGTATTTAACAATGTTCTGAGGGGTGTAACTCGATATTCATTAGTTTAATGGCGGTGTAATTATAATTAAACCACTTATAGTTAAGATAATGCTGATTTTTTTCTTCTAAATTGAAGTAGATTAAGTTCTCGCAGTACATTAACGTGTAAGATATTCATTAAATTACTTATGGTGTCAGATTTATTTTATTTTTAAAACTATTAGTATTTTTATTTTTATCTACATAGATATGTATGTATGTACTTAGATATGTAATAAAATTTTAAGTAAAGCGAAATATATTTTAAGCTCGTGCAGAAAAATATTACATTGTTATTATGGTGATAACAAACTTGTTCAATAATACACACAAGAAGGGGCTTATATGTAATTATATTAATCCGTTCTCTAAGATAGAATTCTTGCCACCCTGGTCAGAGTTCACTACTATACTGGTTTATCCAACTCTGCTAGTGATTGTCATGACTAGTCGTGCTTTAGCGATCTGGTTTCATACGTCTTAGTTGAGCCATTACTATGAGAAGAGAAGAAAATATTATTTGTATATGTAATGATGTGCACCGCGTCTTATTATCCGTCCGGGTTATAATAGGTTAAGGATGAGTAAATTATAATTGGGACAAAATGTACCTGCACTTGAGTGAAAAGTGGGAAACTCTTAAGTAAAAAAAATCTCGGTACAGCCGGTCGGGGTTTAAGACCTCACCTTTCCGTTATCGACAAACTCGACTAACTTGACGTTTATTCTGCGTTTACACTAATAATGCGTGCTTCACCATGGTGAGGGTGTTTGTTATACCCGGCCGGCTGGAGCTCAATTCCTACAGGTAGGGTGCACTGGATGGAATCTATTTGGTTGGCGATTTAATGTTCTTTCCTAGAGCAATTATTGTATATTTCCTTAAAATTCAACCTTTTCATCCTGTATATTGAGATTATTTAGTAGGCCCATAAGATACGGGTAGCTCGTAGGGGCAGTAAAACCCCTAGCCCTAAAAATAATAGCCATATAAAACTGTTGCTGTTTTAAGGTTCGTTGTTTTTCCGCTGCTATTCTCAGGTCGTGACTCGTGGAAACGCTAGGTTGAGGGCCGCGGCATGCTATTTTTTCATTACGACTCGCTCGGAAGCACGTAAGGGCAAGGAAACTATAATGGAATATTCATTGCTGTTGAAAGAAAGTTTTCCTGAGAATCTCCAGTTCTAGGAAGACGAAAGTTAGACAGACAGGGTAAAATAAGGGTAGAGGTGAACACTGAACAGGTACTGTACGAGCTGTTAGATTTCCATGCATCAGTTAAATCTACTGCTGAAAAGGAGAATGGGAGGTATTAAAGCTGCAAGACACCGCTACTAGATTTCCTACTTTGATAAATTGTGCATGTTTGTCAAGTAAAGTAACAATATTAATAAAAGGATAGCTTTTCGCAGTTTTTGGTTTTATTCTTTAGTGTGCCAGTGTTGTTGTTATTAGCTACCTATCTTTATCAAATCTGGTGAAATATAACAACTACAATAGTTAACAGATCTTTGTTTTTCCAGTTAGTGAAAGATATCATATTCATTTTCAAAACTATAAATGTTCGTCCCTGCCGAGGATCGAACCTGTTAACCCTGTAACATTAAATGATTACGCTACCAACTTAAGCTAAGGTGTATTTTATATTTTCGTAACGTTTACCTAACATAGATTCTCTCTTCCCAAGAATCACAAAATTATGTCAAGGAAATAATAAAATTGACTGTATCAGATATTTTTAAATAGGTCTTAATTTAAAACATAATATTCTTAGAACAAACTTTCCACAAAATCACTATAATTCCTGTAGTGAATTGTGTTCTGAAAACTACTCACGCCCCCAGCCACCCCTCCCCCACACGTGGTGGTCACGTAGTCTAAGGCATCCGGATTGCCATTGACCGGATTGTCAGTGATGGTCAGACTGACCTCGACTGGGTACATTTGAGAGTGGTTTTCCACGTGGTATATATCACTGCGGTCTCCTCTCCACACTAATGTGGTGGTTACGCTCCCCACTCTCACGTGGTCTAAGGAAGTGTGTTCGAAAATATGGCCGGTGACCTGTTTACTTCTTGCCCACCAATCTCAACAAATTTTAAAATAAACAATAGAAAAAAAGTTTAATCGCTATCTGCAGTATCGTAAAACTTGCGCTACAACAAGTGTGTGCAAATAACTAAGGAAAAATTAACACCTCAAACTATTAAAATGTGCTCTCGTACGCCCCCTAGTGGTTCCACGGGAGCCTAGTTTATCTAAGAACACTTCGGAGACTTTAAGGGTCATAATAGTTCATATTCGCTCAATATAGGTTGAGTAGTTTAGGCAAAATTTGGAAATAAATAAACATTGCACCCAACCACATCACCCTCCTTTTTCGTAGTCTGGTAACACTCACAATCATCTCTAAACTGTAATAGTACACTCACAATGTATGTCAATATATTTCTTATGGAGTTAGCTTAGCTTTAACTATATTATATTCCGAGTCGGAGGAAGAGGCGTTATCTGATACCACGCAATCTTGGTTTATCACACATATGTATCTGACGAGCTACACACATCCATCACAGACTCTGACTTAAAATATTAGTGAAGAATGACACCTAGATAGCTCAGTGGTAAGAGTATTGGCGTAGTGATCCAAAAGTCTTGGGTTCACAGACATGTAAGAAACAGACTCTCAACCTTACGTGGGTTTCACTGCGTTCCTTTTGCCAGCGTGAGTCCTTCAACACTGGGCTTCGCTAGTGTCACTGCTGGGTGATTATAGGACTAACCGCAGCGATCCTAGTGTTGAAGGACTCAAGCTGCCAAAAGGAGCACAACAATTTTAACCTGGAGGTTGAGTGTCTGGGTGTATTATTTGTCTGTGCCCGGGTTCAGTTTCCATGTTTAGATGATACGTTTCAATTTAAAGAATATGATAGTTAGATGCTGATATAGCCGTAATTACTAGACTATCTTGGGTATTTAATAAATCACTATACTATTATTTAATATTAGTTGGGATTTTTATTTACTTGGATTGTAGAAGTATTAATATGATGTAAGATTTATTGTTATCATTATTCATATTGTTATGGTTTGAATATAGTTTTGCTTGGTAGAAACTAACCGTACTCCATTTGATTCTATTGAAGACGAATCTTTGTTAGTTTCAGGTTTTAACGTTTAGTATGGGATTAGGTGGATATGCATTATTTTTAATTTTTTGTTGGTTTATTTATGGGTATATTATTTTGCGTCCTTTTTTTACGGTTTTAATTTAATTTCTATATTCATCATCATTAGGCCATTAATATTGCGCGAGGTTTGCTGCAGCTCTCCACTTTTGTCTTTCCTGGGCCAATTTTTTTTTCCTTCTAATATTTGTACCTTATTCTACCAACATCGTCCGCAATCCGATTCATATACTCCAATCTTGGTTTCCTTGTATTAATCTCTTCCACATCTCCCATAACCATTAGTTAAACTATCATGTTCCAGTATATGGCTCACCATTTTGACTCTTCTTTTTTGTATACCTTTCTTCATTTGCTTTTCTTAGCACTTCTTTGTTTTATACCATCTTCATCCATGAAATTTTCAACATTAATATGTAGCACCACATTTATATTTCTATGTTGTTCTATGTAAAATGGTCATTATTGTACTTTAATACCGATTATATGCAAAAAATAATAATTAAAGGTGTAACTTTTTTTTATTACTACTTCATTACCTTTTTTTATTTTGCTTGTGGCCCGCTATGTCTGCTGCACAATGCAGATTGACTCACGGGTCATGTAAGGCTGGACGACACTGGACAAAGGCGTCACTCTCGCAAGAGACTGGACTGCCAGTGACGGGGAGATCGGAGTTCGAATCCTGAGGGTATTTTTTTCCTAAATAGTTTCCCAAGGGTAAATAAGGGTGCATTTACTCTCGATTATTCCCTCCATATCTCGACCTCATCAGCATAAATAGGCAGATATAATGAACTTGTAGTAAGACGCGGTGCACATAAATTGACAACTGATCTTAAAAATAAATTATTTTTATGTTTACTTTAATATTAGGCAAAAACTAACTTAATCATTCCATGGTGGAACTTTCAATCCGCGCATTCTAAAAAAAAAAAAGTTGTCCATAAAAATTAAAAACCAAAACCTTAAGTTTTCTCTAGTATTTTTGTTTCCTCTAAAGCTACAACTATAAACTTATTGGTTATTCAGTCGTTAGAAATAATTAATAGAACCTGCAACACAAGTAATCATAATATTCGTTCCTAGCTTTTGATTATAAATGGTTTTCCACTCTTATTTCTATGAACATGCGGGTACATTTCCTCCACAACTTTACCATCATCATACCTATCCATTTAGCTCTAAGCATTTGTAAAGTCCCAAAGGGTAGTAAGAATAGTTGCACAAACACACAACATAAAATTGAATCTTTATTTGAAATCTTCCCTTGCTCAGTGCGAGTTCTTCTTTCACATATTATGTGCCATGTTTATGTGCTCTGGTGGCCAACTCGTTATCTAAACTATGTTGTGAACACTGACCGCCCACTGTACTTAGTAATATTGAAATACTTGAGTGTGTGTGTTTGTGTGTAGTAGGGGATGCTCTGTGTGTGTGTGTGTGTGTGTGTGCGCGCGCGCGCGCTCTCAGTGTTTGCTCGTGTTTCAATATACAGCTAAACCAAACATCACCCCCCCCCCCCNCCAAACAACCCCCCCCCCCCCCTCTACTGCTCGATAAAATTAGTAATTACACACGGTTACCATAACATGTACAGCCGGCTCGTTGAAAAGAGAATCTTTTTGTAGGTATACAAATTAATCGTGAGATAGCCAACTTTGAAAAAATAAAATAAAATTATCTTACAACTGTCAAACATTAACACCATTTGTCAAAAAATTGGTAGTACTTGAATTATTTTTATAAAGGGTTATTTCTATGGCAATTTGATTTTGGGAGAATAATCCAGTTTTTTGAGCCATGAAGGTTTTCAATAATATCGCCATTGAATAAAATAAAATGAATTTTTAGATAGCCCGTTTCATCTCTACGTTTTTAAGAGTCGGTAGCAGGTAATAACTGCTTCAAGAGTGAGGTTTGGAAACCACATTGTGTTAACACCTCACCTGTATGACCTTGGTACCATGGATATCACTCGGGCATATTATCCTTGTAAGTGTTACTGCATTTTCAAATGAAGCTATAAAATGACCGCTTGAAAGGCCTTTTTTTTCTTTACCAATTTCTACAATATAGTAGAATTATTGAAGAAAAAAATGTTCTTTCATATGTCCATTTCTACCAAAATCAGTGTAAAGTTGCTTTATGCACCAGGCCTGGTTGAGAGAAGGAGGGATTAAAGGGGGTTTGCTACGATTTAAAAAAATCTAACATAATAATTTTGTATGAACTGTTTTAAATTTGAATAAGCGGCTTGGAAAGAATACAAAAACCAATTTATCTTCATTGGCTCGATATCTCTTAGTTGTAGGTAAATTATTAAAGTGTTTTTCTCAAATATAGTACGCTTGTTGTGATACTTGGCAATGGAATTGTTATTTACATCCTAAACAAACGGCCAAACCAATTTGACGGAGGTCCTTGTTTGTTTTTACACTCTAGTGCTATTAATTATTATAATCTTATCCTGATTAATTCCAGGACAGGCACAATGCTGTTGCTTAACAACTCACCCGCCTCGGTGGCGTAGTTGGCTAACGCGCTAGTCGTGTTGAGCCCGACTGCTGAGGACGGGGAGATCGAGGTTCGAATCTCGGTCGGGTGAACTGGGGGGGGGGGGGGTGTTCATAAATGGTTTTCCACTCTCCCTCCACGCAAATGCGGGCTCACTTCCTGTAATTCAACCTTCCCAATTCCTAATCCATTAGTGTAATTAGTAATTAGAGCGTATAACCCGAATGGGTAGTAAGACGCGGTGCTAAAAAAAACCCTAACAACTCAGTAAAATGAAACAAACCCAATTCCAATGAAAATGTTTTCGCCCGTGAAAACCGGGACCCTTGAGATATGGATTAATGATAATAAATGTTCGGCCACCCCTTCACGCATCAATCCCGAGTACCTCAGAATTATCTTTGACCATACTGAGCTAAGGTGATTAATTATCCCATCCGGTTTTCAAAGGTTTTGAGTAAAACTACCCTGAAACCAGCGTATTAGATAGTGCTTTAGTGCAATTGGTCATAGTGACACTGCTAAAAACATTAGCAGCGGTGGGCACGTGGACTAAAGCGTATGCCTCATCTAGTATGCCTTGTCGGTGACATGGAGGTCGGGTCTCAAATCCCGATCAGCTGTAAGAGAGTTTTTCCTTAAATGATTTTTCATCTCTCTTCATGTAAATGTGGGTCTAATAAATCTACCTTCCTCGTCGCTTCCCAATCAGTGTAGATATGGTGATAACGTGGATAGGCAGTATGACGTGGAGCACACAAAAAAAGTTTATAAAAAAAAATCTCGCAAACCAACATGGTATCTAACACAAATTAGGTTTCGCCTGGACGACCGTGCTTTTATGGTGTAATCAATTTCATCTCGTGTGTGTTTTAATTCAGTCTTATCTGGACTCTCTAGAATACGAAACCGAGCTAAAGAAACGCGTGAGAAACGGAATTAATTTTTGTTTTCAATGTTGGCAGGCAGGCAGTCAGTCAGTCAGGAAGGTTGTTTGATAGGTTGGTAAATGTGCACCACGTAAGCGTCCTCTTTTATTGCCTCCAGAGTAGAGTAGTTTGCGCCAGGGTGGCGGATTGGAGGTTGGTTTAGGCCTGAGTGCGTTGCACGTAACAGTGGCGTGCCATTTTTTCTTCTTTATTTTTTGTGATCCGTGTCTTACTACCTGGCTGCGAGATCCGTAAAATTACACTAAAGGGGGTAGTGATGGGAAAGGAAGAGGAAATGTACACTCCGTTTACCTAACTTACCCCGATAGGTCACACTTTAATATTGTACAGATTGTAAGATACTTAAAGACCACATTTTGATTCGGAAAATTTTCCGTAGTGGCGGCTTGCTGTGAGGGGTTTGAATGGTACAAGTGGCACCTAGAGACTATTCATTATATATTAAATGGCGTGTCAAGGCCTTAAGGGACTAGAGGGCTTATAACGAAGGGAAGGGGGGACATATGTTATTAACAAATATTCGGGCCGACCTTATAATGACTTTGATTAATTTATTGTCGATAAAAATATTGAAATACGTAACGGTTCTACAAAGGCTTACATTCTTCGTTTCTTTACTAGTACTACTATCACTACCACTACCACTACCACTACTACCACCACCACCACCACTACCACCACCACCACCACCACCACCTTGACTAATAATAATAATAGTAAACCAATTCGAAAAACGTAAAATTGTGTGGGGAAAACCAATGGAAAACTTTCCATCTCACATCTCTAAATAAAGTGTAATGTGTCATGGTAACGGAGTGTACGCCTACTCTCATCTATGTGGAGGGAGCGTTAGTTACTACCTAGGAGAATAATCTTTGAATATACTCGGCCAGGATCAGAACTCTGACCCTCCCTGTTACCGGCATATCAGAAAAGACGAGGTTGACACTTAAGTCTGTGTGTCCACGCGCGCGTTTTTTTTAAAACTATAGTGTTGGTTGGCACTCAGCATAGAGAGCAAGAAGAACCGGCCTAGAAGGCTCGGTCAATCTACCAGGACAGATATGTCGATAATCATGATGGGACGTAACAAAGTATCGGAAAAGCACTAGGTTTTGTCTAGAGATACGATGGAAAAACCACAGAGAATATTATATTGTTTAAAATCATTGCAGTCGGTTGGGATTCAAACAAAATTTTCGTGCTATAGTCGGAAGTGAAAACCACTATACCATGACCCTGCCGGTTCGTGCGTAATACTTAGCGTTTCGAACTTTATACAGGGTGCCCATTCGAGAAGAGTCATTCGCCTGTGGTGGAATATATTTATTAATTGAAATATATATTATCTAAGCCTTGCGCTTTAGTGCGGCTTTCCGCCCGTGGTTAATTTGTTAGGATGGTAAACCACATGTCTAAAGGGCCCCTAGTTTGCTTCCAAATAGTACTGATGATATTTACGTTTTGTGTACAAACTCGTTCTGTTATCCAATTAGTAAATTTTTGGTTTATAGATGTTTAATATTAGGTGCATTGTTAGATAATTTTGAAAGCTAAATACTCTAAATAAAAAAACTTTATCTTCAAATCTCTTTTGGCTACAGCCTAAGTTAAACATAAGATTAGATATAACTTTATGGAAATGCAGCCGTATTCGTCCCGTAGAAAGGATGAAATGACCTAACTATGAAAATATCACTTCCAATGCATATGAATGAAATAGATTTTCAGTCTACCGAATTATTAATTTTCATCTTCTAGTGGCAAAAACTGCTGTTAGTTTTGTCATAATTATTATTACCATAAATAAAATAAAATCCATGCTAAAGATCAAAATTAAATTAATACTTTTAACTTATATATTAATAAAAAAACAACTAAACTTATCTAAAATAATTTTGTGGTGGATTATTTTGTATTAACTATAAATGTTTTCAGAAAAGTTGTTCTCATCGCCCATGTGCCCGACTTTGAGCCTCGAGGCTGGATTAAAATCCTTGGCGAATTTACAACCTCCCTCCAAGCAAATCCCGGTGTATTTCCATTTGCCTCCATTACATTACTATGCCGCGCACGGAGCGTGTATCTGGTTATAACCAGACAGGATTTGCCTGTGGTGCAGTTTTTTGAAACTGATCGTCTTTTTTTTAAATCTAGGGCTAAATATTTCAAGTTGCTAAAAGCTGGTTTTGAAAACAAAACGAGAGATGTCATATTTTAAACCTATCACTACAACAATACTATGTAATTTTTTTTATGATTGAGATATTGAACGTGAACTTTCTAAACGCAGGTATTAACTAGTAAACGCACTTAACTTAAGACATTGCACATAATACTATCCGTTAAGTCCCAGCTCTTGGAAAGGTACTAATTTTCTGCATGGCGAATCTTTATATAAATACTAAATATCTTCCTGGGGCAGAATCAAACCAGCTTCGCTAGACAAAAAGTAAATAATAAATAATTCCAACCACTAAATAATCCACGGGGGTGGACAGAAGGCTGCTCTGAACCATATTCACTCTGAAAAATATAATACTTATAGCCTATTTGATCTTTTTTTTTCATCTTTCCAAATCCTTTTTCTTTTTGTAATGTTCTACTTTTCTACGGATTTAGCTCGTATTTGAACTCTTGATAAAAAAAATTAATATATAATTTTACCAAGGCTTTTTTACATGCACCAAGTTTACTTTTCTTTGATATAGTCTTATTATATATATATATAAAATCTGAGTTTTATCTGCAAAGCGTCATGTTTCGAGTTGAAAGCAGACTTATGGCCTGGTTCTTTTCCCTTGCTTTTTAAGACATCTCTAATTTATAACATTTTTTTAAATTGCATAAACGAGAAGTTTGGATGAAATAATGTTTTGTTAACGTTCTAAACTTATGCTTAATTTCATTGAATGCGATTTTTTTTTAGTAGTGCATTTCTATTTTTTTGCCTGTTTGGGCTATCCCAACGCTCATTTTCTAAACACAAATTAAATACTAAATTAACCAAGGACAGTACATATAACATTATATATATATATATATATATATATAACCTGTGAATTTACTAATTGGATATCAGGACGGCCCTGTATGTATATTTAAAATTAAATATTTTCCTCGGTACCACCTCAAATTGAGCTATGGACACTGTATTTGTGGTAAACCACTTTAACTAATTATCCATGGGGAAAACTACATTAACTAAGCATCATAAGACCACATAATTAGACTAATTAATTGTAAGGGGATACATCAAAGTTGTCGAAAGAGACCATGGAAAAGTAAACATCAAAAATTTCAAATACATCTAATCGCGCTTTGAGCTCCAAAGTCACAGTCAAACACACTGGAACTGAAATAAATATTATGATATTATCATTGTACTAAGGCGTCAGTCTCACCTGATCTGGTTGGCGGATGTAGGGGGAAGTAAGGCATTGAATCACTTACAGGTGTATTGAGGTGTATCCTCATAAATTATTTCCCACTCTCCCTTCATGAAAAATGCTGCTATGCTTAATTTAAATTCTACCTTCCTAAACCAATATTGTGTTTAAATATATCGGAGACTCCGAACGAGTATTAAGACGCGGATCACGTGAACAGTGATTATTTATTTTTAAGGTGGGGACGTGAAGAACGCGAGATAAGGTTTTTTTGCAGTTTTTATAGCAACACTCTTTTTTTTTGGCCAAAATAAATACATTATTTTTCCAATAGAACATAGTTAAATGTTCTTTGCATGTTGACCTTAACAATAATATCAGGTCAAACGTATCTATCTACGAATGTAATAAAAAACTTTTTCTGTTCATTTAAACATTTTATTATCAAATGCCACTATGCTCATGACGGATATTCGACAGCTGTTGATATCAGAATGTGAAGAAAATTAAGCTATTATACTTCTACTGGAGAAATATTTTATTTAATTTGGCCAAAAATAGTTTTGATATAAAAACTGCATAAAATCTTAGCGTTTCTCGCTTACCCTACATTCCCATCTCATTTAATATTTTTATAGCAGCTAAAAATACTAATTTTATGGCTTCTTAACAAAGAATTTACTACTATTATAGTTTTTTGTTGCTTTTATGACTATTTCTGTTATTTTAATGCTAGTTCGTTGATGAGTATCCATTGATAACAAAGTTATTATTGTCACAAACAACGTTAATTTAGGACATTTTTGTCGCTTGTAAGCCTATATATAATATGTGATAATTTTCAAAAAAATAAAACCAGTTGATTAAATTTATTTTTCATCATCATAACATAATAAAAGCTGTTAACAAATAAATAAAAGGCTACTTTCTTCCTCTTTAAATTGCTTTATTTTTAACTTCAATATTCGTTCAGAAGTTATTGAAGTTTATGGTAGCCCACGCCCGCGTTCGAGAGTTTTACTGCCGTCGCACGCGATTTGATTCATTTTATATCATGCATTACACGAAAATCGTAGCACATAAGTCAAAATAAGCAAAAAATAATAATTTTTGTTTGGAAGTTTTTTATCCTTAATTTTTATGCATAATATATTTTTGTATCTGTCGTATTTGCAAAAATATTTTCAAAATATTTATTTTTTTAACTCTAGACCAAATATTTTTTTAATTTGCAACCACGTGGCCCATGCAAACTTTTATTTTATTTAAATTAAAAGTATGCAGAAAAGCCTACTTGCATGTATTGGTTTTAATGTAGAAGTTTTTTCTTTGCGCATTGAGATAGCCAACATAAATAAACTATAGATTTTAATTTGTCCGCTATTGACTGAGCAGATGTGTCCTATAGATGGTAGGTTCTGCACTTCTCTAATCAATTATTTCTCAAAGAGGGTGCCGTGGCACACAAGTGCCCCATAAAATTAATTAAGTATACTGCGAAATTATCGATGTTATGTTATTTTTGATAGTAAAGTAATTAAACGTAGTATCATTCAATTATAGTTTTTTTCTAAAAGGAATAAGAAAAAATGTTCTTAATCTTTAATTTTATTTATTTTCCAGATAATTTAATGGCTTGCAATCAATCATTTAGTTGAGTAATTAATGAGAAACTTGAGATTGTCATTTCTTTCACTAAAGTTCATTTCGGGGTTGAATGAATACAAACCCTCACACATTTCCTGTTCAACGAAGAAAAGTCTCTGATCATGCGCTTGTCCGAGTATCAAGTAGTGTCGCAAACTTGCACGTTCAGTGTGCCGCGAGGACTTTGAACAGATAATAGTGTGCCGTGAACAAACTAAGATTGAGAACCACTGCTCTAAAATAACAATTTAAAATGCCTTTCAACATTTGATTTATGTATAAACATTATTTAATTTATCTTCTTTGATATCAATACAATACTTTCTTATTAAAGGTTTATTCTTGACAAAAGAATATAACTCGTAAAAAAATATGTTGATGTCGTGTCGCATCTTCCCATAGTAACACGTTTTTGTTTTTATTCCTCTGAGTCGATTTTTTTTTTTTTT
>CABFOV010000311.1:92532-126949 GCA_902141375.1 Timema poppense
CCCCCCCCCCCCCCTTTTCCATTAATTTTGAAGTTAATTTGTATATAACTGTCTCTACTAGTTCCTTTTATTCTTGTTGGGACTAACCTATAATTTTATTGTGTTCGTTACGTATCACAGTATAATCGTTAGTGAGGTCGAGTGTCAGAATTGGATGATGTCTTAAACATTATATGATTCTCAACTATCATATTCCTGGCTTTAAGTTTGACTGTCTAAGTTTAAGCGTTATAAGTTGAGCTAGTTTATAATATTGTGTTCACATGACTGGGTGTTAATAAAGTACACGTTGAACATACTTAGTAGAACTATAATATTCTACCCCAGAAAGTAAAGCTAATCTTCTTTTCAATCATCCATACGTCAGGTCATATTATCTGCAGCTTTGTATTCTCCAAGAGTTCATCATATGAAAAATTGGACTGTAACTTCATCCTTATCCCTATCACTATGAAAATTTTCGTATTCATACGGCTATACTTATAGTTCAGTTGGTACTTGGCCTTGGTAGTCTTGGCCTAATAAAAACTGTTATTTAGCTGGTTGTATTTCATTGCCAAACCGTATAGACCCGCAGTGAAAAAGGATACCTGGTTGAACTTTGGATAATTTTTTTATTGTTACTAGTTTTAAATTGGGTTGTTTAAAGTGCACTTTCTGAATCACCTTCTTTTATCAGGAGATGACTTTACAAACTACTTTAATTTCAACCGCTCAATGAACACTACACTCAGCTCTTTAGTCTTCAATCAGTCATTGGTAAAGTTAAAGCCCTAGAGTCACCAATATTACATTTTTCGGCCCGCTAATAATCGAACTAATATTATTAAACTCATTTGATAGACTCTCAAGTAACTGAGTTAAGGCTTGGTGCAGGATTGGTGTATGTGTTTGGGCTATATTTGATCAAAAATATCATTTTTAATAAATTAATAATTACTTATTTTGTTTATAAATACAGACTCCTAATACAAATATTTACATAGCTCTTAAAATATATGTTATGCAAATATACTTTGTGTTTACCTTTTTATTGTATGCATAACGTCTTACTGCCAGTCCGGGCTATCTGCATATTTTACACCATTGGAGGGAGAGTGTGGAAACATGTAGGAAAATCCATCCTCAGTAAACCCGTCAAAGATTCTAACCCCGATATCTCCGTCACCGGTAAATTACAATAAGCTGGGTTGACGCCGTAGCCCGCGTGCGCATTGATGTGTGTAAATCACCTAATTAACACACCTAAAAATGCCTGTCATGTTACCTTTCAGCTAAATAAATAGGCCAACATATATTTATTATCTCAAGCTACACTGTCTCCTTACCTTTCTGACAATACAGATAATTGTGATGTTTTTTCTAAAACTACAAGATGTGGACTCCTCCATCGTAAAGTAGGGGTTCTCCCCTTCCTTCAACTTCCAGCCAGTCGGATTGTATAGCAGGGCTCGGAACTGGGTAATCGCTTCCTATCCCCAATCTCCCTCAACCCCTCCCATCCACTCACTCTTTTCCATCCCCTAAAAACACCCACAGCTTCATGTTCTCGTGTTGTTTCACAGCTTAGCGTCGTTTTCTTTTCTGCTCCGTTTCCTTTTTAACTGTTATCTGTATCCATCGTGTTCTTTAAGTTTGGGGTTTTGCTCTTATTTTATCATGTTTCCAGTACTTCATATTTCTTTGTTTTCTCAATAATTTTCTTTCTCTTATCAACTTTTTTTTTAGTTCCGTTTCTACCCCTCTTTTTTATGTTTTTTACGGTCATTTTGAATGGTTAGAAAACCATCCACATCCAATTAAAATTACCATAAAGGGTTTTTGTGTATTTTTGATCCGAATTTATTGAGTTTAGCTAAGAAATCAATCAAGAATGCAATATACACTTTCAAGGGGTGGAGGGAGGAGATATGGTGACTGGAACTTATCCCTTACGCTGTCAAACAAAATCAAAATTAAATGGATGTATATATATATATATATACATTATAGTATTTTTTATATTATTTTTGGCCACAATTTTGTAGTAAAAATACGCAGGCTTTTGCCGAATTACTAGGATTATATATACCAGCAAAAGGAACACAACGAGAAAAATTAATTTTTAAACTAAATACACAAATATTTTTTCCAGAAAGATGATGCAAGATTATATCGTGAAACTAAAACGAATGCGTACTGTTAGGGATCGAACCCCTGCTTCCATAGTCACAAGGAAGCGTACTCTTGTACACCTACCCGTGCCGGTAAAACTACTAAGCTACAGTATGACTCAGGCTGGAAGAAACATTTAGGAAAAATATATATATACACTTTTTTTTAGCGAATGACATAATATTTGACCGGGAGAGATTATAATTTCTAGTTCGATATCCGTGTGTGTAGACTTTTAGCCGGTCTGTGGAAACAAAACCTTGTCCAGGGCATATTGAATGCTGTCTGTACGTAATACCCGCATTGAGATGATGTGATGATAGTGATTATGAAGGTGTGTAGCCAGTGGTAATCTTAAACCTAACGTGAGCCTAACTTAGTTACCCTTTCGGGAAAAATATCTATGGTACCATCATAAATTGAAGCCGGGACATCTAGAACACTAACCAGGGGTTATTACCATTAGATCAAGAGGCTGGTCAAGAAAGTATGTGTGTGTGTGTGTGTGTGTTCGGTCAACATTAATAACATAAGTCATTGGTAGATTATTATGCGTACAAGCTAAGCTCGACAACTAGTCCACGTGGTCTACGGCGAAGATATTTTTATAAGGAAAAAGTACACTTTTAAACACCCTGCATGGATTCAAACCCTGCTCTCCTGTCACTGTCAAACCAGACTATACGAGGATCTTGACGTTCAGTCCGCGTGAGTGTTTCGCTGGATTAGCAAGTCTATTGCTCTTCACGGAGTTGCTGGCAGGGAGGAATATTGTGTTTCGTATTACATTCGAGCGAAATGTTAGTTAATCATTAAGGGAGAGGGGGAGTAGAAGGAGAGGAGTGTGCACGTCTCCAGGGAACGGCAAACCCCTCCTTTACTTCTTTGGTAGATAATTGAAATCTTGATCCGAGTCTGCGAACAAAGTTTTACTACGGCGCATCAAACAAAGTCTGATCCTATTCCGCCGAGTCTAAAAATACCTTTTATATCTGTCTTGCTTTCTGTTTACGTGTATTTGAATTACTTTTCCCGTGTAGGTTTACAAATCATGCTTTAGATTTGCGAATCTACGGCACGGAAAAGTGAATAAATTATATAACGATGTAAAAATGTATCAATAGAATATACAGTGAGATAAGATAATTAAGCTAACGAATATTTTTATTTAAATAATTCTGAATCTTTAGTTTCCTTTTACTTGAAAATTTTATTTCGTGCTACTGCTAGGAGAGCGGAAGTATTGTGATATTTAAAACAATTGAATTCGAGAATTTGATGGATATTGGACATTTTATGACCACCCTAAACCCGAAAGTGGTTTTCGCGATATCTTGGGTCTCTCCACCTCTCAGTTGACTTTGGACCTAAACCATTATACTGATAGGCTAGCTTTAAAATTACTTAAGGATGAAAAGAGAAAAAAAAATGGATTTCTTTGAAATAAGCCTTGACTATTTTGATTAATATTATTTTGTTTTTTGCAGGGCGTCTTACTACCCTTTCTAGTTACACACTTATGTACTAATTCTGATAATGGGATGGAATCAGTACGGTTAAATTTAGAAGAATTGTACCCGAATTTGCGCGGAGAGAGTGGGAAACATGTTAGGAAAAACCAACCTTAGTACACCCGACCGTGATCGAACCATGATTTCTCCGTCATCAGCAGTCCTGTCTTTTGCGAGAGAAGTGCCTTAGACCATACGGCCACTGAAGTGGGTAGTCACTATTTCGGGAAAATGACTTAAGAGGGCACTTTACAAATCGGAACTCTCCCATTTTTATAATATCTCGACTATTATTTGGGATAAGAAATAACTTATTACTAACAGGATGTAGAACTTTTTTTTTTTTAAAAAAAAAAGCCTTAGATTGAAATTTAATTTTATAAAACCATTAATTGCTGTACGCAATTGTATGTGTATATTTTTTATTGAGCTCCTTGACATTGAAATTGGTTGTTAGCTATGCTCTTTGGGGAACAGGGGGATTCCTTTTCTCACCGTTTCCGTAACATTTTAGATATATTGTTTCATTTGTGCTCTTTGGTTGTAGTGTTTTTTTCAACAATTCCTATTATTTATTTTCACAAATCTTACGAGCTTTTAGTGAATTTCTTTATTTTCAGATAAAAGTTAGAGAAAATCTGTGCTGTACACCGTTCCATTTTTTTTATGTTTCCATTTGTAAAGTGCCTGTTCAATTCGGTCGTGTGCATTCATTACGAGATTTTAAAAACAAATTGTAGTAATATTTTGTATATTTTTATATTATTTTATGTCATCAAAGTTTGAACCCTGGTTATCAGCAACCAGAAACAAACTTCTAATAATACCCTAATCACTCACTCCTAACCAGTTTTCTCTCCCCATGTAAAGACTGAATTTTAACTAAATCGGAACCAGATTATCTTAAGTAATTTTAACTACTCTACAGCCTTCGACACTAATAAGACCAATTTAATTATGATTACATTTTGGATAATTACATTGACACACCCAGGAGTTTGGAGAGGGGAAACTGCAAATAATATTATTAACATCTTAAAATACAATATCTACAACTAATACATTTACTATAGAGCGTTAAAGATGAGACAACTGTGTTGTTTAGGCTATATTTTAAGACTATACAGACTGTCTTGGTTTTAAATTTATTTTTTATTTTTAGATATTTAACGTGCACTTTATGAACCGACTCATTAGACTCTATCATCACACGAGAATTTCTATGAGCGATAGTAAAAGGGCTTACCAATTTTGCGCGAAAGCTATTTTCACATACCTTTCCGGGTTCTTTTACCTGCCATAATAGACATGGGACCGATGGCTTTACTTCTCCTCCGAAGGATGTTGTGCTACGGATTTTTATCGTTCATGATAAATTCGTTGAACTCGGCTGGGTTTGAACCTATGAACATCAGGTACTAATGCGAGCACTTTACTACAAGATCATCGAGGTCAACTTGATATTTAAAACGTTTTCTGCTACTACATCTAAATTTCCCCTAAAACTTCCAATTTGAAGTATGGCATTAAAAGCTTTGCTATATAATCTGACTCTCCCTTTTCCAAAGTAAATGTATAGACTCGCTACTGGATAGATATTTAAAAAAGAAATCACCGACGCGACGCCTCGTTGCGGTTAGAATCCCCTTGGGCGTGACACGTGCGTTATTTGGTTGTTAATGTATACGTGGTATCGTGTTTCTTTACTAATACAACCTTGAAACCTTCTATAATAGCGCCTTTATGTATACAGGAAAGGTTCTACTAACCGCAGTATTTAATTATGCAAGGAACATTTTCACGTGTACTAGCTCTCCTCCGGCCCAGCGTTTCACTGGTACTTGTTTTGATTCCAAACAAGTTCTGGTGTTCAGTATCAAAGTGTTGTTCGAAGTCTGCTATGGAACGGATATCGTATGAACCAATAGAAAGTACACCTATGATGTAAAAAAAAGAGTGGGCTTTGTGCCTTATATTCTAATGTTACAATAAAGTCACGCAGAAAATTTGAAACTTGCAGGGGTGTGGGAGGTGGATAACATATACAATGTTCGTGATCCACATTTGTACCCAGATTTTGGTAGAAATAACATTATTTGGTAGTACTTAAATTACTAAAACATTTTTGATATATGAATACATCAAGTCATGTTATCTCCAGCTGTGACTTTTGATATCAGCCTAAATACCTATAAAAAACACAAATATCATAGGAAGATATCATAGCTAAACACACAAACCTGCATCGTTGTGCAAGCAAACTAAATGTCATGCTAATTTATTTTGGTTTGCCAGTGATGGGGTAGGTTTGGGTTCACATCTTAGATGGATGTTCTGAAGATGTTTTTCCCTAAATATTTCCCACCCTCCTTACATCTAAATCCGGGTACTTTCTCTCTAAATTCTACCTTCTTCGTCCTTACCCTATTGGCTTGATTTATATATGTATATATGCACATAGCTCTAACGGGTATTAATACGTAATCAAACAAACATACAGAATAGATCATAACACAACTTACAAACTAACTTAAGCTTAGTACAGAAATCTTAAACAAGCCCGCGCGCCTTGAAATTTGATAGGATCTCACGAACCATTTTAAAATCCGCACCGGTGGGCATGTGGACTAAACATCAACCTTGTCTAGGGTGATTTTCCGTTGACGTGAAGGTCAAGGTTTGAATCCCCACCGAGTGTAAAAATAATGTGTTTTTCCCCTGGATGATTTTTCACTCACCCTCCACGTGGGTCAATTTCATCTTAAAGTCTTCCTTTCACTCCCTTACACCATCATTGTAAATAGGAGGATAGTTCTGATGGGTTGTACGACGCGGAACACAAGAAAAAATCTTTAAAACGTTTTAATTCTTTTTTACTATCGTAAGGTCCAGAATAACTACCGTCGTAGTCGCTGATTTGCGTTCACATTATTAAGGCTTACTCGCTCTTTATGTAACACGTGGAATGCACCAATAATGGGCGATTACTTCGTTTGTTTTTTGTTTCCCCCAAGAGTTTCCATTTCTTACGGTACTCCCCTCTTCCTGCTCTCTCTTTCTTAGAGGGAAAATTTGTGTTTCTGTGGACCAGAGTAGTAACTTAATCAATACCAATTAGCTCAAGAAACTCTACATTAACCAAAAATCTAAATAGATTTAACTTCCCTCTTTTAAGGGGATGGTTTTCCTAGAATAAAATGCTAATAGCTAATAGTGAGCGTTAGTTGTCGTCGGTGGTTGGAAAGGGTTTAAGTTTTGTTTTCTGCGCACGTTCTATGCTCATGACGTCACGTTTGTTCGGGAGTAACCACGGTATTATACAGGAGGTAGGCAGGTAGTATAGTCTAGACCTGAAGAGTCGCTTTTAATGCCCGGCACAAGAACGTAACTGAGCTGTGCTAAACGGCCGCGCAAGCTGTTCATGAGAAAAGGGAAGAAGGGGATGGATTTAGACACGAAGTGAGGGGGAGACACATTTAGTGTCCCAGACTAGAAAGCAGTTTTGGAAAAAAGACTCTTTGGATCTACTCCCTCTCTCCATCTTAGTTTATTTCACCTTGGGTTTTATATAACTGTTCCACCGTCTTGGATGGCTTTCTCAATCTTTGCGATGTGAAGTGAGATTTTCTTACGACTTGTGCGCTTTATTGTTCAAATTATATCTGCAATGCATAGAGGATCCGCTTTTATTGTTTATGAAGTTTTAGTTAACCTTAATTTTTATGTTTAAACGTGTTTTATTGTTGTTGTTTTTTAGCATCGTGTCTTACTACTTGTTTAGGTTATGCACCTTAAACGCATCTAGCTATATAAACGGACTACACATATATTTACACTACTGAGGGATAGGGATGAGAAAAGTATAACTTACAGGAAAATTACTTTCATTTGGACGGGGAGGGGGGTGGAAATGTGATCATTCTATTACAAAATTTAAGTATGATTCTTGTCTCAATTAACGTTTTTATACTAAGCTACATTAATTTTTAACGTGACATTGGCCTATTGGCAGAATTTTGTAACTTTGCGAAATGATAAAATCAGGAAAACATTTTACATAACGTCGATGTTTTATATTTATTTGGCTAACATAGCATTTTGATGTATTCCACAGCGCCATGTAGGCCTATAGCAATGTCATGTACAAAAACACACAGTGTATTTAAATGTTATATTTTATTTATTTGACCTCTATTGCTATAATTAATAAATATATGCTTTACATATCACAATTATTTATAAACCAACTGAGCTGAACACTTCAAACATTTTTATAACTATTGGTAGTGTCTGACCGAACATTCGGCTTGGGTTTCGGCCACCTTCGGTCATAAATTGCATTTTCGGCAAAATAATCTGCTTCGGCCAAAATTAGGCCAAGGGTTTCGCCGAAGCTGAAAGGTTCATCCAACTAACCTTACCTAACGCACGCTCGTGGGTGCGACGTGGGAGCGGTCACGTGACAAGTGGCCAGTGACAAGTCGCTGCATGTTAGATTTAGTCGTCCGGTCGGTAGACTAGTCAGTAGTCAGTAGTCAGTAGTGGCGACACACGGTCCGTGTTTACTGTAGTCCAGTGTTACTATCAGATTTATTAAGAACCTTACACTCAAACGGTGTCTTATTTAATTATTATATACATAAAAGAGAACTGATTATTTTTTTGGGTGGAACTGGATGTCAAAAAAAAAAAAATTAGTCACCTTTTCAAAGCAAACTATTAAGATGAATAAGTGATTAATATTTTTATCATACTTTTATTTTGTCTTTATATTATTTTTTATCACAATTTTGGAAATTGATTCTAATTTATTTTAGCAACAATAAAAAATGTGACCTGTTATTTGAATAGACATGATCTTAAATTGAAAGTGCGGCAGAAATTGTATTAGATTTTAAAAAATATGTATTTTTCACTATTTATGCAACTGCTTCTGTCGAGGGTGAAAAAGAAAACGAAGCTTAGCTTCAGCCCAAAAAAATTACCTTCGGTTGGACACTAGCTTTTGATGTAGGAGGAGAAAAGTGTGCAAGTTTTTTTAAAATAAGATAAGTTTAGACACGGATGGACTAGCTAACTCTTAAACTTAATATTTAAAAACATAAAGTGTATACATTTCCCTGATAATGTGAATGGCAGTATAAACTCCTTTCCTGCTTAGTTAATTACTAACTTCAAGAAAACATTATTTGTTTTAGGGCACTTCTTAATGAATTACGCCTGCGTTGTAGTTGAGTTCAGCACTCTTTTATTGTCAATATAATATGATATATTCTCAATTCATTGTAATACGAAACGTGATAGTAGTGAGGGATAATTGTAGTGGTCTTAATGTTAAGTTATAATGTATGTGATCAGATCGTGTATTTAAAGCTTACATCACAAGACAATACACTGCTGCAAGTAAATAAATACTAAATGCTGACTGCAGTTCCTGTAACTTAGACCACAAGCAGTACGCTCTCGCAAGAAGTATACACTACATCAGGGGTCCCCAAACTTATTGAGCAAAGGACCACAAGAGTATATTGAACGTGCTAAGATTCGCTTTGGTGGCCGCATAGTCTATGGCGCTACTCTCGCAGTAGACTAAAATGCTGATGATGGGAAGATCTAGGTTTGATTCTCGGTGGGGTTTTCCTAAATAATTTTAACATTGGGCCACAAGAAGTAAACAAAACAAACAAATCTCGGTACTCACCCCATCGCACGGCTTTCCGCATGCGAGCACAATACAACCGCACTCTCCATCAACATAAATAAACCTGATCGCCTGTGGTGAAAATGGACGCAAAGAACTTGAGCTACAAAGACTCTAGCGGCAAAGACAGTTCACTCGTACACATTTAGGACGACCTGGAAAAGCCGAGAATGTCTGTGGAAGTTTTAGTCATGCGCATATTTCGTTCCCGAATGTTCCAGCTCTTTCTCCCCCACCCATTTTCCCGTCATCCAATGTCTCAGGGTTGTTTGTATATATAGTGGCGGCTGGGCAACCAGTAGTCACTCTTGGACTTTATTATATTTGAGGGAAGGAGAAGCTCCGGCTTGAGAGTTTTAAAATGTAAGATCTAAATTCATTTTGGCTTGCTAATTAATTTTCTTTATATATATTTTTTTATTTAATCTAATAATTCTTTTTCTAAATTCTCTTTCGGCCTTTTAGTAAATATGATGGTGAATATTGAAATGGAAAAGCCGAGATGTCTGTGGAAGTTTTAGTCATGCGCATATTTGGTTCCCGAATGTTCCAGCTCTTTCTCCCCCACCCAATTTACCGTTATCCAATATCTCAGGGTTGTATTGTATATATAGTGGTGGCTGGGCAACCAGTCGTCACTCTTGGACTTTATTATATATGAGGGAAGGAGAAGCTCCGGCTTGAGATTTGTAAAATGTAAGATCTAAACTCCTTTTGGCTTGCTAATTAATTTTCTTTATATATTTTTATTTAATTTAATCTAATAATTCTTTTTCCAAATTCTCTTTCGGCCTTTTGATAAATATGATAGTGAATATTGAACTTGAAATATTTATTTCGTATATCTAATTTATGAATATCGATTTAGTCAGTATTGAATTGGGTTCTTTGTAACGCCTTGAATTTATCTTAATTTCTGAAGGATTCTTTTGGCTATGACGTCAATATTTAGCTTATTATTCTACATTGAAAATAAAGTGTTTAATTCTAAAGTAAATATTGTATTATGACTTTGACATTTTTTGCGTTATTGCTAATAGGATATAGATTGATTGTTTTGGACAACTTTTATGGTTTAATGGTAAATATCTTACAAGAACTGTTTAATTCTAAAGTAAATATTGTGTTATGACTTTTTACATTTTTTGCGTTAGTGCTAAGAGGATATAGATTGATTGTTTTGGGCAACTTTTATGGTCAAATTGTAAATATCTTACAAGAACTATTTAATTCTAAAGCAAATATTGTGTTATGACTAGGACATTTTTTTGCGTTAATACTATTGGGATGTAGGTCTATATTTTTTGAAGACTTCTTAGAGTCTAATTACTTTAAAAGCTTAGTGAAGATAAAGATTTCACGATCTTTGTTACGTCTAGATAGTGCAATTTAGATCCGAGATCTATTGATAATATTATTGCAGTGCTAATGCCTTTATTTGATTGTTATATTCTTTAATGATGGCGCCCAAATATATATGTGTATATATATGTATATATATATATATATATACATATATATATATATATGAATTGTCATTACCTTTATTGAAACTTCGCCTGCTATCCGATGATTGACATCATAGCTTGTTATAAAATTTTCTAAAATTCAAATGATCATTTCAGATAATCTTTTATTTATAATTTTCATATTAAATAATGTCTTATTTAATCAAATGAACTTGAAGTCACTTCACATTTTATTCAGTTAGTTGATGTATCATATCCCTTAGGTTGGGTAACATATGATTTATTTTTAACACGGAGGTTAACTGTCCACGTAATCAACTTTCGCAACTGGTGTGAGTTGCGAGATCTGAGTCTAGAATCTTCGAACTCAGATATTCCAAACACAGAACTCTAATAACTCACTCATATTGCCCCTTTTGTTTATCCCCGTTTAATCTTGTTATTTGGACCTCTTATTTTATTTCCCTTTTTGCTAAGGAGGATTCAATGCATATGCGGGGACAAAATGATCGACAGCCAACTGGTTAACTCATAAAGACCAACTTAGAAAATGGATGCCTTACTAATTATGATTTTAATCCACAAAATTATCATATAACTGAACGGCTAGTAAGACGTGGTTCTAAAAAGTTTCCACTAAATTTGTATTTACCCCCCCTTTTAGCTTCTCAATCCCCGTTTAAGCTATACGCAGAATAAGGAATGCGAATGACGCATAGAACCATGTGACACCAAATGTGGGTATTTATTAGAGTTTCAAATTTTATTAAAAATAATATTTCGTAGACTTTACTTGCTATTTTCCGTTTATGATTTTGTTGTCGAACACGTTATTTGCAATGTATTAACTTGTAGGTCAATTGTTTCATTGAATCAATCTCGACTTTTGTATACCAGTAGGTCCTCTCATGTCGAACATTTGTATATCTTATCACATGGTTCTAAACGTGTCGATCACTTGACACACTCAAGTTTTGAAATAGTTTTATTTATTTGGTCAACCAGTTGGCTGTCGAACACTTTGACTTCTTATGCATACGCTTGTCGACCAGTTGGTCCTAGTCTTATAGGCCACTTGACCTACGTGGCATTCGAACATTTTTACTGCTTGTCGGCCTGTTTGTATGATGCCAATCATGAACTCTCTTAGCTATTAAAATAATAACGAAAAGTAATACTTTTTTTTACTACAAATAAAGAACTCTAAAACCTGCTCCGTTGCTAATAGGGTTTCTAAGGCGTCACTCTAGTCGTAGACTAGACCGTTAAAGACAGGGAGATCGGGGTTCGATCTCTGTCGGTTGTACTGAGTTTAGTTTTAATATAAATTGTTTCCCACTCTCTCTACGCAAATGCGAGTGCACTTACCCTAAATTCAGCGTTCCTAATCCCTAACTATTATTATTATTATTAGCACTGCGTCTTACTAACCGTTCGGGTTGTACACACTTACGCTAATGTGTAATGGTAGGGTGATTGTGAAATTAAATGGAGGACCTACAGTTTAACGTGGAATCTGAACCACGGTGGAGGCCTGGCATTCCACACATTTAATTTATGTTTCGGTTTTGTGCGTAGACCATGGTATCGTCTGCAAACTGTTTAACTTTGACTCTCGGATCTGTCGGTATATCTGATACGTTGATGTTGTAGAGGTGTGGTGATAGCGAGGAACCTTAGGGGACTCCCATCTTTATTAGATATGTCGGGGACATTTTACCCTCCATTGTTACCTTGAATGTTCTAATATTAAGTTGGCGGGCGATCGTGTATACGAACCAAGAGGAGAAGCCAAGTTTGTTTAATTTGTAAAGTAGGCCAATGTGCCATACTTTGTCGAAAGCCTTCTCTATATCTAGGAATATAGCGATCAGATATTGTTTTTCCTCGAAAGCAAGAGTGGCATCTTCTATTAGATTTACTAGTGTGTGGGCAGTGGAGTGCTTATTTGTGAAGCTGAATTCAAATCTCAGAGATAATTTTTAAACTACTGGTGATTTGTTTAAGTCTTCTAAGGATAATTTTTTTCAAATAATCTTCTAAGCGTGGGGAGGAGACTGATAGGTCTTCTGTTTTGGGGAAACATCGGGTCTTTACCAGGTTTGGGTATCGTTATCACTTTCGCCAGCTTCCAGTCATCCGGGAAATGACAGAGGTTGAGTAGAGTGTTTAGTATTGTCAACAGTATCCGCACTGCCCTTGGTGGTAAGTGTTGTACTACTTCGTTTGTGATGTTGTAGTGGCCTGGAGCTTTTTTCCTGGGAAGTTTCTGTTCTTCCAGTGTGATGTCGTCTGCCTGCGTGTGGTTTGGTTTGAACAAATATTCCCTCATTGATATGGTGACTTCCCTGGTGAAGCTTTATTTCGGTGGGTTTTGATTGGGTGTGAACTGCTTTTATAGTGTCGTGGCTATGGCCTCCACTTTCTCCGAGCTTCTGTAGGCCACTCCATTTCCCCCGTGTATAGCTGGTACTGTTCTGATTTTTTTTATCGCCCCTTAGTTGTTTTGTTATTTTCCATGTTTTGCTAGTGTCGGTGGCTGCCTCTGTGACATAAAGAGTTCCATTTGTCTAACCTGATGTTTTTGACTGTTCTTCTAACCTGTGGTTCTAATATATTGTAGGCTGTTTTGTGTTGGGGGGTTCTGAAGCTCTGCCAGTACCTCCTGGCTTCCCTTTATTGAACTATGAGGAGATCTAGTTGTGGGTTATTCTTCCGGAGGTCATGTGGTATTGGCTCCCTGGGTGTGCTCTGTTTGTAGGCTTGTTTTACGGTCGACGTGAACAAGTGAAGCGTTTGTACCGTGGATAGAGACTAGCCCAGCACCAACAACGTCTGTGTATTCACCATTCAATAGTCAAGCTGGGGTCTCGTACAAATGCCACGGTCACACCACGGAACGACCTTGTTCATCCTCACTGCAATAGACACTGTTTGTCAAATATTTGGCTGACTCAAACTATCCATTTGAAGAGTGCATGCGCGAGGTGGCCGGTCTAAGTGGTCCCCTGTGCGTCGATTGCCCGTGGTCACCCCCACCCCCTTTGCTGTGTGTCTCAACGGCGCTGTGTGCAGACGACTTGGAAGACATAAGCTATTGTGATTGGCTATTCATGACCGCATTATGAAGTCATTATTTCCGCCCATGTTTCCCCCCTGCTGAGCAGAACTAGATATAAGCATATGTTTAGCAATGTACGGCACTCTTTGATGCCATCTAGAAGTAGGGCACACTTGGGCACTATGTAGGGCCTCAGGATATTTAATATGTAAGTCATCGTAAAAGAATAAATTTGATCTTTGGCTGCGAGATAGTTAATTTCAGGCTTGGGTTCAAATCTCAGTGAAGAGTAATATAAATGGTTATATAAATTTGATCTTCGGCCTCGAGCTAATAGTTTTCAGGCTAGGGTTGTAATCTTAGTGAAGAGTAATGTAATTGTTATATATCCGACCTTTGGCCATTAGCTAGTGTTTTCCAGGCTAGGGTTGTAAACTTGGTTAAAACGTAGCCGTCTGTCCGAAGTTAAAAGTATCTGATTATTAGTTGTGTTAGCGGTCATATGACGATAGCCGTGGGTCTCTTTGTTTACCTTTTGTTGGTCATATTGTAAATGGGTTTATTTATTGTATCATCGGCCAGATGAAGTTAGTTCAATGTTACTTTGTTATTATGTTAACTGACAGAGTAGAAGCAAGTTTAGTTATGATGTAAGTTGACTGTTACCTTTATTTCTGTGTAGGAGTATTTGCTATTTAGTACGACATTGTAGATACGTATTTACGTATTGCGTTAGTTGACAGATGTGTTGTACCTTTGATGCTATGAGTAGCGAGATGTTTAGAGTATTTTATATGCGTAGGCTTTGAGCCGCGGCAAATTTAATTATTGAACTATCCTATTTTGAAACTGTTTCTGTTGTTATAGAACGTCAATATTATTTGTATAAACGTATGGGGCGTAGTGTTGTCAGACACGACGGATAATCATTATTGTCTTTATGTCTATCAGACCATATTGTATATTATTTTCTGGTTTAACATCCATTGTAATAAACTGCCTTTGGGCCATATGAGTAATTTTCGCTTAGTTCTTGCCTTTACCCAGGCATCATCTTAGTAATTTCCTTTAGGCTTAACTATAATTATGCTGGTGAAACAGGGGTCGGAAGGGCTTGAAGAGAACAGATCAATAAAGGTCCCTGGTGATTTACTTGTCTTTATATTGTATTTAGCAACTCACTTCCTGTGGGGGTGAGCTGCCCATTGGAACATTGGTGGTACTGTTATAGGTACTGACCCCACAGGGGGTGTGGTTGACGTTGCTTCAGCTTCTTCCGTGTCCTGAATGTGGCGTACCTCCAGAAGTGTATCTTCCAGTGTTGTTTTGAAAGTGTCCCGATTACATGTTATTTTATTGTTTGTGAGCCCTTTTATCTCAATATCTGTGGAGATCCTTATCTCGCAGAATGTGGTTTGAATCTAATTCATGCAGTACCGTGAGGTCTTCTGGTGTGATTCCCATATCTGTTAGAACTACATTTATTATGTTTGGTTGTTGTAGGTAGTTTGAAGGGTAAAATGTTGGTTCGTTTGGTGCGATCACTAGGTAGTCGTTATTGTCTGCGTGTTCGTTTATTGTACGGCCGTTTGCAGTCATCGTTATACTGTTCCAGTTTGTGTGTTTACAGTTCAGGTCTCCTGCAAGTACTATTTTTCCCATCTGCGTAAGTTCATCCAAGTCTTGTGTCTGTAACGTCACCTGCAGTGGTTTGTATATAGTCGCGAATAGAATACTCTCCCTTTTGGTGTTAACCTTAACTGCTGTAATCTATATTGTTATCAAATCTTTCAAATGATGTTGATAATGTGGGAGGTTTCTTTTAATGAAGATAGCTGTCCCCCCTCCTGTTTTATTTACTCTAACTGACCTGTAAATTTCGTATCCGTAAAAATATATATCTTTTGTTGGTTTTAGGTGAGTTTCATTGATAAGAGCTATGTCTATTGTATAAGTGTTGAGTAGATCTTCTAACTCTTTCGCTTGCTGGAGTATTCCATTTGCGTTCCACACAAAAACGCGCAGTGTGTCCTTCGTCAATGTCGTCCATTTTTCCTTTATTCCTTAGTGAAATATTCAGTCAGACCTTCTATGAATATCATTAATTTGTCTGAAGTATCTTTTGCCTGCCTTAGCTGTGTAAGGTATGGTTTGAAATGGTTAACTAATTTAATTATGTTCACCTCTTTGAAAAAATTAGATAATTCCTTAATGTAGGAGGCTGTGGAGGTTTGTTCTTGGGTGGCTTGTTGTGGGGGCCTTGTTGACTGTCGCAAAACCTGGCTGTATTGCCGGATTGTGGACGTAGGCTTGGATTGGCGCGTTTCGATTATTGTCTTGGGTCTTTGGGGAAGCGTCGGGATTTCCCTACCGGTGGCTCGTGGGGGTGTGGGGATCCGTCTCTGCTGTGTAAGGGCTTCCTGCTTTGCAGTGTGTTGTTGTAGTTTTTCGTCAAGAAGTTTTCTGTACAATGTGCATTTGCTGTAGTTGGCGGAGTGGTCTCCTCTACAGTTAACACATCGTACCGGGGTGGGTTGTCTTTTTTTGGCAGTCCTTAATGTCATGCGCTGACAGGCATTTGACATAGCTTGGGTTGTTTTGGCAGTTGTTACGTGTGTGGCTGAATCTCTGGCGTTTGTGGCATTGTACAATTTTGTTGAGGGGAGGGATGTAAGGTTCAACTAGTACTCTGGTGTTGTTTATAAACTTTGTTTTGTAAATGTCTGTTATTTGGTTGTTTTTTCCAAGTGTCACCTAGAATGTCGGTAGAAGTGTAACCGTTTGAGTGGAGTTTGTTTCCGGTGTTTTTGTCGTGAATTGTCTGACATGTGTTACGGGGTAGCCTAGCCCCACAAGTTCTTGTTGCAGTCCTCCGTGAGCAAGTTTGGGGGTAATCCGCTTGACGACCACGTGAACTGGCTTGTCTATTGGGAGTGGTGTGGTACTTTTGTTTGAGGTCTTTTAGCAAGTGTTGCATTAAGTCAAAATTCTGTTTAGTGGTGGTGTGGATTTTGAGGCCGTCCTTTAGGAAATACACATTGGTATTGTTTCCCAGTTCCTTGGCGTACTTTGTAATTTTCATGTAGTGTTGTGATCCCCTCGTCTTTATTGGTGGTAGTCGTAATTTGGTTGTCTCTACTTGTTCGTCAGTTTTAGTAGATTGCGTGTCATCAATCATAGTGACTTCATTTTCGTTTTCGGCCCTTTTCAGGGCGTGAAACTGGTTTGAGGTTGTGATGGATTTTTTTGAGTGTTTTTGTTCGGCTTTAAATTTTCTTTTCCTGCTGAGTTTGGAGGCCAGTGTGAATGTTCCTTGTCCGTCTGTGTCCGATTAAATTTTGGTGTCGTCACTAGTCGATAGTTCCATGTGTGCTAGTGTCATTTTTGCTCTGAGGGATTTTGAGGTCAGTGTTGCAGCGGTCATTTCGCGCAGCCCTGAAAAGGGCAGGCTAGTGGACAGTGTGGAAGGGCTAGAATGCCCCTCTCTGTGCAGTGTTGGTGGGATTTGACTGTTGAGTGGTGTCCTGGAGGACGGACTCCGACTGCGAGGTATTGCTTCGCAGCCGGCTACGCTTTACGGCCTACCGTAGCTTGTTGGCTCCGTTAGGTGTTCCCACTACTAGCCATTGAAACGTCCGTCCCGAGTTTAGTTAAGGTGTACGTGAATGGATTCCCCGGAGGGTGTGAGACTTCCGTCGGACAATTTATTGAAGCTCTAGGCAAACACCTGGAGCGCATAAGGAAGCCACGACGTGACCTTGACCTCCCATCGATCCCAGATAGCTGTCCGTATGCTATTTTTATCCCCCTTAGTTGGGTGGTTCGGGAGGACTAAGCTCGCTTCCGAGCAGCCACGAAGAAAGGTGCTTGGCTAGCGAACTTAGCCCCTGAGGGGTTGAACAGATAAGGGGTGGAGAGGGGTAGAGCACGACTGACTGTTTTGGGGATGAGAGAGCGTGACATAGATAGATAAAGTGTAGAAGGGTGGTAACAACTTTTCAAATTAAGACATTTCCCATTTAACCTAATGTAATGAAGAGGGGTAAGGTCGGGAGTGCTTGTCACCTTGGGCGGTAGCCCAGCTATTCTAACGACCCTCGCAGTCTGATTTATATAGGAATAACTTTTTTGACATTGACAAAAGTTACTTAAAATAATATAACACCTATAAAATAACACTAAGAAAATAGTAAAATATAATCAATTTTTACCTCAAACAAATATGTTTGTATTTTCTAAAAGGCTCTTCCTACTAAAGACGAAAGTGAACCAGATTTTTTTTTTTTGCTGGAATTCATAGTATTAACTAAAAAACATGTGCAAATAATGAAGGAGGTATATATTTATTTGTTGAATTATTTGTTCCATTTATTGTGATGGTGTTTAGGACCATGTGTTCGTTGGAATAGATCTAAAGGTTTGTTTTTGTGTCTAATAATATAAGACTTTTTCTTTCTTTACCCCTCCTCACACGTCTTGTCTTGTCTTCTCTCTTATTACTGAGAGTGTAACTTCCCATAAACAATATCAAGTGCTAAAAAACTATTGGGAGCTGAAATAATTGAATGTCCTTTTAGTATAAAAAGTGTTTACAGTGGATTCACCGCCATTAGTAATTTGTGGGTGGATGCAACAATATAGGGTCTTTTAGGATGATATTGAAAACTAGTCTTCCACAAGTGAGAAAGAGGGAAAATCAAGCTTTGTTTGCCTCATCGGTTAATTTGTTCGAAGATTAAATAAGGCACAATTTATTACAACAAAATTTGTCTTTGAGCATCGAGCAGAAGTAATGCTGGAAATAAAGTAAAAAAAAAAATAGTTTTGTGTTTAATTATCTGTGCAAAAAGTAATATAAGCTTAATTTCAATCATCTTAGTTATAAGCTGTTACTCAAAATTGGAAGATTAACTAACTAGATTTAAAGTTTATAAATGTGTTTTAATATTTATTTTAAGCAATATCATTGTCAATATAATATGGTACCGGCATTAAAATTTTCACCAAGACAAATAGTATAGTATTTTATTTTGTATTTGACGTAACTTCATTCAAACTTGGTTAGGGATGTGTCAGTTTTCTTAAAAATTAATCCATAATATGTAACTAAGCCTAAAGAACATTACAACATTTCATGGTGCTAACATAATTTCAGATTTCGACTGAGTAATGCTGTAATCATAGCATTTAGAGTAATTTGTTTTTAAGTACGGCTATTTCAAGCGTTAATAAAAATAAAATAAGCCATTCATATGGTGTATTAAATAATCTAAGTTAGTGGTCCCCAACCGAGGGGGCGCGCCCATCTGGGGGGCATGGAATAGTCAAGTTTTTTAATATCCATTACTATTTCCAGCCTATGGCCTGCGTCAATTTTTATTCAAGCCATATATTTTCCACTACTGGCTGGCTAGGCCTGTCGTAGCTTCATATGCCTTATAATCTAACTTAAGACTAGGACAGGTACAACATCCGGTCCCCAGCCGTTAATTCATCACTGAAAGAGACAAGGCCCACATTTCATCAATTATCAATTATTCGCCCATGCCCGGAATCAAATATGGGACCCTTAGCTCAGTATACAGACACGCTACCAACAGAGCTAAGGTGTTGGGTTACTATTATCTATTTTAGATAAATACATCTAGAATTCAAATTTAGTTTGATTGTTTTTATGTAATATTTACTAAAAATCACATATAATAAAAAAATACACTTCTGAACAATCTAATAAACTGGTTGAGACTTGCTTCGTTTCCAAATAGCAAGAAAACCAATAATGTGGCAAACACAATAAATGACAAACAATCCAGTCAGGTCAATAGGAAAGTTTGACGTACTGTATCCATATTTATTTAATACCCCGATTCCAGAAGAAATACAAGGTATTTCCGGATCATCTGGGCACTGGATATGAAGAATTTGTTCCCATTGTAAAATTGATATGGCTTCTATCCCGAAATAAAATGTGGAGGTGTATCTTATCCACGAAAGATGTGGTGGCAAATTTCCCAATTGAATGAATATTCCAGAAAAGATTACAGATATGAAGTCCACAGGAACGGAGAGAAGTGACGCCGTTGACACTGACTCAAATGAAGCAGACATCACACTACCTGCAAATAAAAATGAACAGTTACTCATATATATTATATATATATTTAGAGAGAAAACAATGTTATTCAATATTTATATTTTTCAGTTCTTTTTAGAAAGAGATTATATGTATGGAAACCACAAATCAACATAATATATAATTATGCATATACGTTGATTTGTGGTTTCCACTTATATAATATAGGTTCTCTCTCTCTCTCTCTCTCTATATATATATATATATATATGTTATATGTTGGCTCTATATATTTATTATATATTATATAGGGTATATATATATATATATATATATGTCTATATTGATTTGTGGTTTTCATACATATAAACTGTTTCCAAAATGAAGTGCAAAATATAAAAGAACATTATTTTCTCTAGAGGTAGGTTGAATCAGGTTGTTTCGGGTTGATGTAAATGTTGGCATTTAAAAACTGTGTGATGGGACACTACTTACTCATGGTCCCTTCCTTGGTTCTTGTTTCTTTAATATAACTTTATGCTATTTGTATTTTTTTAGTTTTGTATCGTGGACTCAGTATGCGGGTAAAACAATCAACACGAACAAATTATTCAGTAGTTATATTTTAATATTAGACACTGGTGAAACGTTAACTGTTTTCAGGGTGGATGTACTTTGTTAAAATTATGTCTGTGTAATGTTCTCCCCACTAAGTTCTAATTTTATGTTAAGTTTGGTTTGATCATCAAATCAGATTGAATGATTCTCTTACTGTAAAATAAATTGATCCCGAATATTTTTAAGCACGCCCAAGCTTCCTGCATATTCCAGTATATACTAGTATTTTAGTTAATAAACTTAATCAAAGTATACTTTTTTACGGTCATTATTTATGTCACAGATATCTTTAAAAAAACTTTAAAAAGTAAATAGAATTGCTACGTTTGTTATAAGAGCAAGGTTACGTCAATATAGATCAACCTTAAGGACAGTAAAGTTTTGAGTATTTGAATAGGTACTTATTCCAATATTAGTGCAAGCGAGATGATACATAAGGCACGCTCTAATACTCCTTGAAGGAGAACGCGAGGGCTAATTACATAATGTATCGACCTATTAGTCACAGCACCAGGGCCTGGATTCACTAACGAGTGCAATTCTGCTTCGGCGCCAAGTCTGGAAATGGCGTAACTCTGCACCCAAGATACACCCAAAGATGCACCTTATTATTTTATCAATTTCGTTATTCACTAAACAAGGCGCAAACTAATGGCAATATTATGGTGATGTCACCATAAACGTCATCAATTGCTATCTTTTCGACCAATCCTTGTGAAGAATTTACTTTCAAAGTCAAGGATACTTTATTTTAAATAGGTAATGAAAACGACTGCATATACAAAGATTTTTAAACATTTTGCTTATAAACTAGCAATAAAATTAGAAGCGGCTTCTTTCTGGGTGCTTTACAAAAACAATATTAGTACATTATTTTGTATTTATTTATATTATTAGTTTAAAGTTTAAGTTCCATTAATAAAACATTAATGTTTATAGAAACTTTAAAACTTATTTTAAAGCTATATTAACCACCATATTTAGTGACGAGATGTCTTTGGACTTGTAGGAATACAAACCTATTTGGATCTTGACGAAGATTATACAGTTCTTAGTTTTGTTTTATAATAATGCAAGAAATGCCATTGCTTTGTTTGAATGTAAAAATTCAACAAAAAAAGGTACGTAATTGTTTTGTTACCACTGTCTAAATTGAAACAAATTTTGTGCTTGACAGACGTTATGTTATTTTAATGTCTTTATTATTAATTGGAGACAGTTAGGTAAATAATTGTATTTTAAGCCAATACAATAATATACCGCCATTTAAATTTATTGAAGTGACAATCATGATTTAACAGTTGCGCCTACTCTTGAGTGGTGGCGAATAAATAGCGCAACTTTGCTCTCAAATTGCGCCTGCTCCTTTTAGTGAATAGGGATTTGGGCACATCTTTCAAACTTGCGCCGGCGCAACTATTTGCTCCCGTTAGTGAATCCAGGCCCTGATGTTGTCTTAGTTTTAGAGGCAACTCTTATCTTATTTGGTTTATATGTTTAAAACCACAGTAAAAAGTGTAATTGGTCGCTACCTCTAAGCCGAGGATCCTTTCTAGTCCAGTCACCCACTACGCAGCCCATGGGCTGCATGTGGCCCTTAGTCAGATTAGTAGAAATGCTACTCAAAAGTCTTGGTAACTATTTGCAGTAAAAACTAAACCAACCTATATTTGTATAATTAATATAAAGTGCTTAAAAAGGACGAGGTGACTGCCAGTTTTTTCCAATGCTGCGACCGCATAAGTAAAAGGCAAACATAGCCTGATTTGTCCAACCCTTGCTTCCTTGTTGCGCTTCTAACTGTGAGACGCACCTGCTGGCTCCCCCGTCCCACCTAGCTAAAGTTCAGTGAAGTTTTAGTTGTTTATACGTTTATACTTGCTCTATCGCGGCTTTTAACTGATGTATAGTTGTTTCTTGTGTTATGGGCTTACTAGTTTTAATATACTAGCCAAGGAAAAGACAATATGGTGAATTTTCTTTCATAAGGTAAGAAACGTAAAATCGATGATGAAAACTGGGGCTTTCAAGACGAATGGGAACACGATTTATTCTTTGTTAAAGTAAAAAATAAGTTTTACCAGTTTGTTTATTATGTCGAGAAGTGGTACTGGGAAATAAACGTTATAACTTACATATACATCACATCACAGTCTATTCTAAAAGCCGATTCATACAGAACACTAAGCTAAGCTACGCCGCGCTATGTTTTTTCCGAGTGCTGACCGGGTAATTTTTCCATCTCTCATCTTGAGCCATCTTATTTTGCGGATGCGCATAACGCAACTTGGGCTCCGTGTTGAACACAGTGGTTTGGTGAAAATAACTAAACAGTGTTGATGTTTTGTTTTCAGTTTGTTTCGCGTGTATTTAAGCAATATTAGATTTAGGTTTTATATTTAATAAATGTGTGTATATTAAAGTGGAAGCGTTAATGGAACAAGTCAAACCTCCACTTCCTAAATTTTCTTCATCTTTCAAAACAGCTGCTAACAGCAGCATCTTTTCTTCCCCGGTAGTATCATCTGAACTTAAACAAGACATTTTGGAGAACGCCCTCGTAACTAAACTTCGCTGGAGAAGACCAGAAAGAAACAACACTGAATTCAGGAGGGAAAAGAGGGACCATGGCTTATTTTAGCTTAGCAATGAGTTTGAAACCAAATTGACAAAGTCTTAGCAAAGGACAGCACAGAACAGCTTAGCTTAGCATTCTGTGTATACCAGCCTTTACTTTGAGAGTAAATACCCCAAGAAATCGAAATTGAGGAAAGAAAAATTTCAAGATCTAAAAAATCAGTATCAACTGAACAGGAGACTTAGTTTAGTAGCACGAAACGTTAATGAGCTTACTACAAAAGCCTCGAAATTCCGGCACGAAAAATGAAGCCATTTTAAGTTTCAGAAATTATTAAGGATTGTATTGTCACAGTTTACAGTACACTATTTTTGAATTTTACGGACGGAAAACAAATTCAATTATCAGATTATACCTGTATTAGAAGGTCGCAGGAAATAATTAGCATATATTTTCCCTAATGTTAATAATGAATTGCGAGAGTGTAAATGTTTTAGTCTCGCACTTGACTCATCCACTGACTTAACCTCCACGACTGACTTAACCTCCACGAGTATCTCACAGCTGATCCTATTAGTAGGACATTTAAAACAATATGGTACAGTGAAAGAAAACTTTTTAATTAGGATTCCAATGTATGGCTAAACACGTGGCGTTGATTACGTTCAAACAGTACCTCAATTTTTAATGAGAAAAATATAGATATTGATAAACTTGTACTTACGGTTGCCCATCTATGGTTGACATAAATTCGGGTCTTGTTGCTTTACTTAAGAAACACTTAAAAAATGAAAGCTTGTTGAAATTTTATTGTATTATTCACCGAGAAAGCCTGTCTGTTAAATTTACAAATATTTTAAGTTTGTTATGAAAAAATTAATCAGCATTTTGAATTTTATCAGGTGACATGAACTATATCACCGAATGTTTCAGGAGTTTATGAAAGAACTCTTATCGCAGTATGATGACGTACTTTACCATACTGAAGTAAGGTGATTGAGTAAAGGAAAGGTTTTGGAGAGTTTTTTTACCTTCGCCATGAGATTACGCTGTTTTTAAGAGAAAGGGGAAAAGATTATCCTGAAATGCATGACGTTCATTGGTGGTTGACTGATAAGGAGACTATAGCAAAATTTTGCCCAAATTGATGAGTATAGTATTTTCACTGGAAGAAAAATGTAACATGTAATTGAAAGAAATTTACAAGAATGATTTCTCAAGTTTTCCTTCTGGACAAGCATCTTTTTATTGAAAATCCTGAAGAAGAGAAAAGATATGTCTTGCTTAATTGAGTTAATGTCTTGACTTCAAGATGAAATGACTAACGGATTTAAATATTTTCGGAAGTATCGCGACCCATTTCACCTTGTAGAAAATCCATGGGCAATAACAACAGTAAATGTCGCTGAATTAGCAATATTTGGATGTGAAGCAAGGTGCTTAAAAGAAAAGCTGATTGATCTTCAGCAAGATACAGAACGGAAATGTATATTTCAAAGATAGCAAATGAAAGGGACTATGATGAGTTTTAGAGCTTAGCTAAAAAAGAAAAACTCACAAATGTAGCCGAATGTGCTCGATTTTTTTTATTTTTATTTTTGGGTCAACTTACATATGTGAGTAAACACTTGGCAGGCTTAACTTCATCAAAAATAAACACCAATCTCGTCTCACAAGTGCACACTTTGAAAAACTTCTACAAATTGCCATTTATACCAAACCTATTCGAGTAGCTAAATTAATGGAGAAGTATGACAGATTCCATCCAACAACATCAAAGACATAAAGAGATTTTTCTTATTTATAACATTCAATCGTAATATGTTAATAATTTTGGTAAATTTTAAGAAGTGTAAAAAGATGATTGAAAAATTACATATGTTTTAGTTATTGTATAGTAAAAATAACACAATGCCATTGGGGGAAGGGCGGTATAAGCATGAGTAATGTGACAGCAATTATCTCCCCACCACCTGCCACCACCATGCCAAGGTCAAGTTCTCGTCAGTCGTCAGCTGGTGATAGTGGCAAACGACAGTACGGGAGGTAACAGGTTAAATTTTGTACTTAATAAACATATTTTTTCTTCGAATCACTTTTATTTTTAATGGGACATAGCATAAGATTTAATTGAATTAAAAATGCCTAACCACCAACGAATTCAGCTATACTAAAAAAAATTACGTTATACTTTATTTCTAGGGGAAAAGGATGGCTTTAAAAACATATTTTGAAGCTTAAATATATAAAAGTTTCTGGACTCCTGGTATTGACCCTACCATACATAAGCCCTAGTTACACATATGGCTGCGGCCTACTTGTGGATCATTAATCTAAGATAATGGCTCTTACAAAAATTCTAGTGAGTAGGCCTACCAATGTTTTATACGGTTCAAAAAGATGAAAAAGTTTATTATTTTTTCACTTTAAAGTTTGTAGTTACAATGTTCAAGTTTATGCTACCAACTATATTTATTAGAAAAAATGTTTTCAATTAACATTAATAATAATTAGAGTATTTCTTTGATGTTATGAGAACTATTATTTAGTAACCAACATTCATTTTCAGCGTAATGGGGGGTTATCTTGTCAAAATTATTGCTTTGTATTTAAATTCTTTTAAACATTAAGTTTGTAATGTTTTGCTTTTTCTGACTCCTTATGTGAGATTACATTCTATAATTCTTTACAATAACACTCTAATTGATATATATATACAGGCCACTCTATGGCAAACCTTGAGTCTAGGGCTTACCACCCGTCCCTTATTTGGTATCGTTAACTTATCGTATTGTATGTGGGATTATTTAGTTAACTTCCCTAACGTTGTACACAGGGCACTTATATCTTAGTCTTCAGACTTGGTCCAAAGATAGGACATTTTTTATTGTTGCTGGACAACACTATGTTTATTTCTTTTGCTTTAAAGCGCATGTATAATTAACTTCCAGTTATTAGTTCTAATGTTAATATGTTTGTTAAGAGTTATAATGAAGTTTTTGCATTTCACACTTAGTGCACGAGTTAAATGGACTTTAAACTTGAGTTTCTATGCAAAGGATATATATATATCAAGATTTATAATAATGTTTATTGCTTTTCACACTAAATGCGCGGGATATACAAAGTTTGAACCATAGACTTCCATGCTGATGCTTTATATGTGTACCTTGGGATTTATGATTGTATTCATCACGTTCCTATATCGAACGCAATTGTTGTACTGACAACCAGCTTGATTACTAAATATATTTATCAATTGTATATGTATTGTAAGGTCGATAACATCCTTTCTCTAAATTGAGTTATTTTAATATCTGGGATGATAAGCGCTTCACGCGGTTCCATTGTATTTATGTTCTCATTATGTATCTTCATTTTTGGTCGTTCTTAATAAACATCAAACATTGTTATTCTCAGGTAAACTTCTTGACTGATTTTCCAGTCACGCTTCCTTATATTTAAACAAGAGGTTTACACATTGTACATTTTATAATAATATAAATACTACTGATATGTTACTCGTTTAGCCGTTTAGTAAAACGTTTTTCAGGAGGCACTTCGAGGAAGCGAGTAACGTCACCTCCCACCTAAATCTTATTTTACCTTTGATAAAGACGTGCTGTTTCGCCTGATGAAATCAGACTATGATATTCACAATCGCTCGAGCTTTGTACACATTTAAATGTGTGTTACAACAGTTAATACACCAACTTCAGATTTAACAATATAACTAGGATTATGTTAATGGTTAAAGATTTTACATATCCATTGGTAAACACATTTGTTTATTTGGTTGGGATCGTATGCGAGCGTATAGCATCCATTATCTAATGTATAACGTTTGTCATCTCGGGTGAAAGTGAAAGTTTAATCAATGGGATACTCTACAATTGATGTTTCTCAATTCTTATAATGGACATGTTGGTGTATTGTAAGATTCCCTTCTTTAAACATTTTTTTATAATGAGCATGTTTGATTTTCTTTTTGAGAACAATTTTTGACACCCATTTACCCATATTTTTCACCACAGGACTTTAATTTCGGATTAAGCAAAGCTTCGGAAGAAGTCCCACAAACTTTCAAATACAGTCTTCATTCATATCATCGTTCATTTTACCCATAGACTTTCTACTGCACGTACTGTGTAAAAACTGTGTTTCTGACTAGTCTGATGTATCGAATCTGTCTATATTCTCATACATACCTGCATATACATTTTATGTTGCAGTTCGTATCAAAGGGAGTATTTATCTGTGAATAGAAACTTCACATTTTGTACATATTTCTTTTTAATGTAATTATAATTAAAGTTGTACCTGATAATTTTGCTTGTATCTAAAATTGTAAAGTCTGTATAGATCGGTCTATTCAAAAGGAATTTTATTTTCCTCGTGTGCACCCCAACTAAATCTTTTGTGAAGAGTGTATTATGCAATAAATTCTGGGGAGCCAATACGTTTTTACAGCTTTATTTAATTGTTTAGCAGTTGAACATTTACAAGATGTATTTGACTCTCCGTTTACTTACCTAAAACGGAATTTTCCATGAGGCAGAAGAAGTCTTTTTCAAATCCGTTGTAATTTGACCCTAAAGAATATTTGAAAGCATTGACAATATTCTCCTCTTAATTATATATATATATAATTTTTATTTGAATTTTATATTTTATTACTTGGCGCTTAAAACAAGTCTTCTTCTAAATTATTCATATATGATGGTTACCAGATTCTAACTAGGAAATTACTACTTATTTCTTGTTGTTAAGTTCACGCCCTGAAGTTAGGAGGCATCAGCTACTGTAACTAACTTCAGTGTGGGACATAGAGTTGAGTCAAAATTACAATGTAAAATTCTTTTAAAATTAACTTCCTGCTCTGGAACAACCCAGAACATTGTATATGTTCAATTTGAGGCAGTGTCCGGCTCTTGACCATTCTGTATGCTTCTATACGTTTTCACGAAATAAACATTCTAGTAAGTTCCATTGGGCTGAGGTATATCACGGGTGGTGTAATCTCAAGGCTTACTGTGATGTCAGTCATTGTCTCGGACAGACGTGTGTTAGGCGCTCGTCTAGAGTGTGTGCAACATGGTCATATTTCTATCCAAGTATCAATAATTATCATTGAATAAACCAATATCAAACTCTATCTGACCTTAGTTATTTCTATCATAAAAAGTGAGGCCCAATATCGGAGAGTAATAACTATTTTATAACGTAACAAATGACGAAACAACCACGGGACGATTAAACAAGTAAAAATCCTGTAATGTTATAAATGACTTCCAAACGTGGGGCATTTATCATCAAAAATATTACGTAAGGTAGTAATTGGCGGCCCAACGTGGACCAGCTATAAGAACATAACAATTGGCGTCCAGTTTGGGTCATAACAATTGGCGTCCAAACAAAAGGACTGTTATGAGAATGTAACAAATGGCGACCAACAGTAGAGGCGTAACAATTGGCGTCCAAACAGTGGGACGTAACAAACGAGGGGCCCGTTATGAGAACGTAACACCATGTACTGCATTTCATCGTTGGGTGGTATTAACTCGAGTTACGTCTTTAGCCAAACGCTCGTTTGAAAGTGAGGTCACGATGCACATTTTGAAGCTTCACACCCAAATACATAATACAGATTAAAATGGTGGTATTGTACTAAGTAATTTTGTTTTCTGTTTAGGTGAATCATTAACATTTCTCTTTTCCCGCAGAATGGAGAGTTCAACTTGGATTGTAGATATTAGAGAATGGAAATAACATATCTGCTGTAGCTATGAATTGTTTAGGAGCAAGTGGATAGTCACTGTGATCGTTATATATTTATTTCCGGTAGGATATGTTAACTTTTAAAATATAGCACACCGGACTCTCTTCGGCAATTGAAATTACATTGAGATCTTATATTTGACTTGGCTTCAACCACCAAAAATCACATTGTGGGAGATACTCAAATATCGCAGTTCAATACAAATTAGTACAATCTCATTATATAATGTTCAGTACTTCACCATATTTTCAGGATTGAATTCATTCATATCAGGATTGTAGGCATCAGAGTGAATATTTGCTATCATAGACACCCCACCAGGTATCTCTCTTTCAATGAATAAATGCAGTTTAATATCCGTTAGTAGCTCCAACTTAACCTGCATCATCTTTAAAAATGCCATCCATGTTATTCTGGGCCTTGTGCAAAAATGTAGGCAGTATAATTTATAATATTCAAAAAATAAAGAGCGAACGTATCTGCTAAAAGAATAACATCACTTAGAACAGATACATTCTGATATTCTTCTATAGTCTTTACTTCCAACTTTCTTCGCGCAGTTTTGGCATGCGTGTAGTCACCTTTTAAATGTTTTCTTTAGTCATCTGATTATGGAATACAAATTTTGGTGGTGAGTGACCAACATTCAGTTTACTACTGCAATCTGTGGAGTCGTAGGGGAACACGTTTTTTATTAGAAGAAGATATAATCTATCAACAGAGATATTTTCATGGATTATTTTAAATTTTTTTTCCCAGACTGCAACAAATATCCAACCAATCTTTCTAGCGATGTGTTTAGAAACTCGAACAAGTCAATAAATTTCAAATAGACCAGACTGAATGACATATACTTCTCCATATGGTTGGAATTAACGATATTATTCTGTCTGTAAGATTCCAAATTTTCTACATAGTTAAATGGGTGTAATATTTTTTTAAAATTGTGTAATATGACGGGTATTCTCTTGGTATATTGAACAATGATTTAAACAAGTTTAAAATTTATATTTTGTATGTGTTTAGTAATATTTAAATGACATAATCAATCAATTTTAAAGTGGTCGCTAATCATCTTAAGAAATATTCAGCTAAACTATAAGAAACTCAAAATAGCTGGTAATACTCAACATTATTAGTGCAACTATATATTATAACATGGGGTGGGGCCAACGCGACGTCGGTGGTATTGTTGACAAATTAAAATAATTATTTAATTAAATTGTCAATATTAAAACTTGAATATTGTCTATAATTAAATTAAATAATATAAAATATAATTATCGGTGGCGGGAGAAAGGGAGCCAATGCTTCTCGTATGAGATAAAGTACACCACCTATGGAAAGAGGCGATGCAATGTTAAGCTTATGGGAGAAAGTGGTCCAGAACCGTCATTTTATCCACTACTGACGGTGATGGGTGAGGTCAGAGTTTTAATATCAACTGGTTGAACCAAGGGTGGTTTTATCTATAAGGTTTTCCACTTTCCCTCTGTACAAATGCAGGTACTGTACATTCCTTCCAAAGTATACCTTACTCATCTCTACATCATGATACTAACCAACATATATGTGTACAATCCAGACGGGTAATGAAACGAGGTGCTTTATTTTACACATTAGACCCCATCACTGATGCCTCATAATCGTAATGTTATAGCGTCTTCAATACATTTTACTAATTTTATTGCGTAACAATTGGACATACTTTTGGTAAGACTTCTTTTGGAACTCACATTTCTTTTTACCTAAATTAAACAATGACAAATAAAAATAGTAGTCCAAACCAAGAAAAACTAACACTTGTGCAGAAATATTCAGGAAATAACACGAGTACAAAAACCTTCAATTGTGCCTTAACCAGTTTTTGGACTTCTCCCACCGCAATTAAGTGTGTTTTAACTATGTTTGATAGGCACACACACCTGATTGAGCAAACCGTCGTTGTGTGTAACACAATAGGTACTTGTTTCTAAGTTCTCAAATGTAATAAATGGCTTTGTAAATGTATGCTTGCTGGAATGGCTGTTTTTAATAAATAGGTAGATAAATTTATTTATCACGAATGTTAAATTATAGATCAAGTTGTTTATACATTAAGAACGGTTTTATTTTTAAAAATAAAACAATATCTAGAGGATATATTGTATTTTGCACCACGTTTTATTATCCTTTCAAGCTATTCGCATTTTTCAACATTCGGTGAAAGGATTATAAAAGGAGAATTTATTTTAAACGTTCTCCACATGCGTGTGAAGAAAAAGAGGGAAACAATTTAAGAAAAACCATCCTCAGTACACTGGTCTGTAATTTGAGCCCCAACCTCCCCGTCATCGGAAAACCAGTCTATTGCAAGAGTGAAGCCTTCTTAAAGCATGGGGTGATACTAGATGAGCTTGGCATAAATGCGAGTAAATGATGTAAATTGAACATAGATAAGAATGTAGGTAGTTCAGAGAATAGCAACAGGGAGCCAAGAACCCACGGTTCAAATTACTTGCCAGTCATCATGGTTTAAATATTATTGATACATTTAATTGATAAGAGATAATTAGTTCATTGTCTTACCATATGCAGTGGCTGCAATGGCAGATGAAATCACTGGGATGCAAAACAGTAAAAAGCCTGTTACTCCTCCCTGAAGTCCAGCTATGTAGAAAATCAGTCCAGTATAAAAGAATGGGCCTAAAATGGCTCGAGGAATCTGCAAACAATCAGAGAACAACATTTTAGATAACATGAGGACATTATATCATTCATGGCTACACAAAGTTACACATATGGTGGATTTAATACACAGAGTCATTTATCTGCATACAAAATTATTATTGTCAATAATATAAGAATATCCTAAGATTCAACCATTCAACTTTATATTTGAAAATTGAATAACAAAACCTATCTCTAATACTTTAAATAAAGATCAGCTATGATCCGTTTAAGATACTTTAATATTATTTAAAAGGTAGAGAGTTTATAAAGTTGTTGAATTATTTCCCACAAATATATGCCATCACGATTTGAACGCTTGTGGGTTTCATGCGTACTTGGCGCATGAGGAAATTAACTAAGAAAAGTTTTAAAGAAGAAAATTTTTAAAGAAAGTAATACTATGAACTTTTTTGTTCTAGGATAAGCTTCTTGACCTGGATTGGTGAAAAAATGTATTATTAATCAAATGTTTCTCACAAGAATGATCATTTTAGAGATGTAATAGGGCCCAGGCTTGTAGAGACCATTGCCTATCTCTCGGAGCAATAGGGGGATCTCCTGAGGAAACGTGTGAAATACGCTGTAAGTGTAGGTGAAGATTGTTTCGGTTACTATCAGATACATCAGCCCTTGCATATTCTGGATCCCTGTCTGCTCATCTGAGTTCAGGTTTAAATAGGGCAAAGATATTAACAGGCCCACACACTGAAACAAGAAAAAAAAAGTTGTCAAGTTTTCATTTGGAATGACACAATTATTTAATATTAAAAATCAAAGGATATTCGATGTGATTGCTACAAACCACTCTACTTGGCCAAGAAGTAAGGTTGATAACTATCTTTATAGGAGACTTCTCCTAATTGATCCCAGGTGGTTCTTAAACTTATTTGCTATATGTGTATTATGTTATTATTATTATTACTATTACTATTAGCACCACGTCTTACTACCCGTTCGGGTTATACACACGCTAATGTGTAATGGTTGGGTGATTGTGAGATGAAATGGAGGACCTACAGTTTAACGTGGAATCCGAACCACAGTGGAGGCCTGGAGACATTCACAAGTTGTGATTAATACACGTCTTGTCATAGGTGAAGGACAGGTTTGGCAATCAGATAAATCTGTGGCAGGACCGAGGATTGAACCCTGGACCCCCAACACATAAGTCCGACACCTTACCCCTAGACCACCAGGTCACCGGTGTATTATGTTCATTATATTATAAACATTAAATCATTGTCTATAACTTTTGATATAGTGTCATGAATATTACTTTAATTAGTAGCCCTTGTTTGTAAGTTGATATAATTTTGGGATTAAAATGTACACTCCGTTTATTCTGAGAGGTAGTAGTCTTATTTTGAATGATGACCCTATCCTATTAGCTATACCATAGTGGAATAATGTAAGGTAAGCTATCTACCTCACAGGATATACGAAGGGTACATGTTAAATATTACAATTATAGTCTACAATACTGACAAATTTGATGTTATGAAGGCAATTAATTCATTTAATTATTGTAAAAATAAGATTGTTTTGCTTAACCAAGTCGGAAGATTATTATTGGTTCACGATATTTGATGGAATTTATTATTGTCTTGTGGACAGGTGTACATTATACTTAGCGTATCCCCCAGGGTTTGCAGCTAGAACTTATTGCGTACGTTCCATGATATACAAACATCACGACGTTCAATAATGATCAAAAACTTGGGTCCCACCATTGCCTACACGGCAAGTAAGATTCAAATAATAAGAAATAAAAAGAGAATTACCGTTTACCGTTATCATTAATATTATTACTATTGGATTTTAAAAGTGCATCAACACACTTCTTCCACAAGCACCTCAACAAAAACAAATACAACCTAGTTAGATTGGATATAGTCATATTGGAGAAACATCCAACCCATGAATGCATAGTAAACGGTCACAATAATTAAAATTAACCAGTTAAAAATTAAAATAATACTTACATATTTAAAAAATCTCAACTTTATACAGGCGTCTACAAGAGTGGGGTCTCAGATGGTGTTATAAAAAATAATCTCTGGGCGTATAAAATGGAGCAACTATTACACAATACATACTTAAGATCAGTAATAAGAGCAGTTAAGCAAATAGAGGTAAACCTATGACACACTGCCAGAATGTGGTACACACGCAGGGAGGTTTTGCAAAGCTCACTTACTTTTGCAGTTAAAACACTGCTCTCTCTGGGTAGCCCAATCTTGAAACCTAACCATCCATAACAAATCGTATCCTAAAATGAACCCAACATAGACCCGTATGTGTGGGGTAACTTGGCAAGATCGTAACAACAAATAGAATGCTTCGACTCAACTCTATTAAGCTATATAAATATATATAGCTCTATTAAAATGTATGGATATTTTTTATGTGTGGAATCCAAGTAAGATTAAAATCAAATACATGGATACAAATGAATGGAAACTAATAAATTACATGTAGCATGTCCTTTATATAAAATTACATCTACAATCAAGTATGCTATAAAGACTTCAAAGCAAAAGAATTAGAACTAATCTATTACATTAAAATGTAGCAGATATTGACTCACCCTGGATGGATGTTGTTGGATATAAACACCACGCCCTGGCGAGCCGTTCCGAGAACGCCGGCATAGCAGCGTCGTGTTCGTTGAACACACGTGGTTAGAAAAGAACGACATCTTCATGAACTCGACACTCCTTCAAAGAGCGCCACTGCGCCAGTGGACTTTCCTTGCAACTCT
>CABFOV010000311.1:126980-144961 GCA_902141375.1 Timema poppense
CCCCCATTCCTTCTTCTCCTTAGATTTCCTGGTGGAATTGTTCCGACGCAGTTTCGTAGCTATATATAACGAATCGCCCGGGACTCACTTTAAGGCATTTCGTTGTATTACATTGAAGAAAAAAACTTCTGCAACAATCTTTAGTACCATAAAATACTGGTGGTTACGATGTGTCGGGCGTCGGATTCACCACCGCCGTGCAGAGGAAGATTCTTCTGTATCCATGAGTATTATGCCAAATGTTTGACGTAGATTGCTATGTCCCTCAGACATGGCCTGTTGTGTTATATTGTTAATTTATTTCTACGTCCATTAGACATGTTGTCTTTAGTCAGAGTGACTAACTTTACTTTGTATGTCCATCAGACATAACTGGTTTTACTAGAATGTTTTCTGTAGTCAGAATGACTAATATTATCTCTACGTCCATCAGACATGTTGTCTTTAGTCAGAGTGACTAGCATTACATTGTATGTCCTTCAGACATAGTTTGTTGTATTTGAATGTTTTCTTTATTCAGAGTGACTAACTATGTTTTTTATGTCCATCAGGCATGCTTTCTTTAGTCTGAGAGATTAACATTATGTCCCATGTCCATCAGACATAGTTTATTTTGTCAGAAAGTCTGGCTACCATTTTCCCTATGTCCATCAGACGTAGTTTAAGTACATGGGCTGTATGATCTATATATGTGTAGGCGCAGGCAGTAGCGGGTTTAGGTTTGAGGACGCCCTAGGCCCGAGACGATATGGCGCCCTTTTTTTTTGTAACAGTATATATATATTTATAAACATATATATACATATATGTGTGTGTGTATAAAATAATGAAAATAATAACAATAATAATAAGAAATCTAATTCAGGTATAAATTAAACATTAATTTTTTTAACATAACAATTAAATATAGAATTAATAATAAATTGCTTGTAATTAAAATATAAATTATTTCAATTAAAATTTTTGGCGCCCCTCAAAATTTGCCGCCCTAGGCCCGGGCCTCACGGGCCTAAGCCTAAATCCGCTACTGGGTGCAGGTGTTCAAGTTAACCCTAACTCATAAACTCATTTTTATTTTCTGAGTCCTTAAGACATGGTAATATTTCATGACGCCCTAAACGGCATGTTCACTCTTCTAATTTCCATTTGGCTACAAGCAGGTAATCTAACACGTTTGTCTAGGACCTAGTCAGGTCACTGACTATATGCAGTCGTGTTGACACCTTTTGTGTAACTATTTGCGGTGCGCAACTTGCGGGAACACTGCTAGTTGAAGTAGTGGCCCGCGCGGGTAGTACTTTCTTCCGGCTCCTTTTGTCGTCTTGTTGATCCAAGTATTTAACGATAGTGTCTACTAGTATTCATGTATACCCCCGAGAGTGGGTAATCGTATAAATGTACTATTGAGTGCTCTGGCAGTACTTGCCTGATTGTTTGCCTTCTATTGTTTGAAAAATAGAAGATCCTCTTATAGGATATTACAACTTGAGGGTGTATATGACTCTTCCTTGAGGTCTAAAACAAGCGAGCTAGCTTGAATATTATTCGTTTTAATAACTCCAAAAATATAGTATCTTTAGTTATGAAATTGTTTTTACTATTCCTCATGTTTAGATCGTACTGATTTGAGTCCGGCGTTGGCCCGGCTATATTGTCTTGAATGTATTCTCTGAACTCAACTCCCCCTTTTTACTGTAGTCATGTGGTGTTAGACATTTCATCTCTCGAGCTAGAACTAGTATCCGTGTTTCTGGAGATATCAAAGCAAACTACCACATGTTCCATCTAACCTTGATGGTCTCCTTTTACTTTATATCAATACCCGGTTGTCCGATCAAATATTTTGACATTTATAACAGAACACGATTATCGTCAAGCATCCAGTGTATGATCTTGTTTACCATTTGTAATCCTATTTCATATTATGTTTTTTTTATAATGAATCTATTTCTGTTACTTATACAATTTTGTGATATTTACCTTCCATATCCTTTATCGTGTATAAATCAACTATGTACTAGTAATTGTTTCCTTCTCTACATGTTAGGAGAGGTAAACTATTCATACATTGTTTGTTAAAATACTGGGGGTTTGTGTGGACCATACTGTATATTTAAGTGAATGACCATCATTTTGGCTGTAGAATGTCAGCAATGATTAGAGGGCCTATGTGACGCCCACATCCATGGACCTTTGACACCAATTAGGATATTATATTCAGATGAGTGGAGATCAGAAGAACTTCACAATAAATTGAGTAGTCATCAACCAAAATGTGTGAAAGGACAGGTGGTTGCTCAACACCCACAGTACAATTGATCATAATAGTGACAAGACACCCTAGTCTCCTAAAATATAATATTTCCGGACAAGGTATTGTCCATCCTTACCAAAAAATACCTTTATAACCTAGAACTAGATATTAAAACAATTAGGTTCCCAAGGACGTTCCAAGCTCCTTGATAGCGTGAGTGGCCACTATTGTAGTTGAAAGAGTATATAACTTAGCGAATTTGAACAAATTGGAAGGTGAGTTAAATGGACAAATTTTGCAAATTAAAAAGTAATGATTTTATTAATGTTTATTTCAAGGAAAAATATTAATGAAACTAGATTTTCAATCTTTATTATGAGGATTATTAAATAGTTTTATATCATATTTATGTAAATGTAATATAATATAGTATAATATATAATATGTCTCTAATAATCTTACCAAATATAAGAAGATCTGGAGAGTGTTTTTAGTCAAATTACGTTTAAAATCAATCAGGGAACGCCACGTTAACCAATAAAGCTGAGAACAGTACTTTGGCTTCATTCTAAAAAACAAAAATTAAAACATGTATTAACCACCCAATACATTTATGTAAAAATAAGAATATTGATATAAATGTATCATGTACAGTACAAACTTATCATATACAAAAATAAATTGAATCTTATTATTACAATAATTTATTTAAAGATACAAGGAATGTTATATTTAATAAAAATCCAAGGTTTTATTATTCTAGTTATCCAGCACTCCATTAAAACAAAATGGAAATGCACAGTTATGACCACTATGAGTACGACTATGTCTCGAAACAGAAATTGTATGAGAGCTACAACTTAACAATAGGAGAGTGCTCAGAAATGAGAATGGGGAAGGAATAGGCACGGGTAAAACATCCTTCTCAACTGAAGTACCCACTATAGGAAAATGAGTCCGGGCCTGTGCAGCTTGGTAATACGTCTTGTGCCGTGATATCACACACTATCACCTCCAGGCTACAACCATATACTCACACCACAAGCCCAGTTAGTCATGGAGGAGTCTACACTGGTATAGAATATATGCGCCAGTACTCGTGGCGTGGCTCGTGATGACTTCTTAAGGGGATGGATCACCATGAGAGATGAGTGCGGTCGGTTTCTAGGACCATTTCTCTGTACCCGATTACTAATAATAGTATTATACATATTTTAATTAGATTTGTACTACTGTAAAGATCAATTTACTTACATGGTTTATGTTTTATTCATATCCACCCATCCGATACAAATTTAAGTTTTAAAAAATAATTTAAAGAACACTGCATAAAACGAATTGGGCTTCTCATTTAAATGTGGGAAGAATTAGGCTAAAACTATTTTCATTGTATAACAACAAACACATTTCTCTATCATTTAGTACAATTTAAAGCCAGTTAAAAGTTAAATATTTGTAAGTAGCTTTGTTTAAATGATTTTTACATGATCGTATTTTCTTGGTTTAATGTTGTTTTTTATCTCCAGACAAAGCATAAACCTAGTAAATATGATTGAGAATAATTATACTTTCACTTTTCAGCATACATATTGTTCTAAACTAAAATAAAGTGGTACATTTTTATTTTAATTCTAAAAAGTGTTGTGGTGCTGTGTGCTACGACCTATCGGTGTAAGGATGAACAAGATGAGCCTCTCGTGAAAATTCAAGGTGGTGATGCCAAGTGTTGCGCTGTGATACACAGATGTTATCAGGGAAAATATCAACTCGACTACTTTCATTTATTAAATCAGTTGTGTGAATATGATGTGTTTTACAATAAAAGCCGTTTCTGTAAAAAGAGATCGAATAAAATAAAATAAAAATCTACATTAACTTTCAACAAAACGAAAGAAAAATAAATGTTCTGCTCTTGTGAATTGGATAAAAAAATTAGTTTTGTGAATTTATTATCGTTTCTGCGTGAAAAATACAATTTTAATACTGTAATTTAGAATTCATCCATTAATTTCAAATCATGTGCGTAGAATACCTAATTAATATAACTACGGGACCCACTTGGGTGACCACATGATCTAAGGCACTACTTTTGAAATAAGCTGGACTTCCGAGGACTGAGATCGGTGTTCGATCCCAGTTGGGTGCTGTCAGGTTATTATTCCTAAAAGTTTTCCACTCACTCTCCACGCAAATGTGAGTGTATTCCATCTAAAAGCAAACTTACTCTTCTCTAACACATTCACTTTATTAGTACATCGGCGTAAAATCTACACGGGCTCGGTTCACTTTGGTGTACCAATCAAACACTTTGGCCCTATCTTTGTTAATCTGATCTGTAAACAATTAATAATTTTATTTTTGACAATTAATATTTAAACAAATAATTTCATTACAAATATAATTTTACTTTCTCGCACCCCTCGGGTGCTATAGTCAAAGATTTGGAAATAAGGTAAGTTTTAGAGAGGAAGAGGAGGGGGAACACAAATGCTAATATGAGAATGTTACTCAACACATACAAGAGTGTGCATTGTAAAGATTATTTCCATGTCATTTTTTTTTGTTCTTGTGATATTAGAAATGCTTCACGTCTTAATATCCTTCGATGTTATCCGTAAATCTACAATAATAAAGTAGGGTGGATAGTAAATACGGTAATTAAGAGAAAGTGCTCCCACATTTGCGTGGAGGGAATGAGCAATCACGAGGAAAAACACCTCATTTCACGCGGCCGGGATTCAACAGAAATTTGTAGCACAGGTCCCTGATAAAATGAAAAAGAAAAACATAATATTAAGTATGTTCATTTCAGAAGTTTTGATTAAGTACTTTGAATGTATAAAGTTGTAGAATGGAAGTATTATTATATAATGTGTGTAGCTAAAATTAATAGCTAGTGATGTGTATATATTATGAACATCCTTGACACAAATATGTTTGAAAAGGGAAACATAGATTATAAAATAATCATGCTTGTGTGTAAGCCTATCAAATTTGGTCAAAATCTATAGATAAATATTTTCTATACAATTGGGTGAAAAACCTTTTATGCAGTATAATTCTATATGTTTTATTATAATTGTAAATACTTATTTTTAGAGTACGTGTTTATAATTTTTGTAGCATAGGCAATAATTGTAATATTTATTCTATATAAATTATACATTTTTAAAATAAAGTGTTTCTTTTTGCAAGAAAATTGTTCTATATGCTATCTTCAAATTTAAATATATGTATTTTATAATATTATATTTTCTATTTAGATTGTATATATAAACATAATATTATGTAGTCTAGTCAAAATATTTTCTTTCAGTAGGATATAAAGTTCCTGAGGCAAATGGTCAGATTCAAATTGTTTGTCAAATAAACAGAGAATTTGTGAATTGATTTTGTTTTTAAAAAATTGCGCTAATGGTTTTAGAGATCAAGAAGGTTATATTCATAGGAAGTGTGCCCGTATTTGCGTTGAGGGAGTGCGGAAAACCAGTTTGGAAAAACCAACTTCAGTACACCCGACCGAGATTCGAACTTCGATCTCCCCGTCAATGGCAGTCTAGTCTACTGCAAGAGTATCGCGTTAGACCCTGAGGCCACCAAAGTGGGTGTTAGACATGTTAACATATGTAAAAACGTATAAAGATATATTTTATTATCAAATATAATTAATAAAAAATAGGTCAATAGAGTTTGGAATTCTTGACAGTTACAAGTTCAGTGGTGTAACTATAGGGTGGTGGCAACACGCCGCATGTCCACGCCCAAAATAGGGCCCACCACGCAGGTCCACCCACCCAAAATTAATTTGGTAAAAGATGAAAGCGTTGTATTTTAATTCTATCTTTGTTTCGTATGTAGCGTTTATAATAATAATAATAATAATAATATTTAGCACCGCGTCTTACTACCCGTTCGGGTTATACGCTTTTAAATACTAATTACTCTAATGGATCAGGAATTGGGAAGGTTGAGTGAGAGGAAGTGAACCCGCATTTGCGTGGAGGGAGAGTGGAAAACCATTTAGGAAAAACCACCCCAGTTCACCCGACCGAGATTCGAACCTCGATCTCACCGTCCTCAGGGGTTGAGCTTAACACGACAAGCGCGTTAGCCAACTACGCCACCGAGGCGGGTTGTAGCGTTTATAGTATAAAAGCTACTATATTTAAACGCAAAAACAATAAAAAAAGAACAATATAATTTCAACTACGCCTACATAGGATGGAGTCAACTCACCTAGGCCCCATTTTGTTTGCTGTGCCTCCCCCAGTCGATCCCCCCCCCCTCCCCCACGAGCACCTCATACCACGATGAAAGTTTCGCACGTACTAACTGTGTGAAAAGTGCAACAGACTGAACTTAGACTTCACCCGAGGCATGCTGGGAACTCTGTGACGTTGCAGTTCGAGAAAGCGACGTATTGCTAAAGTGTTGTTCTAGATGGTTCACAGAGCTTGTAGAAGCTTTTACCCGTTGTATTACCACCCCGTCCCTCTCTTCTTTGTTTATTGTTCTCCTTTGTTTATACTAACCCCTCTCTCACCCCTCTCAGAGCTAGAGCTTTCATATATATACCTGTACTGTGCGTATGGTAATCACTCTTGTCAGGATACCGTCCTTGGACACATCTTGGTGTCAAGGATGTTCATAAGGTATAAATTACGTTTCGAGTTTTTATATTCTCAAAATTCCTTTTCGCCCATAAATATTGTTAGTTTATTTAAATTATATAATCATGGTTGAGGATAATATATATTGTTCTTCTAATATACAAATATGTTCATAAATTTATCTTATTGTTTAATATTAATATTTTTTGATTATAATATGAATTATCTGCTGTTTATCAAAATAAATTATTTAAAACCTTATGTTACTGCTTAGTTTCTCTTATAATAGCCGATATAGGATCTAATTGAATGAAATATGTCCCGTCCTCTACCCTGATTTCGGCTAAATTTTGAGTCCTCTAAATAATATTTGTAAAGTGGGTTCATGGAAGCAGAATGACCTATATGCCGGAGTACGGTCTATTTGCCATATGACGGTTCTATCGGCTCCTCTGCAATTATCGTTTATTTGTTTTTGGTATTGTATATTTAAATTAAAATATTGTGTACCCGCCTTTATTCTCGGGAGAATAAGGGTGGTGTTAAACGTAAAGATCTCATTATTCAATCAAAAATTACTTAATAGTCACTTTATTGCACATAATGTATGGTGTGCAAAGATGTCTGTACATATTTTTCTGTAAAATCAATAGAAACAACTGAAAGGTCATTTTCAAAACTTTACTAAAAATGATTTAAGAATCACATGAATCAAGAAAGGATGCAGAGATTAGCTATGTTGTCTGTTGAGCTACTGCCCGTAGCTTGTCCTTGGAGGAAATCTAGACAATTTCATTGAGATAAATGTTTGTTTAGTCTCTAAGTGCTAATATTGATAATTGATGATAGATTTGTTTATAATATTTAATAATATGGTTTTATTTAATTCAGATTAACTTTTTTAGATTATATTGAAACTTTTCAGCAAGAATTTTATTAACTCTTATGGCTGTATATTAATGCATTAGAGTGGGGTTTTTTTTCATTGCGTTTACACTCTTATCTCTCCACGTAAATGTAGGTACACCTCCTCTAAATTTAACCTACATACTCTATATTATTACGTATTATAAAATAATTCCAATAATAAAGGTCGAAATAATTTTTTATAGTCTAGATTTAATAAATGAAAGTAGTAGAGTTGATATTTTCCCTGATAACATCTGTGTATCACAGCGCAACGCTTGGAATCACTGCCTTAAGTTTTCATGAGAGGTTCATCTTGTTCAACCTTACAACGATAGGTCGCAGCACACAGCACCGCGACACTTTTTTGAATTAAAATAAAACTGTACCACTTTATTTTAGTTTAGAACAATATGTATGTTGAAAAGTGAAAGGATACTTATTCTCAATCATATTTACTAGGTTTTTGCTTTGTCTGCAGATAAAAAACAACATTAAACCAAGAAAATACGATCATTTAAAAATCATTTAAACAAAGCTGCTTACAAATATTCAACTTTTAACTGGCTTTAAATTGTACTAAATGATAAAGAAATGTGTTTATTGTAATACAATGAAAACAGTTTTAGTCTAAGTCTTCCCACATTTCAATGACAAGCCCAGTATGTTTTATGTAGTGGTCTTTAAACTATTTTTTAAAACTTAAATTTGAATTGGCTGGGTAATTATGAATAAAACATAAATTATGTAGGTAAATTGATCTTTACAGTAGTACAAATCTGATTAAAATATGTAAAATAGTTTTCCTAGTAATCGGATGCAGTGAAATCGCCTTAGAAACCGGTCGGGCTCATGTCTCATGGTGAGCCATCCCCTTAAGTTCTTGCAGGGTAAATACAAGTGGCCTCATGTTTAGCGCGATCAAATACTCAAAAATCTTAAAACATAGCTCACCGTTTCTCGTAAATTACAAGGACAATCACAGTAGTTCTTTCAGAAGTGTTGGTGACCTGGTGGTCTAGGGGTAAGGTGTCGGACTTCTGAGCTGGGGTCCGGGGTTCAATCCTCGATCCCGGCATAGATTTATCTGATTACCAAACCTTTCCTTCACCTCTGACCAAGATATCTAGTGAATGTGAGAAATGTCAGACATCCGCAGTGGTTCGGATTCCACGTTAAACTGTAGGTCCTCCATTTCATCTCACAATCACCCTACCATTACACATTAGAGTAAGTGCCTACAACCCGAACGGGTAGTAAGACGCGGTGCTAATAATAATAATCTTTCAGAATTCGTTAAAAAAAACCTTAAAAGACATGAGAATATTATTACAGTTCCCATATTCCAATTGGTTTGCTTAAAAAAATGGTCTTCTAATGAAGGAACTAAAATAAGGTTTTTATTGAAGACATTTTCACTCTGTGTAAAAGTTTTTTCCTAATTGAGATTGATGTGTTGTATAAGTGTATGAAATGATCATCATGAACCGAATTGTATTTTGATCTAAAACTCATTCCTTTAACACCAATAATTTTCACAGTTTGGTGTGTTTAGTTACGAGATTTTCACGCGATCCAGGTTTTCGATAAACTGAGATTGTCAGATAGACCGGTCCGTCATTCCTTTCGCTCACTGATTGACGATTGTGCTTGAAGGGAGGTTGGGCATTATAATAGTGATTTAGTAATGGAAGTAATAATAAGATTTCGTTTGTCTAATATAACGCACTACATCACTTTCAATAATTTTAGTCCTCTTTTTAGTGAAGATTTTTTAATGTGCAATTACTGAACACACTTATTATATCAGCACACAACTTATATAATAAATTAATACAAACTTTGAAATTCTCAACATCCTCTTCCTAGGCTGACAATTCACCAAAGACTAATATATAGCATGTCGGAAATCGAACTCGGGACTAAGCTGATTTATTGTTGGACAAAGTGGACAACAATAATTATAAATTTAAGATCGATCTATTCACTAATTTACAAGAAAGCTAGACTAATATATTATGAATAGAGTGCACAACCAAGAGTGATTTAAAGATTTAACATAATAACAATTAACTATTGTAAATCTAGTAATAGTAAAGCTAGTAAAAGAAGTTAAGGAAAAATAAATGTAGGAATGGAATGATGGACGGGTCTTTCTGCCAATCTTCAGTTTATCAACACCCTGGCGTGTGTGAAAAGCTCGTAACTAAACACACCAAAATGTGAAAATTATTGGTGTTAAAGGAATGAGTCTTAGATAAAAATCAAAATTCAGTTCAGGAGGATCATTTTGTACACTTATACTATCCATCTATTTGAATTAGGAAAAATATTTTACACAGAGTGAATATATGTCTGCACTAAAAACCTCATTATAGTTCTTTCATTAGAAAACAATTTTTTCCGAGCAAACTAATTGAAACATGATAATTTTAATACACGTATTTTAAGGTTGTTATAACGGATTCTGAAAATCTAATGTGATTGCCCAAGTAGTTTATGAGAAACCGTGAGTTATGTTTTAGGATATTAGAGTATTTGATTGTGGTAAACACGAGGCAGCTCAGATTTTCCCTGCAAGAGCTTAAAAATGTGGCCGTCTTACGCGCTCGGGTCGTGAATTAAAATATTGTCTGCATTTTGCACGGTGCCTATAGCCTTTATTTTTTATCGTATGGCATCTTTGACCGGTATATATAATATATATATATATATAGTATCTTGTTTAGTCTCTTCATACCCTCAAGACCTGTAGTTAAGGCATGGAAAGTGAAATTTGGAAAGGTCTTCCATAAAGTCTGTACTGGATTCGAGCTCCCTTCCAAATGAAATGCCCTCTCGTATGATCAGTGGCTCCCTTTGTGGCGGTTTCTATATTCATACATTTTCTGTACATTTGTATTTATTTACGATCCAAGGTAATAATAATCTGTGGTAACGGGTATATTGCCATTCTCAGAAACCAATTAAAATATAGTTGAGAAATGACACCTGTAAACGAGAATCAAGCACCCGCTTAGCTTCGTTAATCCCAATCTGCCATGTAAAACATGAATACTAAGGTATTCAAACATTATGATTTAAAAACAAACATAGTAAAATGTACCGGACAGTAGAGAATATCCTTATTTTTAAGTTAAGAGAAAACTGAATTTTTTTACACAATTTTATCAATTATATTATCAAAGATAACATAAAACTTTGTATTTGCTCAAATATCTATCAGTCTTAAAAAAAGAACTAACGTATGGAGCTTAACTTTTCCTAAAACAATAGTTAAATATGCATTAAAAAAAATGTATGATTTTTAAAAATATTTCTAGACTAAATTCTAGGTATATTAAAGTCTTTCCAAAGTATGCTGATTTTTGGTTTTATTAAAATAGAAATTATCCCTCCAAAACGTTTAATTGATATATAAATTTGTAAACTTACATCAAACTGTACTCGTGAAAATCTTCAATCTAAAAGAATAAATATACATAATGGTTAATTATTAAATTAAATTAATGTAACTTCAAATTATTATTAATAGCAAACACATTAACTCATCCAAGGTAAGGTTTAAAATATAATCTTAGTGCTTTGTGTGTGTTTAGATTTAAACAAAACACCTAAAGATATCAGTTTATAGTTAATAAATTTTGTCTATTCTTATATTTTAGTTTAATGTAATTAAGACATAAACACCATAAATGAAAATACTATTTCATATACCCCAGAAATGATCTGTTGCTAACACATAAACATAACAATGAATATATTTTTACCAAAATAATATTACATTCATAATTCTAATAATATTTATTTGTACACAATATTTTAAACCAAGCACACTTTCATAGATGTTTATTACCTCTGGATTGGAGTTATAACACTTTTCAAGGAGGCTTTGCAGATCAAGATCGTCAGACTCTTTTCTGCAGGGTATAATCGACCTTCTTTCATTTTTAGCTTGTGTAACAAGTTTGATAAGCTCTTGGCCGTAACGAGATCTATCAAATTCATCACACAGCCACTGGATCTTACGCTGGCTTTCCATTTCTTTACCAGGCACCACTGCCAGTTGGGACGCGTAGAATTCCGCCCGGTTGAATGTTGCTGGACAGTTCAGGCCCACACTGAAATATTAACAATTCAATTCAATAATAAATGTGACCAATAATGTGATCTAGAAACAGATCAGTTAACATAAATCATATATGTTCTGAAAAATTAATAATAGTCCAAATTTAAAATCAATGACGTTTTGTGTTTTAAGCTTAGAGTTGTCCCTTAATCTATTGTAAATATAAGTAATTTAAATATCGATCGGTTTTTTTTCTAGAACCACATCTGTTGTAAGATGTTCCAGTTCGGATTATACGCCTTCAATATGAAGTATACAAATAATTCCAAACAAAGTGAGGCTTACAGTATTTATGTAGGCCTACGCATAATAGGGAAAAGGCAATTGGTTACCCTTTTTAATATAGGTCCAAAACTACAATAGGAAGACCGGGAAGCAAGAGGCAGACAAATTAGCGCCTTTTTACTTAAGTATATTTGTCAACAACAGGCTCAAATGAATCTCCTAATAATTGAAAATAAACTTTATATGAAAAAAATTAATAATGTTGTCATTATAATTTTCAACATACTGTTAGGTTAAGCTAGGCTCGTATAGGATAAGTAGATAAAAGGCCCTTTCAGTACAGCGAGACACTTTAAGTCCCACCTGTCTCAAGGCCACCATTACTGCTAAAGCAATTAACTTTCAAGATCATTGGACATCCATGATGACGTCACAATCATTTTACCCGTTAGGTATTGTGCAATTGTGGGTGCTTCCCCATGACGGCATTCCCCCTACCCCCATACCCCTTTTTTCACCACTAGTTACTGGGAAAGCTTGGGTTTCACCAGTGATATTATTCCCAAACCTTCCCCTTAGGTGATATGTGGGTTAATGACCTGGTAGCACGCCGTTCGGCTGTTGCCCAACTCAGAACATCTGACTTGACAATTATGCCAAACCAGGTTGTCTGCGACAGGGCTGATTTGTTATTTGAGTACCGAGTCATTGTCATGACTCTTAACCTCGCGAATGAACTTATAACCTGATGAAATGGAACCAATGAAATGAGCCTGTAGAGTGCTACAGGTGTATGATTTTGTGGCCCGACTCAGGGCATCCACCTTGACAGTAATGCCAAGCTAGGCCGCCTGCGAAAGGGCTATTGACCTGGTAGCATTAGCTTGGCAGAGAGTTTTATACTTCATGAGACACGTATGACTCACCCGGTGATATCATATGATACGCCCTTACGACTCATATAATTAGACCGATCAATGAGCGTAATACCACCATTAGATAGAATACAATCCTCAGGAGTACTGGATCCACATCTCATACGCCTCAAGACATCAATCCTATACTAACCCTTAATTTATAAAAACCCAATTATAGGGCCTCACTAAGGATGTAAAAGAGTATCTATACTTTAATAATATCTATATTTTCCTTTTGATACCAGTATTTTTTTACTTGATACTTTTTTCCTATACTTTAACTGATATCAGTATTCCCCCTCCGGTATCAGATTGGTATCGAAATAAACAACTTTTTGTAATCTTCACTCGTGCTGTTATTAGAGTGGACTGTGGAGACAGAACAAATGGCAATATTTCTTAATCCCCACTCACTGTCTGTATGACACTCAGGAAGCAACTCTAGAATTCATTCTCTTTTAGCTTCTCATAATGCATAGCTGTTCTTTCATCTTTGTTTATCAATACAGCTGCCAGACCGAACGACAGGGAGATTGTTATGGTGACCAGTCTACAACCCCTTCCTTTACCAATGAGCACGGTTAAATAAAAGAAGCTTTCGTAGAGCTCAATGAACTCAGTCAACTCAATGATTTCCCAAGCAAACGAAGCAGAAAAGTGTATGTGTGTTTTTGAGCAGATTAAGCAGAGCGTCCATTCTTCTATTGTTTGTCAATAGTTATGAATCTATATTGATAGGAGCATACAAACTACGAGTGTAAATAAAATATGGCACCTCCCAGAAGTATATTATGAAAGTTTTTTTTAAGAAGTTGAATAGCGGAAAAGCATCATGTAAAATTTGTTTTAAAGTATTAGAAACCAGTGGGAATACTTCTAGACTTAAGATGCATTTGAAGATTCCCCCGGAAAGTTAGTTAAAATTGCTATAACTTTATGTTATCATATTTGTATATCATGATAAAAAAAATGTAAAATAATAACTTAATTTACTTATTTTGCTGCCGCTTAAGAGACCCTGAAGAATCAAAGGATGATGGGCGTAGTAAAATTCAGTCAGAAAGAGAGCAACGCCCATGTTCAACATTTTTTTTTTTCAAAAGCAAGAATCTTTTACCGCGTATACCTCCAGTGTCTTAGAGGAGGTGAGAAATAAGCTAATACTATTTCCCCCCAATCCCTGGTTAAGAATATAACACATTAACCTAGTAAAATATTAAATTGGCGGATACGACAAGATCAGGATTTGAATCCCAAATTGATGCGCTGAGTGTGTAGCTCGAGTGGGTGGTAAGAGTGTAAAGCGTGGTATACAAAAAGTTGATATTTAAGTAACTTTGACAGGGAGATTAATAAAACAGTAGATCTTAAGACCCCATTGAAATGAATCTTGTTTTTATAGAGAGAAATGGAAACTGAAGGATGCTTAAGAGTTAATTTTAAAATATACTATAGTTATAAAATTTAGAGACTCGGGATAATGGCATGTACTAATAATTATATAAAAACTAAAAATAATATAATTATATTACACGTTTTGCATCACGCCTTACTACCCATCAGAGCTATTTGCATTTCAAGACACTAATTGGATAGGGATATTCAAGGTAGAATTTAGAAGAAATGTACCAGCATTTGGGTTAATGTAGAATGGGCAACCATGTAGGAAACCTTCAGTACATACATCTAGGATTCAAAACAACAGCTCCTCATTATTTACAAACCAGACTAGAAAAAATAAGCTTTTGCCCGCATGCTCATCGTTGAAGGTTGACTTAAACAGTTATATCATAAATCATACCATCATTATAAATATTTAATTGATTTATAAATTTTAATTAGTTATTATTAAGTTATAATTATTTAATATATTTAAAGTTACTATAAATATTTAAATAATTTTTAGCTTATAATCAGATATTAATTTATAGCAAGCAAAATATTTTTTTATTGTATCTTAGTTGATTGTACATTGAACATGGATTTTGTAGGAATCCATTGATAATCCCAATAATACTGAGGAGTTGGAATTAGAAAAAATGGGTTTATTACAAAAACAAAGCAAGACACATCAAATATCCATTGAGGAGTCTTTTAAAAGAGTAGCCTCATATTCTGGTGAGCTAAGTTTTCTCCAATGAGAAATTTGTTAACATTGTAAAAATTACCTTCTATGTCAGACACTTATTGAATTGAGGAAGGGTGAGAGGAATGGGGGTGGCCTTTTTTTACTTTGGGAGATCCGAGGCACGAATGATTCAACAAAAGAACAAGGTTGAGGTTTAAATATGCAATGTTTTAACCTTTATAGGAAATGCACTATTTAAATGAATCGAGATATATTGTAAGTGGTATTTCATAAAATGATCATAATCATCCTACTTTTCCATTATTTTCAGAAGCTGGAGAAAAGCACAATCTATTGGTGAAGTGTCTTATATATTTTATTTGTGTAGTCAGACGACCGTTTGACATTGTGAATGGGAGAGGATTCCGACGGTTTATAAAGCAGCTATCCCCCACATTTAGAGTACTGACTGTGGACATGCTCAAACAACGGCTAGATGACACATACGACATTATGATGAGCATTTACAAAACCAAATTGGGAAGTGGTGAAGTGGGCCACGTGGGCTTCACCTTTGAAGTGTGATCCGAGCGATGTCTTCAAGAAGTTTTATTGGGATCACGGCCCATTTTTTGGAAGGAGGTATAATAATTAAATCAAGGTGCATTGTTACCAAGGAGCTAGAGGATCGTTACACTTCTGTCTATATTGCAGAAAAACTTGAAGAAGCCTGCCAAAAATTTGGCATAAACAAAGACAAAATCACCTGTATTGTAACTGATAATGGAGCTAACATGGTGGCTGCCGTTAACCATTTCCTTGGGAAGGGAAGGCATCTTTGCTGTTTTGCCCACACACTCGATCGAAAAGATCACGAATTGGGACTAGGTTTTCCTTATCACTATTAAAATAAGGGAAATTGTGATTATTTTTTTAGAATAGTGTGGTTCAGACTTCAGAGTGATTTATAACGCTAAGCAGAAGACTAGAGGAATCGAGAATCCATTAAGACTCATTATTGACGTAAAAGCTCGGTGGAATTTAGTGTATTACATGCTTGAGAGTTACATTGAACTATCTTCAATGATTCACCAGATACTTCTTTAGAATCCAAAGGCACTTGCTGAAGGACCTCAAACCGGAATTCCACAAGTTCAAACTGCCCAGGGACAAACCGGTCAAAGTGGTCATCAAGGGACTCCCGCCCAACATGGCTACCAGTGACCTAGAGACAGAATTAAAAGAAATGGGATTACCCGTGACCGATGTGAGTCAATTCTCCAGGAAATCGACTGCGGACAACACGACTCAGACAGTCACACTTCTCCCCACTTTCCAAGTGACTCTAGCAAATAATACAGACACTCAGACCATCTTCCAAGTTAAAGCAATTAACCACACAAGAGTCAAAATCGAACCCTACATTCCACCACTCAACACAGTCGTACAGTGCCAAAGATACGGCCACACTAGAAACCACTGCCAGAACAATCCCCGGTGCGTCAAGTGTTTAAAACAGCACATCACTAAAGACTGCCCCAAAAAGACGCCACCACTCCTGCCCGGTGCGTCAACTGTATGGGAAGCCACACGGCAAACTACAGTAAGTGCCCGGTGTACCTAAACTTACTAGAGGAAAAGAAGACGGCACAAATATCCAAGACAAATGCACAGAACAGACCCGTGACCCGGACCATGCCCCCACCCTCCAACACACAGAGCTACCCACCAATGCGGCAGAGACCCGCTTCAAACCCCCCAGTACCTGAGGTGGCCAAGATCCACCGATCCTACGCCCAGGCAGTACAGACAAAACAGACACACGGCCCCTCACAACAAGAAACCTGTTCGACCGGTTCTGACATAAAATACCTTATTATGTTCCTCAAAGAACTAAACATCATGAAAATCATAGCACACTTCAAACCTTACCTCAACAGACTCGGACAAGCAACAGACGAAACAGAGAAAATGTTCATTATGATAGAGGGAGTGACTGACTACTTTGTAAACCAGAATGACTAAACAAGACAAGACGCAGACCAAGGACATTCTACGCGTTTTTATATGGAACGCGAACTGTATACTGACGCAGGCTCATGAATTAGAAGAACTTTTTAAAACATATGGAATAGATATAGGACTAATCAACGAAACACATCTAAATAAAAACAAGAGACTTAAGTTTCTCGGCTACCAGCTATACAAAATATATAGACCCAGCGGAAGCGGCGGGGGAACAGCAATTTTCATCAAAGACAATATTCCTCACTACCAACATCATTTTCAAACCTTACATAACATAGAATCAACAGCAGTAAAAGTAAATACAAAGAACGGAGGTATCCTGTTTGCGGCCATATATAAACCACCGACTAAGACAATACTGCAGAGCAACCTAGACGAACTTACGAACTTCGACAATATATTCTTAGCAGGGAACATGAATAGCAAACATCTGAACTGGAATAGCCGACTGACCAATAAGAACGGACGCACACTAAACGATCACGCAGACACTAAGGGATACACGGTAGTTGGGCCTGGCGAACCGACATTTTACCCCTCAAACCTACTACAGAGACCAGACGTAATAGACGTGGTCTTGAACAATATAGGGGTGACACCGGAAGAGCTCTCTGTCCTTAAAGAACTTACTCAGACCACAACCCTCTATTGTGCGAGATCACAACAAACATAGAAATACAGATAAAAGAGATCAAAAAATTAAAAATTACAAGTAACTGGGAAGGATTTAAAAGGACACTAAACGAAACATTATCCGATAACATAAACATCACGACCACCGAAGAAGCAGACACTACCCTCCAGCTCTTTACAAGCACAGTACAAGAAGCATACAGAACCAACA
>CABFOV010000311.1:145302-171314 GCA_902141375.1 Timema poppense
CACTGACGCTGCCATGGACCCCAGCAACGTATGGAAAGTCACAAAACAGCTTAAATCAACTGGCATAAACAGTCGGTACCGGCTATATACGGAGAGCACGGTATGGCCTATACAAGCTCAGAGAAAGCGGAGGCCATAGCTGCGACTCTGGAGAAACAATTTACACCAAACCAAAACCCGAGAGACGCAGACTTCGTCAGGGACGCACAGAGATCAGTATGGGAATACCTATTTAGACCAATAGTGTCACGCGTGGACCCAATAACCCTCGATGAATTAAACTACACAGTGAAACACCTCCCAAAGAAGAAAGCGCCAGGCCACAATATACTATCAAATGAAACACTATAAAAATTACCACCGAGGGCACTACTCACGCTACTGACAATATTCAACGCTCTACTTACGCTTTGTCACTTCCCAGACGTATGGAAATTGGCGAGAGTAATAACGCTTTCCAAACCAGGAAAGGACCCAATGTTCCTTCAGAACGGAAGGCTGATTAGTCTCCTCCCCACTATGAGCAAGCTATTTGAAAAATTAGTACTAAAAAGGATAAACAAATTTAGTGAAGAAAACGAGATCATCCCCAAAGTGCAATTTGGTTTCAGGAAAAAGCACTCTACCATCCACCCCGTACTAAATTTAATCGAGGACGCTACAAAAGCTTTTGAAGAAGAAAAAACCACCGAAGCAATATTTCTTGTCGTTGAAAAAGCATTCGACAGAGTTTGGCACATAGGACTAATTCAAAAACGAATTAAATACAACTACCCACAATGGATCATCCACATCATCGCCAGTTACTTTGCTCGAAGGATGTTTCAAGTAGTCATGGACGGAGCAAAATCACCAGTACATGACATAAGGGCTGGGGTGCCCCAGGGATCTGCACTAGTACCACACCTTTATAGTATATATAATTCAGACATCTCGATCCATCCTCATATAAAAGTATGACTCTTTGCTGACGACACCATGGCCTACACTATCTATAAAAACATAAATTACGCCAGTTTAAAAATGCAGAGGTAATTGGTAGAACTACACGTTTGGTTCAGGACTTGGAGGATCAAAGTCAATCCTACGAAATCATCAGCTCTGATTATTAGCCGAGGATACAAACAACTCCCAGCGCCACTCACTTTATTCTACACAGAAGTACCTGTTAAAAAAGATACAAAATATTTAGGCACTACGCTAGACTCGAAACTAACCTGGAAAAGTCACATAGAGGACACAAACAAAAAAGCCACTGGGAGATATGTCCAATTGTACGCTCTATTCAAAGGAAGGGAACTAAGCATTCACACCAAAACTGTCTTATACAAATCAATGATACAACCGGTAATATTGTACAAATGCGCAGCATGGTGCAACAGAGCCCAACACCTCGCGGATAAACTACAAATCACACAAAACATGATACTCAGAACCATCACTGGAGCACCCTGGCGCACTAGAACAACAGACCTACATGAAATGACTAAGTACAGGCAGTTGCAAGACATATACAGGGAAAGGAACCAAAATCTCTACGAACAGGCAGACACACACACAAACGACATAGTACAGGAACTAGGACGTTACGACCCTGCTGAGCACATACGCTACAAGAGACCACGGCTGGCGTAGAAGAGCACTATTATTACTAACTAAGTGTCTTTTATAATCTTTATAAAAAATACAAAATCCCTAGTCATAGATCTAGAAAAAAAATATAAATATACATGTATATATATTATAATAATATCCCTAGTAGATTAGTAACTAACCAAATTGACAATCGACTACGCCAGAACAGCAGGATCGATGACAACCCACCACCCCACTAATCCCATCCTTGATCCAACCTCAGACCCAGCCTTCACAAGTCGCTCATTTCATGCCATTACTACCTTAGTCACGGCCGGACGCCACTGGGATAACCGTCTAGGTTGTCTACTAGCCAGAGGATAATCATGGCGCCAGGGGTGGCCCCAGATGACGAATTGAAATGTTTCCACCTCACTCCTAATCCCAAGAAATGAAAATCCTACACAAACAAGCAACTCTTTATTACCTTTGCCACCGCCGGACTCCACTGGGATAACCGACTAGGTTCTCTACGAGTCAGAGGATAGTCCTGGCGGCGCCGCTGTCGGACTCAGATGGGGAATGGAAATGTAACCATCCGCGTCAAACCAAATCCCTACAAGTCAGTCAAACCTTTCAATCCTCTTCCCGAAAATCGACTCATGGAACATCAACATCTCATCATCATACCTTATACACACCTTCCCCCATCCCAGACAAGAAAATACTCCCCAAATCCGAGACACAACGCATTCATTCATTATCACCAATTTCACCTCACAATTTTAGTTAATTATACAAATGTTTTGTAAATGGTATTAAAATTAATACATTAGGTCAGGAGTCACATAAGATCAGCCCTTTCACAGGTGACCTAGCTTGGCGTTTCTGTCAAGGTGGATATCTTGCGTCGGGCAACACAATCAACCACCTGTAGTATTCTGCAGGCTCATTTCATCGGTTTCATTTCATCTGGTAAATAAGTTCATTCGTGAGGTTAAGAGTCATGACAATGACTCGGTACTCAAACAGGAAATGAGCCCTTTCGCAGATGACCTAGCTTGGCGTAAATGTCAAGGTAGATATTCTGAGTCGGGCAACAGCCGAACGGTGCCCACCATAATTACGACAGTCGTCGAAGCGATCAAACATAATGGAAGGTCAAGACGTTTGCCCACCAATCAAAGCTGGTGAAACCACTCGCAATCATCAGTATTTTCAACCCTTTGTTTCCGCTCGATGAAGTTGACGGGAAACGAGTCGTTGTTGGCATGAGTGTCAGAATAGCTTTACGGCCTATATCCAGGAAGAAAAATGTGGAGGAGTTCATGCGGTGTTTAACCATATAGAGTGGAAATAACTGGGCTACTATAATTTGGTAATATCAAAGTTTCTCTGCAACACGCAGCCTCCTCAGAAAATTAGTCTAACTAATGAATAAATCTCTCTGATACGATTGCGCTGATCGTGTGGTCTTCCTCAGTGAGAAACAAGATGCTGGACTCAAGTGGGTCGCCTATCTGGCACCTAGCTGGGCGCGTCTTTGTGAGGTGTGGGACTCATCGACGTCACCGTAGACTGACAGGATATGTGGTCAACACCTGTCACCAAATATTGCAACGATTTGGACGACACACTCGTCATGGATGTATGTGGCATGCTAACAGAGACCGTGTATGCCATCGACCTCGAACAGCCTACGGTGGAAACCCACATTAGAACCTGGATTTTATCAGTTCTACCTACTATACATGCCAAGTTGTCAGTTTGGACTATTACATGTTGTAACGATGTTCCAAACGCCAACAACATCTAATAACAACCACCCTGTAATATGGAGCTTCAACACTCACTAAGTTTGGCGTGCCTCCTCTCCGTCAGATGGGACGCTGACACACACCATCAAGACGTCCACTCCCGCGGCTTGAACAAGTTAGACTGAAGCGAGACCCTAGCCAGCGCCTCACTCGTCATCGATGCCCGGCTACTATGAAACTAAAACTCAACTTGAACAAGGGTATTTCCTGTTCCGGCCCGAGGATGTTCTATTATCTCTGAGAAACCACTCGACTGTCCGCTAAGCTTCCAGAGCGCTAGTCGTCTCCCTTCCTTTTGTTCTATGTATCTACCCTCCTTCCCCTCTCTTTTGAGAATACGTTGGGACTGTTTTGTGCTATAAAATGGCTAATGTGGGTTGAAGCGACACTCATTGTACCACTGGCTTAGACAAGGTGAGGGCACCGGTGTAATACTAATTCTTGGGAAATATTCTTCAAAATTCATTTTCGGTTTAAATTATGGGGAGGGAACACGTATTCAAAATTACCTTTTGGACCTTTTGTTGTTATTAAAACTCTCTGGATGGGTTTTCTAAATTGGTTTTAAAGCGGTCGAACCACCAATTTATGATGTTAGTCTGTAGGGAGAAATCCTGGTTAACTTGATTACTGCTTGGGTAATAGCGGCGCTTATCTTAAACGTTAGGTTACTATGCGGTTACCTTGGCATTTTCTAGGGGTATTGGAAATTATATACTCTCGTACTAGTTACGAAGATTGTTTCGTATCCCATTATTTCTGGTAGGTTTTTTTATGAAAAGATGTATGAGTGTTACGGCAGGTTGCTCATTCTAGCCATCGGAATTAATTTGTAATGTTAAATTATGCATTGCTACTTAGGGTCTGGGTTCAACGGCTATCGTTGACGTCTATTTGGTATATATTTAACCTCTATCATATTCATGTTTTTTAAGTATCTAGTGTTAATATGTGTAGGCTCTCTAATTTTGTCACATAGTGTCGGACATCTGTAGCGTATTTGTATATTGTTAATTAAACATCAGCCATCTTGGCTATTTAAATAATTCGCGCATTTTTGGCGGGCTGTTTAAATTTACAGCTCACGGCTTTCAGCCCGACTATTTCCCCTGAGAGGGTTGCAAATATTGTAAATGTTTGTGTCGACTGAGTTAATGTTTTGCCGCATGGATCATAGGCTCTTGATGCCTGTTTTCAGCGATTCTTTGTACCTGCTCTACCTTTGGTATTTTACCAAATTGTAATAAAATATTATCTTCTCTTGTGAACCCATGGTTGTTCTTTCACATGCACCCTTCCTAGTGGTGGGCGTCACAATGTTTGATTGTAAGCTAAAAACAATTTTACTAACACATCTAAGAGACACTGTAGAAAAACGTACTGTACATAAATTGTGACGTGATGAGAAGTTTTTACTTTCATTTCCGAGATATACATTTAAAAAAATCAGGCAAAATATTGCTGAAGCTAAAAATCATGTTGACTACATATTGTTAGCAAAATATTGCTGAAGCTAAAAATCATGTTGACTGCACATTGTAATTTTTGTAAATCGTGTTTGGCCAAATAAAAGTAATCCCTTTGCTCAAATGTCGGAGGATATGTTGGTAAGGTATAATAAACGATGTATATGTGTTTACATTATATTTAACCTTATGCCTGCACAGTAGAGACACGTCAGGGCAGGAAGGATAAGCTCAGCTATTCCAAAAGATTTTGAAAAAGGAGAGATAACTTTCCTTTACATAAAACAGATGTAAAATGGAAATATTAATGGTCATTTCTAAAATCGTAATGGCATTTTAGCTAGCACGTGCGGTGAGTATGACGGTTCCTTTTGGAAAGATAAGCTGATGCTTCTCCGCTTAACGCACCCTGAGATTCAGGCCTGCGGGGAGCATTGGAGAGTAATGCGCGCGCAACTGTTCATCTTGGCCACTGAAGGTGACCTATAGGCCGGCTATGCCCGACTCGTGAGTGTTACCTTATGAGCATTCAAAGTGTGTTTCAAAGATTTATTTCAGTATATATTATTTAGTTTTGTGATTGCGACTTGAATTTTATTATTTTATTGGGTTGTTTTGACTTTAGTATTATAATATACATACATATCAGTAATGTTTTAGGATTTAGTATATGTACCGGAGAAAAAAATGAGAGACACTGTAGACATCAACAATAACACTTTGTTAAAAATTCTACTGAGACTTTGTCTTTTGAAAGAAAAGTGCATTTCAAAGGAAAAATAGCAAGACCAAAATTAGATATTTCACAGAAGATATAGCATATATATTATTATTATTATTATTATTATTATTAGTAGTAGTAGTAGTAGTAATAGTAGTATGCCAGTAATGTATTATACAACTAGATAAAAATCCAATTTTTTAAATCGTTAAGTGTGTTCATTTATGAGTGTTCATGACTCAGCTTACCCAAAATTTATCATCATGCTTCACCACTGTGCTTGCATTAATAATTCAAAAACCCGCCTCGGTGGCGTAGTTGGCTAACGTGTAGTCGTGTTGAGCTTGACTGCTGAGGACGGGGAGATAGAGGTTCGAATCTCCCTCCACGCAAATGCGGGTTCACTTCCTTTAATTCAACCCTCCCAATTCCTAATCCATTAGAGTAATTAGTACTTAAAGCGTATAACCCGAACGGGTAGTAAGACACGGTGCTAAATATTATTATTATTATTATTATTGTTATTATTATTATTATTATTATTATTATTAATTCAAAAACATGAACTATATTAATTACTATAATTAATTTGCATCATATAGTTTACAGTACAAAACCTGTCATAGAAGATCTACAAATTTGGGAGTAAAAGGGTGATTAAATGTTTGTCATTGTAAGGGCTTATAATTATTTTCATTACTTCCTTTATTTAAGTATTTGACTGTTCTTTAATATCTATAAAATGTTTATAAATTTTAAAATATATACGACTAAACAGGTCGCAATATTATAACATTCACAATAATTAGAATTACTCAAAACAATTTGCAATTTGCAAAACAATTGTTGACATCTAGAAGATGGTATGTATCATCTATATGAAAAATTCTGAATATAAAGATCGTTGACTTAGCTCTGTTAATTGGTGACTAACACGCACGTACTTAAACATGGATGTTGAGGACCTTCTGAAAGGGCAAATCGCTAGTGCTAAAATTATTCTTTGAATCTCAAATGTTAATTATTTAAATATAGATTTCAAATCAACCGTGATTGTTGATTTAAATCGTTTAATTTAATTGAGGTTGTTTTTAACATATGCTATTCAGTGATATAATATTGCAAATGGTGTTACCTATTATTTTATTAGTATTGATGTAATGAGATGTACTTTGTTTTTAAAAATAATTGTTTGCACCTGTTAAAATATTTAGCAGCATCACAAACGTCACCATAAAAGGCGACTCTGCCCCGAGCTACCAGCAGCACTTGGTTGAACATGTCGAAGAGACCAGAGGCCGGCTGGTGGATGGTACACACTACCACCTTTCCACTGGCAGCAAACTGACGCAGTTTTTCGACCACTACGCCAGCACTATAGCTGTCCAAGCCCGTTGTCGGCTCATCACAAAAGAGGAGTGGAGGGTCTGTCAGCAACTGCACATGTAAGATTTTGAGATTAAATACATATTATTTACTCATTTTAGTTTTAATTTTTAAACACAATGAATATGGAAATGATAGGCTGTAGAAAGATAAATAGTCTGGTTGTTCCTTTTTTTAAGAATATACTTTAATTGTGTGCAGTTATCACAAAATATTTCGAACTTGGCCCAGACACTATCAATAACTCAACTTAACAAAGGACAACACCCCCACTTTGAACGCTAGCACCAAAAATTGCACTACGTGGGCTGCAGTATTTAATCGGGTACTTACAGAACTATGTGAGCTACAAATGTTACAGTCTTCAAGGCCTTACCTGGAATTCAACCTAGATCACTTCACATTTGCATTTATATAGTTAATTTGAGGGTAGTCTGGATGGGTAGTAAGACGTGGTCTAAAGGAAAGTATATCTTACTACTAGTTCATCTAGCTACATATACCGTATTCATTATTTATTCTTATTGACAAATTTAAAGTAAGTGCATGGAGAGCCTCGTCAGTCGGAACTAGGACTAAAAAATGTCCCACCACGTCTTACTACCCGTTCGGGTCACACGCCTCTAATGATTTAGGGATTAGAAAGGTTGCATTTAGCGGAAATGTACCAGCATTTGCGTGGAGGAAGTGTGTAAGACCATTGAGGAGAACCACCCTCAGTGTACCCGAAGGGGATCTAACCCTAGTCTCCCCGTCATTGGGGATCTAGTCTTTTGCGATAGTTACGCCTTGGACTATGCGGCCCCCAAAGAGGGTATTCTCTGAATAGTTGTTCTAAGCCCACCTAGTATAAGGAGCTACAATAATATTGAGAGTTACAGTATTGTCACTCTTTTCAAACCTCATTATTATGTTTAGCCCAGAGCTTGGTCGTGTTTCCATCGAAACGCATGCCAAAAGTTTTAACAGACCGTGTTTGAGGTGTGAGAAAATAAGTACGCAATAAAGGTTTCTATTTATGATCTCTTTGGTGATACTTCCTCCTCCTTCTTACGATCTGGTTCCGGTTCTGGGCTCATCTTCACCATCTTGTTTAGCGTTTCCGTGATCGGCTTAAAAGCCTCCTTTGCAACACTATCAGACTCGTGTCATGCATCACGTAGCTGTTTGTACTTACTCGCTTTTGTGATATCCTCTGCCACCTTCGTCTATATAATGTAGGCTATGAATGACTTTTACGATAAATGAACCACGTATTATTCCTAGACGTACGTAGGACCTTACTCTACACGTAAAGCTGGAGATGAGGATGACAATCTCTCCAACATGAAAGATATGGAATTACCTTTTTACATCTTGAAATGTGCCCCGCTGATGGGTTTGAGGTTTGCTAATCAGGTAAAGTTCTTCAAGTCTATATCCATAGGGGAAATTATCCCGGCTCTCTTGAACTTATAACCAGGTTCATTAGTCAAAGTCAATTCCAAATATCTCACATTTTTCCTGGTGGGGTTTAAATCCAATTAGATGGAGACAAAACCATTATATTCCTTGAATTAAAATTTATACCTAAACACGAAAATCGAACCCAGCACCTTTGGCTCAGTTTGCCAATGCACTAAATGCTGAGCTCTCCAGGTATCGCCCAGTGCTCAGAATCATTCTTTACTCATATTTTAATGCAGAGTCTGTGATGGACGTGCGAAGATCATCAGCTACGTATGAGTGGTTATTTAATATCACTTGCTATAAGATAACGCAGCCACCTGCGACCAGGTATGGCAGTGTTATTCGATAGCTCATGATATTAATTGACCACTCTTATATATCTAAAGATTTTCACAAGTCCATCATAGACTCTGCCTTAAAATATGAGTGAAGAATGACTCTGAGAACGGGACGATTCCTGGTTAGCTTAGTGGTTAGAGTATTGGCGTACTAAGCCAAAGGTCCAGGCTCGTTCCGCATGTCCAGGTGTCATTTTTTAATTTAAAGGTTTTAGATGCTGCATCCGAAAGTAGCATAGGCAAATAGATGTTGCGCATGATTAAACCTTCTCCACTGTAATAGCATTCATCTGCTGTCACGTTTGCTGGCATGGTACCTCTCGTCATCGTATCGTACAAGTCCGCGAAAATAGTCTCCTCTATGATGAAAGACTCCTCCGACCTGAGAAACTAAGGATTCAAAAGATCTATTGGTGTTTTAATCTTGTTGAGATAGTCTTCCTGGTGATGTGACAGTTTCTAGACCTACTTAGACATTACTGATAGACATTTTTAATGTAATGAGGGTGATTTAACTATTCAAACATAAATAATGTAGCGACTATATTCACTCGTATGATATACAGGCCTATATTTATTGAAAACTGACTTAATACATACACTCACAATGCTTTGAAAGGTACCAGTCTATCATTTACGAGTTGCAATATGACCTTATTTTATGAGCCATACCATAGTGGAATAATGCAAGGTAAGTTTGCTACCTTACGGGGTAAGCTTAGGGTGAACACCGTTCCTTGAAAGGTAGCAATTTTATCCAGACTGACTAAAATAGGGTTCTATCTTATAAGATGAACGTAATTATAGCCCATCAGCGTAAACAGAGTGCATCTTTGAGTAGAAAATCCTAATTTGAGAATAGAACAATTTATTTATTATATTCTAAATATTAAATAGTTTTATACGCATTTTTCATTGAACTTTATAAGTATTGAAGGCTGCTTTTTAAATACGTCTCTTCCCTTAGGGCATATATCAGTACTAATGCATGCTGAGTTACCATGGGTATTCTTCTCACAAATTCTAAATGGTTTTCAGTTAGTTACGTGAGCCTTTTAATGCATATTTATAATCATTGGTCATGAGTATACAACATTACTTCATATTTATTTAAAAGCTAGCTAGTTTACATTGTTACCTGCACGGCCAAAGCCAATCTCTTCTTCTCACCTCCCGAGAGATCCGAGAGACGAGTATGACAACATTTAGTTAGACTAAGTTCTGACATCAGTGAGTTAATCCTTCTTTTACGTTGATTTGGAATCATGCGGCGATCCATTTTAAGCTGAGCCTGTTAAGCAATAAAATCATAGCATAATAAACACTTTTAATACAATACAAGTAGTGTGAGAAATATTTGGGGGAAATAACTATTCATAAGGTTTATTAATTTGATCGTCAACACGAAGACAGGAAGACAGGGTTAATATTCCGACGACAGCCGTATTTATATACTAGGGTCGATCAGAAAAAAGTTACACGTCCTATTAATTAACATTGCTATATAATTGAAAGTTCGAATTTGACTGGCCTACGCACTCTAGTGTTCAGGGTTATCCTTACTTAGCATAATATGCTCATCTAGATGTGCAGGGCAGTACAAAATGGCGCCCTGCTCTGTGGTATAGCAGTCAAAGATCCTGGCTTCAGGTCTAGAGGTCATGAGTTCGATCCCAAGTAATTTAAAATTCTTCTGTGAAGCAGTCAGGTCAACTCGGATACGTGAGGATAATTGTCAATTGAGGAGCTACTTGAATAAAGAAAAAGCAGCCCTGGTCTATAAAAATGAGATTAACGGGTCGATTGTAACAAAATTTGATAATACTGTTTGCTCATAAATTGTCTCAGAACCTTTAAAAAATGTTGTACTTCCCAATTTGAGAATCTCCGCTGTTGAAGCTATTTATATCTGTGAATCGCGACGAACAAACTGGAGGCTTTCTCCAATTAATATATCTCCACGTCATTAGTATTTTTTTATGAACTTAAACTATTTTAAAATACTACACTGGCCAACTTTTTATTTCTGCTGACTAAGACTTAACACTTGATTTTAACAACTTTCGGTACGCTGATTTCAAATATGACACTAATTTTGTTGTATCACGTCAAGTTTTGAACTATTGCATTCTTTTTTTATCACTATGATCTTGAATGATTCAAACTTTTGATCACATAATTTAAGCGGCTTTTGCTGATAAAAAATATAATCAATTCAACACTTAGTCCTTGTGTTATAAAAATTTTTCTCATTCGAATAATTTGCATATCGAGTGAAATAATTGAGATAGTTATCGTTAAAAACTAATTTTTAAAGCAAGGGCTATAGCACATTTGCTATAGGAATAAAACTTCCGTGGCTGCCAGGATAGCCGTCGAATATTGTTTATTAGAGTATCTAGCTTCATGATTATATATGACCTTAAAATTTCACGAGATATTTCACGAAATCTTAAATCATTTCAGAAAATATGAAATTAAGTAGGAATCTCATGAAATATTACGGAAAACGGGATTTAGTATTTTTTGTCTTTTTCGCGTTAGCTTTTTTCCATTAGAAGAGGTAAATACTTTAATACATTCAAATTAAAAGTAATCACATTTAACAAGCTAATAAAATAAAATTAACATATTCACACTTTGAGTACAAAAAACTTCGATCATTAATTTTTTGAAAAATAACTTATTCCAAAGTCAAATCCTAGACCGTAAAATAAATATATTAGATAAAAACATACTGAGAACGTCTCCAAATTAAATTTAGACCAAATTTTATTTAAAATAACAATGTTTGATATGAGCAGTAATGTTTATTTTTATTTATTATAATAGTGGATTAAAAATTCAATGTACAGTAGTTTTCATATACTTTGAATATTAACACTTATTATTACAACGTGTAGTGCTCAAGAATGAGAAAACCCATGAAAGAATGTAGGATAAGAGTGAATAATTTTACATGTTTTACTGCTTCAGGAAAATAAGGGCTAATGTCATAAAACTTTGTGTATGGAGAAGCGTGTGGTTTTTTCTTTGAAAATAATGTATCACTAGAGTAACTCTCTCATTGAAGTAAGTAGGGACCAACTATAATTGTTCTCACAGCAGTTAAGACATTGTGAGTATTTTAGTTACTGAATATAAGATGTTTATATTTATTACGCAAATTTTCATAATTGGACATTGGCTCTTCTTGTCCAAATGCACATGGTATTAATGTTTCTTTGACTCAAGAAGGTCACAGAGATTAGCTTAACCCTCTATTGCCGCCTGAATTCCGATACAGCAGGTTAGCCGACGTTTGCAAAACGATACTAGCTTGTAAATGGATAATGATCATACTAACGGCACCTATTGATTCCAATATGGCAGCTAAGCGATCAAAATGCGAGTCTTGTGACCTATGGTTTTTACACACATTGACATCCTAAATGAAGTATGTGGAGTCATACTGCGGGTACATAAAAAAGGCACATGAAACTCGAGCTAACTTCTAGACTAATATAACTATTTCAAAAACCATTTCAATTCTTTTCTGCTGTGCACAGCAACTGAATGCCATAACACCAGCAAATCCGGTCATGGAAACTTGTAAATATTTCCTAGCTGGCTAGAGGGCTAAGAGGTTTGGAAAAATCGAACCATGCTTGTTCATAGCATTGGCAACGTTATTGGACCCACGGTTCAAGAACTTGAACTTCCAGAATGCGCCAGCTAAAAAAAAAAGCTTATTGAAACAGATACTTTGACGAGTGGGAGTGAGGAGTCAGATCAAGAAGTGCATGAGAAACCGAATTACTCCTCTCACTTTTGGAGCCACCACACCAACATTGCGCATGGGAAGAATAAATTAAAAACTGATCATGGCTTTTCAAGAAAAATCGACAATGAGTTTTCCCTGTATTTAAAAAATGCAGTCTCACCATTGAAATCAAATCCACTCTGAGTTTGGGACGACATGAAAGCAGTTTTCCCCAGCTTTTTAAAACTTGCGCAGATGCACTTGTCTATTGTTGCAACGTCTGTACCTTCAGAACGCCTCTTTTATAAAGCAGGAGCCACAGTATGTAGGACAGAAATAGGCTTTCGGCTGCGCTTGCAGTGAACAGACTGGAGCATCTAATTATATCATTGTATTTATTGTTTATAAAATATATTCATTTTTCTGAGTGTAAATAAAACATGCTCATTTTTTTGAGTGGTAATAAAATATATTAATTTTTCTTATTTTATATATTCCTTTTTCTGATTGTTTATAAAATATTTTAATCATTTTTCTGATAGTTTATAAAATTAATTTTTACCATTCTACTGTCTTTAATTTTTTTATCGATAAATGAAAGTATCGAGTATCGATACGGAAAGATATCGATAATTTTATTCCAATACGATACTGGTATCGATACTTCTTGTTAATTTTTATCGATACTCAAATATCTATACTTTTCCAGTATCGCATATCCTTAGTGATTTTTCCCTAAACCTCCTGGTGGTATATATTCTGTACATTTTCTCAGAGAGTGGGAGGTAGAGGATAGAAAAAAAAATAGGAGAGAAAGGGTATCACGCGGGAGGGGAATATGTGATGAGGGTGGCCTGTAAAACCCTATAATAGCCACCTCAACTTTTCTGGATGGTGGTCGTAGTTTCTAGCACCGGATGTGCCACTAGGTGTTCGTAGCGGGAACCATCTCGTCTCGGTGTAGAGCTGCTCAGTCTAATCGTGAGCAATGTTGTGGTCACACGTATACTTAGTGGGTTGCGGGGTGTGGCAGACAGTTGGTTTGAGGGAACATAAGTGAAATTTGGGCACAGGGTAAGTCCAAGATATCATAATATTATTTGGTCAACTATTAGTTGATGTTATTTCAATTATTAAAATGATTGTAGCTCAGGATGATGATCCATTCTGTACGAAGACCTTTGTTTTTAAAATAAAGGTGTACATATCATACAAGGAGGATATTCTCTGTGACGACGGTCGTCACTCTTAGGTATCAAGAAGCCAAATACTCACGTTGAGTGTCTTGACACTAACATGAACAAGGGAGGCCTAATAACTCTTCTAAATTATAGATAAGTTCTTACCATGAATTCCATGTGCTCTCGTACAGTTAAGGAATCGACCACTAGATCTTGTTGAGGCACAAACCCAGACATGTTCGCCATGAAAGCTGGGTCTATGGACTGTCCGTTTATCAACACCTCTCCTGTCGTATTACCTGTTAAGAAGAAAAATTATATGTTTACTAAACAAACTCAACAAAAACATCTATTAAAATTATCAAATCCTACCTTGCGTGTGATCATTTGGAGCCCTTAGCCACCCACCTCCGAGGGAATATAAGGCCCCAAACTTATTCCTTGTTACCAAGAGATCTTCGGTTTGTTTCTATTGAGATGCGGAGATCTAGCGATGGTAGACTGAGCTTATATTTTAGAATACGAAAGAGGACGATAGTGGAAAGGAACTTCAAAGGTATATATGTAGTAAATTTTAGATCAAGTTTTGTTAAAAACTGTTCAGATGCGAAATATTAGTGAAAATATAGATAATTTAATGAAATAGATAAATCTAGAAATATCAGTGTGCTGCTGGCTGCCTCAAACAATCAGAGATTGTTGTGAATATTAATATATACGTTTCCCTGTGTTAACGTAGTGTTGGGCATAACCACTCTTTGTCCTGATGTGTAACACAGTGCCCGGAGTGGTCGGTCAAAGCCTTCCAGTTCACCGCGCTGATGGCCCGATTCAATCATGTTCAAATCAGTCAGCACAAACAAGCAGAGGTACGTACGTAATTAGTCGTTGAAATTACAGTTCTGGCTCACTTTCTCCCATAAGGTTAACATTGATCCACCTCCTTGAATGAGGTTGATCACTTTCTCCCATAAGGTTAACATTGATCCCCCTCCTTGAATGAGGTGCATCACTTTCTCCCATAAGGTTAACATTGGTCCACCTCCTTGAATGAGGTGGATCTCTTTCTCCCATAAGGTTAACATTGATCCACCTCCTTGAATGAGGTGGATCACTTTCTCCCATAAGGTTAACATTGATCCACCTCCTTGAATGAGGTGGATCACTTTCTCCCATAAGGTTAACATTGATCCACCTCCTTGAATGAGGTGGATCACTTTCTCCCATAAGGTTAACATTGATCCACCTCCTTGAATGAGGTGGATCACTTTCTCCCATAAGGTTAACATTGATCCACCTCCTTGAATGAGGTGGATCACTTTCTCCCATAAGGTTAACATTGATCCACCTCCTTGAATGAGGTGGATCACTTTCTCCCATAAGGTTAACATTGATCCACCTCCTTGAATGAGGTGGATCACTTTCTCCCATAAGGTTAACATTGATCCACCTCCTTGAATGAGGTGGATCACTTTCTCCCATAAGGTTAACATTGATCCACCTCCTTGAATGAGGTGGATCACTTTCTCCCATAAGGTTAACATTGATCCACCTCCTTGAATGAGGTGGATCACTTTCTCCCATAAGGTTAACATTGATCCACCTCCTTGAATGAGGTGGATCACTTTCTCCCATAAGGTTAACATTGATCCACCTCCTTGAATGAGGTGGATCACTTTCTCCCATAAGGTTAACATTGATCCACCTCCTTGAATGAGGTGGATCACTTTCTCCCATAAGGTTAACATTGATCCACCTCCTTGAATGAGGTGGATCACTTTCTCCCATAAGGTTAACATTGATCCACCTCCTTGAATGAGGTGGATCTCTTTCTCCCATAAGGTTAACATTGATCCACCTCCTTGAATGAGGTGGATCTCTTTCTCCCATAAGGTTAACATTGATCCTCCACATTGTGAAATTGGGTCACTTTCTCCCACATTGTTTCTCTTAACTGGGAAAGTGTGTTACATTCTCCCATAATAATAGTATTGATCAGTGACTGATTAGGAAATATTATTTTGGGTGTTTGACATTTCTTTCAAGTTTTATCTTGCACCCTCCTTATTATTGAGGTGGGTTATTTTCTCCCGTGCGAATAATACTAAGAATTCTCAAAGTGAGTCGGTGGCGGATCGGAAAATATTATTTTGGGGGTTGACAATTCTCTCGAGTTTTATCATTGATCCTCCTCACTATGGAGTTTGGTCATTTTCTATCACAGTGTTCGTCTTCACAGAGAAGGTAAGTCACTTTCTCCCATAAGAATAGCATTGATCAGTGGTGGATCAGGAAATATTATTTTGGGTGGTTGACATTGATTCTATCAAGTTTTATCTTGGGCTCTCCTTACTATTAAGGTGGGTAACTTTCTCCCATACGTATAATATTAATACTTCTAAAAGTGATTGAGTGGTTGATCGGGAAATATTATTTTGGGGGTTAGCCATTTTTTCGAGTTTTAGCATTGATTCTCCTCACTGTGGAGTTGGATCACTTTCTCTCACATTGATCCTTCTCATAGAACAGGTGGGTCACTTTTTCTCCTAAGAATAGCATTGATCAGTGGAGGATCAGGAAAAAATATTTTGGGAGAGGAGGAGGTGGAACGAGGAGGCAAACCAGGAGTTTATAAAATAGTTACACCATTAATTTGATAGAATTTTTATAAATCACTAACATTATATAATAATATCACTACGTATTGTGTGTTACTCGTTTAGCCGTTTAGTAAAACGTTTCCCAGGAGGCACTGAGCGGAAGCGAGTAACGTCACCTCCCACCTAAAACTAATTTTGACTAAACTATTTAGTTTTAATAAAGCCGTGCTTTTTCACCTGATGAAATCAGGGTATGATATTCACAAGCACTCGATCTTTTTATGTGATAAAATCTTTATTATAAAGGTTAATACACAAACTTCCTTTTCAAAATACTTACATACAAAACCTAAATGGTGATTTTTTTTATGTCTCCATTGTTGAAAACATTTGTCTTATTTTGTAGTGACCGTATGCAAGAGTATCACATCCATTATATAAAATATAGCGTTTGTCATATCCGGGGGAAAGTGTAAGTTTATTCAAGGAGATACTGTACAATTGATGTTTCTCACTTCTTATCATGGACATATTGGCGAAGTGTAAGATCCCCTGCTTTAAACAATTTTATAATGGGCATGTTTAATTTTCTTTTTGAGAGTTATTCTTGCCACACCTTTACCTACTTTTTTCTCCTCAAGACTCTCCTTTTGAATGGAGTAAAGCTTCGGTCGAAGTCCCACAAACTCTCGAATACACTCTCCATTCATCTCATCTTTAATTTTACCCAGAGCTTTTTTTTATTGCACGCGCTGTGTAAAAAATGTGTTTCTGGATAGTCTGAAGTGTCGAATCTGTCTATATTATCAAACTTATCCACATACACATTTTCTGTTTTCAATTCGTAGCAAAGGGAGTCCGTGTCTGTGAATAAGAGCTTTGCATTTTGTCCATATTTCCTTTTAACATAATTATAATGAAAGTTATACATGATAACCTTGCTTATATCAAAGATTGCAAAGCCTGCATAGATAGAATTATTCAAAAGTAGGTTTATTTTTTGCATGTGAATCCCAACTAACTCTTCCGTGAAGATTGTATAAGCAATAAATGCTGGCGAAGCAATACGCTTCTTCAGCCCTATTTCATTATTTAGTAATTCAACATTTATTTACACGATGTCTTTGATTTTCCATCAACTTCCCAAATACTGAATTGTTCATGAATTTTAAAAAGTCCTTTTAAATACATTTACTGAATTTTTTCTGTTGGGGAGTGTTAAAATCAATATAAGGTTTCAACCAAGCGCTCTGATTGGATGTTAGGTCTTGTATATTAGGTCTTGTATATTAGGTCTTGTATGATGCCTCAGATTCCTCGGCTCACTGTATCATGTGGGAAGAAGCAAAAGGAGTCCGTGGCGGAAATTAAATCGAATCATCGATTTTTAAATGGGCCGACAGTGTCATTCCTGGCAGTGAAATATAGGAAATCACACTTTGGTCAGACAACTGTTATGACCAAAATAAAAATGTGAGTATTGTAACGTGTTTTTTCTGGGTACTCCATAAGTATCCTCAAATTAAGACCAAAACTCAGTTTTTACTGAAAGGTCACACCTATAGAGAGAGAGGAAAAGAAAGAAACTCAACAATTTGGCTATCTCAACACCCTGGGACTGGCAACAGTTGGTAAGACTAACTTCCGGGAAATACATTGTTCATAATATGGAACTTCGAGATTTCAAAAGTTTCAACACACTGTATAACAAAAAACAATCACCTAATCCCCCTCTTGTAAATAGGAAGAAGGATGTCGACAAACAACCAGTTCCGCTATCAACTTGTGTACAGCTACAAGTCGTCCGACAGGAAAATATTGGGACGCTTTATTTGAAAACCCGTTTCAATGGTGAGAACCAAGAGGTTGACTTCGTGAGGTTCCGCAGAAGAGGAGTTACGTTTCCAGCAGATTTGAATCAAGTCTCAACAAACCCAACACCAATTTCCCAGCAGAAATAAAATGATTCAATTTCACTATTGCCTTATGCTCCCTCAGTTTGCTATGATGTTTATAAAACTTTAAAACACACAAGTAATGAAGCCACATGTGACTATCCAGAAGGAGACATGGATGATGACTTAGACCCTATGTAACACTTCTATAACTATAACTTCTATCTACCTGTAACATCTATTTTTAGAATTAAAATATATGGGCTTAGTAATGTGTATTCATTGGTTATTTCTTGAATACGCCGCAACACTATATCATATAATACAACAGCCTTATGGGAGGTATACATTACTATGTCCATAAAAACTGCTAAAAAAAATTTATTGTCGATAAATAACAATAAATACAATGCAAAAGTAATGTACTGATAAAATGTTGTTACAAAAATTCAATAAACAGTTAAAGAAATAAAATGTTTCAAAAATAAAACCTGTCCAAACTGCTCTCTTGTAAGGTTAGGAAAATGTGACATAGTGTTCTACACCTCCGAGGCACAGATATATAGTGGTTAAGTATATTTAGCTCTACAACAAATTGAGTTCGGAGTTTAAATATTGAGTGGATGAAAAAACAAATTTGCTAATACAAATTCCGTTGTTGAACTGATATGAGGAAAATGACTCCGAAGTTTTAACTTATACTGAATTTCTATGTTTACACTTTTCTGTTTTTAGCAAATATGTATTTGACACTAACCAAAAGTATTTATATTTTGATAATATCACCAATGCTTCAGACTGCAATTTGTTTAGTTAATTTTACAAGTAATTGGGATTACTGTCGTTTTACCTGTATTTTATGGTAAAATATAGCAATTAAGTTCATATTAATTCTATCTTCAATGCGTTTACCTAAAAATACTTAAATAATTGCTTTAACTTATTTTTAATATAAATAATACAATCCACTCTTGTATTTGCCACTTAATAGTTAAATTAATGAATAGCTTTACCAGTCACCATAGTATTTTTTTTAATGGTAGTGTGTAGTGCCATCTCCATTTTCTTGGGGTTAAGAACAAGCTATAAAAAGTTATTGATTCCAATGACAATGACTAAATTTAATTACTATTTATCTTCGTGGTCTTCCAAAATGCTTTCTCTCTTTCATAGCTTTAATTTACCAGCTTATTTGCTCTCTTCAACCTATTATAATTCAATATTAACCTCTTTCGCAAAGTAGGCCTACTTTGTTAAATATATTTATTATGAATGTGTTATTTATTTATTTTTAAAGTGAGGATTATAGATAAGAACAAATAAATTACTTTATTTCCTGAAAGCTAATACACTATTAATATGTAATTGGCAAGATATTTAAATTAATTTTCTTAAAGTATAGGATGGTTCTCGTCTCCCTAAATCCTCAAATACAATGAGACTCGTGTAACCACGCGATCATGATCGTTCTTAAACAAACTAGCCAATATTTTTTAAATCTGTATTAACTTTTTATTTAAGAAATTGGATTATGGTGTATTTAAAACAGTTTTATTTTTCATGAGTAGCCAATAAATAATCTGACCTGTCTTCTGTTCTTGTATAGCAGGCCTACATCGAATGAATTGGAACGTAAAACTATCGTTTCAGTTTTTTGGAACAAATCAGAAACTGTTAGACTCATTCAGTTAATGCCAGGTAAGTAGAACTAGTACGCCAATTTGTTTTATGAATAGCCACATATCGATAGTCAAAATTTGGGGGTCAAATCATCATAAATTAGGATTAATTATAAAATGCCATTACCTTTTATTCGTCTACTAATCGTTGCCAATAGAGTTGTCTTCCCAGCACCACTGAAACACGAAATAATGTATGGAAAATAAAACATGGCAACAATTATACATAACATCAAAATACTATTGTTGAATTGTTTCGATGAAATGATCTTTTACATTATTTTTGAAGTATACAGTCAACTCTCGATTCTACGACCTTTCACGGTTTCCTGGAAAAGGGTCGTTATTTCGAGGGGGTCGTTATTGGAATTTTAACAGATTTTGTTCCTCCCCTGACCTTCATACGAAAAAATTACATTTTTTAGACAATACGTGTAAAAGTAAATAAAATCTACCTATTTTTTGAAGAAGGTACTCCTTTCACTAATTTCGTCAAAATTATAAGTTCGTATCAAATTTTAAAAAAATAGCGGGGGTCATCAAAAATCGTTCACAAAATCCAACCAAAAACGTAACCAAAGCAAAACAACAATGTTAAACAATAGCATGGGTCGTCAAAAATTGTTCACAAAATCAAACCAAATCGAGAATCTAAATAACAATGGCAAAAGCAAGCCTGGTGCGTGATGTAGCGGCAGTCGCGAATGGGGAAACATTGTCTTGCTTGTGGGAGGGGGTGGACAGAGTTAAGTGATATTGGCTGGCATTGATGAGGTGGTGTCATTTTTTATACCTGACCCACCCCAATTACTAGTAATACAGCGCTCACAAAGATAATTGCAACGCAGCGACCTAAATAAATGCAACAAATACATTTTACAGCCGATTTCCTTAAACTTTTCAACCTTTTTTCCCACATTTTTCACGGTTCCCCAAAAAAGGGTCGTTACTTCGAGAGGGACGCTATTCCCGGGGTCGTAGAATCGAGAGTTGACTGTATTTAATAAAAGGCGAACAATACGAAAGGGAAGTAAGACATGGTGCCAATAACAATAAAAGAAATAAAAAATCTCGACAGTACACCCCATTATTAGATAGTACAAGAGGAGGCTATTTCTAGTTTTAATGGCATAAATCAAACTGAACTTATGTAAATAAAACCAACAATTATAATAACGAAGGCAATTTATGTGTACATAATTATACACCATACGAGTATTTTGATAGTTGTAAAATCGTGTTATTATGTTAATCACATCACATAAACATAGTAAAGTAATTATTTAATTTAAAATACTGTTTTATAATTTAGAAATGTGTAATATAATTAATAATCAATAAAAGGGTGAATGTAACAAATTTTTAGTTCTCATCACTCAATGCAGTGTTGCTTTAGCATTTGTACTTATATTTTGATATAGAATAGGCCTATGCATTAATAAAATAATTTTACTAAACACATCTAAGAAAAAAAGTAACTTTCTATTAAATGACTTATACTGTACACTCCGATTGCCATGAAATGGAGAAAAACTTACCTTTAAGGCTATCACTGCTACATCGTATAAGATAGAGCAAAACTGAGATAGGTCATTTTAAGACTACCTTTTAGGGTAAGCGGAGTATTCGTAGTAGTGATATAATTTAATGAGCTGGACCGCAAGGCTTCTAAAGCAATTTTTGGAACTGTAAAACTGGCTGGACATAGCTTTTTGATAGACAAGTAAGTTATCCTTAGGTATGAGTACTAAACACAAAGAATGGAAGCCTCTCCTCAAATGGAGGTGAGATAGCAAGCAGAAGGAGCCTAACCTTAAGCAAGCACTCAGCAAGTGATCGTTCTCTTTCGAAGTACTGTACAAGTTGGTAATAACTAAACATACAAAATGTTACCCTCTCCCGCGGCGGCGAAATTTCAGTTTGTGGAAAGGGGCAAATGGCAACCTTTATGTTTGTTTTTACATGGGCACAGAAGGGCCAATAAGGTTAGAAAAAAACGCTTATGCCCACCTAAAAAGCGGGTGTCTGGGTTAATTGCAAGGAAAATAAACTGTTCTCTGTTCATTAATGTTTAAATATATGCGAGTGAAATACCCTAAATGTTTTGCATGTTTTATTACTGCAATGTATGGAGGATACAAGTCGCTTTTAGAGTATGCATAAGAAACTGGTAGAGGCAGGGATGCAGGGGAAAGACTCAGGGCTTGAATTGGAACACATACATAATTTTATTTATAGACAAATTGCAAATCTTATGACTTTATATAGTGTTTTGATTTGCAATCATCAAAATAATATTATTCTAATTTTTTTCCCTTTTCCTTCTTTTTTTTCTCCCCTCAGGGTTGAAGAAAATCCCAGGCTAAGATGAAGAAAGAGCAGATGTAGACGATTCAGAAAGCCTTTTAGAAAAAAGAAAGGTTCACACAAATGATGACTCTCATGACATAGCAGACATTCAAAAATGCAGTGCGTTGTTACAAGATGACCTTGACAAAAATTCAACTCCAACTCAGCTCAACTCTTCAGATGAAGACGGTGTATCATTCAGTGGAAACACACAAGATATATAGGACGCTATAGAAGAGTACGACATCGTCCATAAAATTGTTGAAGACCAAGACCCAGAGATGAAACGTAGGCTTATAGCGGCTGTCTCAAACCAACCTGATGGCCCCTTTTCAAGAGATAACAAACAAGGCCGATCTTTTTCAAACGGCTATTACAGTTTTACAACTAATACTAGATTAAAACTAAATATAAAATTGTTATGCTACTAAAAGAAGCTTTATTGTGTTTATTGTCTACCAACATGGTTGTTCCCCCAACAACAAGAAGCACATCATAGGACTCGGATTCAAAGGTTTTCGACCACTGTGGTTAGGGACTGGAAGCATATTTTGGAACGTATAATAAGTCACGAAGGTTCCATAATTCATGCTCGTGGTTGTGTTATTTATGAATAGTAGCGCAAGCGCGGGACTATAGACGAAACAATTGATAGACGATTGGAGGAGGAAAAAAAATCTTCTGGCACAAGGTTGTTGAGAGAATCCTGAATGTGACCCTAGCCTTTGTAACATGCAATCTCGTTTTCATGGGACTAGTGAGAGTCTTAAACATAGCAATAAGGGGAATTTCCTTTCCATCATTGAGCTCCTGTCAAAGTATGGTCCAGTGTTGCACGAATTGCTTCAGCGTCCACATGATGCGGTAAAATAACTAACTGCAAAAATCCAAAATGAGCTTATCAACTTATTATGATCGCAAGTTAAAGATTAAATCACTCGTGAACTTCAAAATGCCCTGTTTTTTCACTAATTTTGGACACAACTCAATACTTCTCTATAGTAGACCAGTTGAATTAAGTTTATAAGTATGTGAAAATAGTGAATGACAAAATAGTAAAACATGCAAAATTGAAAATTTGTGAAGTTTTTAGCTCCTGTGGGGAAATCAAAGATCAATCAGCACAAGGTCTTGAAGAAGAAATCATTAAATCGCTGCAAGAGAAAGGTTTGGAGACAACAAAATATCGTGGCCAAGGTTACAAAGGGTTGACAGTAATGAGTAGAACACACAATGGTGTGCAACAACGTATAAAAGAAAAAGCACCACACGTTTACTTTATACATTGTGTGGCACATAATCTAAATTCAGTGCTGAAAGATACTGTTGAAGAAAATAGAGAAATTTGCCAGTTTTTTTTCAAAAGGTTCAAAATGTATGTTGCTTTTTTTGGTCATAACATTGTTCGCTGGGAAGAGATGAAAATAATGTACCAGAGTGGGCCTTCCAAAACTAGAACGACGTTAAAAACCCTAAGCCCAACTTGCTGTGCTGACAGATATGGTGCAGTTTACACCCTTAAATATAGGTTCTGTGATGTGATGAAACATCTCTACCGCATCATTCTGACTAGCAAAAAAAGCAAAGAAAGGAATGATGCCATACAACTAAACAAAAAACTGGAAACATTTGGCTTTGTCCAACTCTTAATTTACAATGCGAAGTTTTAGAGTCTCTTAATATTGTATCAAAGTCTTTGCAATCTGAGACAGTAGATATATTATTTTCTCAAAAATTTAACTTCGATAAAGTAATCATTGACTTTGCTTCTATAAACCTTAGGAAACACAGATTTATGTAATCCAAGCAATATGATTCAACTGAAACTGTGTAGACTTACTGTGTACAATCAATGACAATCCGTAACTAGAATGTATGTATATGGTTTGAACTTCCAAACCCAATTTGCTAGTGTATTCACATTGTGCTGTTTTTTTTATCTTGTATTATTTTTTATTCATTTATCACTTCACTTTGATCATAAGCCTTAAAGCCTACCAATACATCATACGAGGTATACGACATACGATATTAATTATGTTTTTAGTATTAAGATTTCTGTACTTTAGCCTAGTATCACAACGTGTATTGTAGTAATATTGCATTTTGTATGTGATTGCATTGGTCCAGTGTAATTGTAAAGAATAATTTGCAATTTAACTTTATAAGTATGTTACCTTAAGGCTACAGCTTATCTTAGTCAAATTTCATGGTTGTATATTAAATTCAATATTAACTTCACTGGACCAAAACATCCAATAACTAACAACACACATCAACAAGACTTATTAAAAGAAAGTGGGGATGTGGGATTTAGAGCTGGGAGGGGAAAAAATAAAAAGGTGGCCCAACATTATATGTTGCACCAGGCCCCCCAAGTCTATAGTTACGGCCCTGCTAACGGCATAGTGAAATATTGGCTTATAGCTATGTACATTAATTTAAAAACATTTAGATATACCCTGAGAACTTTGCTAAATATTTAAAAGCATAGTTTGTCCGTGAACGAGAATAATACAATCAGGAAATGGATGTTATTACTCAATCACTAAGTTGTTAACATCTTTTATGTTGTCAATAAATGTAAAACTCAGAATATAATAAAAAAAAGCTTTACCACTGGTTCTTTATGTTTGTTAAACATACTATATAACCTTACATGAATAGAATAGCTTCACTGTGTTCGTAAACAAATTAAATAGAAAAATATTTGGTCCAAAAACGCGATGAAGATAAAAGAGAGAATAGGAGGTTGTATAATGATGAGTTACACACTCTGTACCCATCCCCAGGCATTTTAGGACCCTTCCACACGAGAGGGACTTTCCCGCATTAGTATAAAATTTCTGCGGGCAATTCTGAAGTTCCTTTCACACGAGAGGGAAAATCTCACAAGCAAATGGGGGTATTGTAATCATACTGTTTTGGACCCCTCTAGTATATTTAAAAAATCATGGATGAAGTCTATTTTTCTCTAAAGAACTGTATGCAAAATATCCTTTTAATACTTCATCCATGGAGAATCACACGCTTTTAGAAATAATTTCAATACACTACGATTTAAAATCTATTTTTTCAGTAAAGATTGACTCCGTTGTATTTAGAAAAAGCATTTGACGTGCTGGCTCCCTCTACCCAATAGGAAGTCAACCTTCACAACATCAGGTGTCCAGGAGTTTTTCTATTATTTAGTTTTGACACGGGGCCCAAGAGGTAAGGGTTAGCTAATATATAAGCAGCCTGTGCGTATGAATCCATATAGTGATGCACAGAAGAAAGTTCGATTCATCACGCAGCACGTTAAAACAGTGCCGGTAATATATTAATAGGGATACACAGGAAAACAGTTCGATTAATCACCCGGCTCATTAAAACAGTACCGGTAATATCTCAGTATGGCAGTTAAAAAAATATACTTATTACTCAGCATATAGAACATTGTAATATAACAGAAAAACAGTCCGTAAATTAACAAAAGACTGTATCACTTAATATTAAGTCTTCAGTACCGAAGGTGTAATCATCTAAATAAATCGTGTGCAACATTGAATGTCTTGCTCATTTCATAATCATAAGTATCATATATAATCAGATCACATAACCGTGTGCTAAGTGCACAGCAGGGCATACACGTGACGCCATCATCATAAAATCCAGATATCAAAATAAATAGTGTTCAATCACAGGGAAATATCTCAATAATGAACTGTATCACTTTAATTAGTGCCGTATCGCAGGTCAAATAACTCATTAGAAAACCATATCATCATAGTGTGTTTGTGTGTCTGTGTCTGTGTGTGTGTGTGTGTGTGTG
>CABFOV010000311.1:171379-210418 GCA_902141375.1 Timema poppense
TCCATAGTGTGTGTGTGTGTGTGTGTGTGTGTGTGTGTGTGTGTGTGTGTGTGTGTGTGTGTGTGTGTGTGTGTGTGTGTGTGTGTGTGTGTGTGTGTGTGTGGAATGAGGGGTAGGGGGAGGGGTGAAACAGTTGGTATACAAAAGTTATTCTGTATAAAGTAGAGTCTCCATATCCACTGATTCAGTATCCACGGCTTACCGCTTTCATATTTTATTTATTTTTGATTAAATAAAAAAGTGATTTATAGACTACAGTGCCTACACCATCACTCCACGTAATCTCCTTATCGTGGGCATAGTGATATCATATCAACATCACAATCATGCGATCGTCACAACAATAAGAATGGAGAATAGTAAGTACACTATAGTGTACAGTAGACATTTTTATTATGTACTTTATTTATTTTGGTAATATCCTACTGTGAATAGATCATCAATTAAATTTTACCGTATTTATGTGTGTTACATGAACATCACATTATATAATAGTTCGTTACTATCCACGGTTTCACGTAACCGCGGTAGAGCTAGGAACGTTTTACTCGAGGATATGAGGACTGTATTATAGTACTTTCTTTCACGTATTTGGGTACCGGATGCACTTGATGTGAACTCCACTTATTCTTTAAGCTTCTACAATAAGTGTCGTCATCATAGTAGTATGTAGTATTTGATAAAATGGTTGAACAAGAAACCATCTTTACGGAAGAACATTTGAATGAGGTGCCAGCCCTGTGTGAAGTAAATGCTAACTCCCCTCACTGTTTGGAAGCTATCAACGGGAAGCATGTCCGGATAACCAATCCTACAGACTAAGGCAGTCTATTTTACAACTACAGAAGTTATTTTCTATTGTGTTATTTATTATATCTGACGCTCAGTAAAGGTTCATGAACAGTACGTTGATGTAAGCTCCTATGGCAAACATTGTGATTCTATTATATTTGAAATATCAACACTCTGCCACAAGCTAAAAAGTGGCAATCTAAATATTCCTAAACCCCGTGCCAGAGAGACTGGTGCTTGCATTGATTACCTACGGGTTCTCGGGTGTGGCCCTGTGGACTGGTATGCCTCCGTTTGACTACTTACATTATAAGTAACATACAGGGCTGGGCCGAAAGCCCACGTCGTGAGCTTGCTCATGGTGGTGGCCCAGAAATGGGTTAGACTCTGTGGGGCAGTGAGTTTAATTGCCGACAAGTGCTCACGTTAGTAAACTGGTGTGGTAAGTGCCTTTGGGTCCAGGCTCCTGGGATTCTGGACCTTCTGGCCTCGGATCCTGGGGTTCTGGTCCTGCGGGCCTTGGCCTCACCGTTCATTTAGGGAGCTGCTTTATAGCCCCGGTGCTAACCTGGACAGTTAGTAGTTCATGGGCTAGAACATGGGCGCCTCCCTTAGTACGCACAAGTTGTGGGGAATTACTTTCCCACGCGCAATGGGAGTAACCCCATTCCCCTACACACGGGAAAGAGTGGATATCGTAAGGTCGCTTCTGTGAATGGAAATAAATGGTTCCGGTTACCACCCTGGATAGTGTGGAAGGCACAGTCCCCAGTGTCGGTCCAACCAGTGAGTGACTAGTAGGGGAGGAGGAGTTAATTCTCGCTCCCCTGGGTATCCGACCTGATCCGGATCATCCCACCCTTCGGGTGCGGGGGTTGGAGCTTTTTAGGTTCCGACCTAGAAACTGCCCTAGACCACAATGTCCAGGGGTGTTTGGCGCCATTTACGTGCTGAGTCTATAGCACGATGAGAGAAAAATTCAGGTCTTGCAATGCCATCGAGGAAAACCAACCAATACCGTTCGTGGCTGTTGCTGATGAAGCTTGTATATGTAGTATGTAAAGGTGTATTAATATGTATTAATAAAGTTATAAAAGCATTAACAAAGTGAACGTTGCAATTATTACAGCCAACTCATATACAATTTTTTATAGTCTAATGATAGCAGTTCATTTTGTTTTATTCATTTTCTTATTTTTTAAAACCAGCAGTGAAATGTGTAATCCTCCCCAAAGTATTCCCTCTCCGGTACGCAACGTAACAAACACACAAATAAAGACATACACATACAAACAAACTGACCAGCAATTTTATATATGTCAGAATAGAACTGATATAAGGATTCACGTGACGCTATTGGTAGATAGAGGTTGCGATGGGAAGGGAGGGACGGTGACGGGGAGGTGTCACAAAGGGTTATTCTGTAGGTTTCACCACGGTAGAATGATGGTCAGGCAGGGAGGAAAGAAATTCAACGGCGAATTTTTTTTAATGATAAATGTTACTAAAAATCCAAGTAAAATTGAATTTTTCAAGAAATCGTGACGCGATAGAAGTTTTTCATTATCTTTTTTTAATCAGCACCAAAAAACACACAAAGTTCAGCTATCAATTCCCTTGTATGTTTTTCATCGCGGGCCTGTGTAATCTATCTAATTTTTCCAGTGAAATAAAAATTATTTTATTTTTACCTTTTAATATAAAAAATTGTATTTACCTTCCACCCATAATTGCAAGTAGGGATCCAGATTTAGCCACGCCACTCACTGAAACCAATAAAACATAAGAACACAGGTTAACCATCACAAATATTGTTTCGTGGAACATTGAATATTAGAGTTTTATAATCGATGTAATAAGTAGAGTAAAGCTCTCATATTTACTAAAAATATTAATTTTTTGGCTGCCCCTCTTTGGTGGCCGCAGGGTTAAAGGCTTCACTCTTGCAATAGACTGCTGATGACAAAAAGATCAGGGTTCGAATCTCGGTCGGGTGTGCTGAGGGTGTTTTATCCAAAAATGGTATTCCTATCTCCCTCCCCGCAAGTTTGGATACATTACATTTAAATTCAACCTTTCTTCTCCATAATACATTAGCGTAATTAGTATATGCCAAATGGGTAGTAAGACGTGATGCTAAAAAATTAATTGATTTTTTTAAATATCCACACAAAGGCTTAGAGAAACAAACATAAATTAAGAAAGACTCAATAAATAAAAAAATTCATCATATAATCAACCTTTTGAAACCTGAAATGATTTTAGTTAGTAAATAAATTTAAGTAAAACTCCCTACTCTATTTAAATGAAAGCTAAGACTGTTCGCCCAATTGGGAAAACATTTTCAATCAAAGACTGAAAGAAAAATCTATTTCTTTGAGCCGATTAGTAATTTTAAATTATGATATGCACATAACCTCATACAATTATGTTTATTCAAATAGTAAGCACCTTGACTTACCAATCTCGGCAATGTTAGGCCTACGATCTGGTGCCATAACTGACTTTATTGTATTCCGTATTCATTTGATTTCCAAATTAGTAATTTATTATCTTATGACCCACCTCACTGGTCGCATTGCTTAGGGCGTCATCACACAGTAGGATGGATTGCTAAAGACGAAGAGATTGGAGTTCAAATTTCAGTTGGATGTCTGAGAATGTTTTTTACAAAATGGTTTCCCTATTGCGTTGCATGCAAATACGGGTGCGTTTTCTCTGAATCTACACCATTATAGCCCTTATTCCATTTGAGTAATTTAACCATGTGTATATCCCGAACTAGTCTAAGACACGGTTAAAAATATAAACAAAATTCCTTCATCATCCCTACAACATTAGCGTAATTACTATGTAAGCGTAAATGCACACTGCAGCGGAGGGAACGACGTGATTATGTGGCACGGACCAGAACACCCCCACACCCCTTAATAGATCAATATTTTAGACTTCTAAACTTGTACCGAAATTTCCAACGCACCCCACGGTTTCCAGAAATTACATTTTAATATTTATTTTCGGTTGATATTTCCTGTGTCCCACGTGACCAACCGTATTTGTTCTATTAGATCATAGTACGCTTTGTCACATTAGTGTTGTGCAGTTTAGATTTCAAAGTTCATTTTGGTTGTTTTATAATAGACATATTTTTAAGGATTCAGAAGAAAAGATTTTTGAAGTTTCGATCTCTCACCAGTCTTCTCGGAGGTTCCCTGTCACGCTGCACCAAGACATCATTGCTTAGTAAGTGCATTGCAATATTTCAGTAATATATATCAGCGTAACACACACGATCTATTCTCGAGTAAGCTGACACGAGGCCTGGTTCACTACCCTTGTAAGGAGGTTTGCCGGCTCCCACCCAGGCCTCGAGGCGAACGATGGTGACCTTCATTAGCCTTGTTGAGAATGACCCTGGGAGCCGGTAAACCTCCTTACAAGGGTAGTGAACCAGGCCTCGTGTCAGCTTACTCGAGAATAGACCGTGTGTGTTACGCTGATCAACTCATGCGAGATCCCCTAAATTAAAAGAGACGAACCGATTATAAGCCCCGAATCCCAGCCTATGATACGATGTCCTTGATCTTCCCCATAGCTCGAACCCCACTACCAGAGGTTCGGGAGACAATTGTAAAGGGTGGCATCCTTTGACACGTATGTATGTATGTATGTATGTACTTGGATGATCACTAGCTTGGCAATCTGACACTGGCTCTGTATGGCCGATATACTATATCTTGCTAGTCGGTGTTGTTTCTACAATCGGTACAGTCAAAACAATAAATTTGATGAAATAGAAATTTTATCTCAATCTTTTCAATGACCATTTCGGTCCCATTAATACAACTTACTAGTAGAGTTAGACAAAAACTAATTAATTCTAAATAACAACTTTGTGTACTACTATTAAACACTTAGTTTGAAGTTTGGAACGCACTGTTCTTATTTAACAGAACACACACGGTAAAAGTTCGACATGAGTGTTACATGACGCCAACTACACTGGCACAAAGAAGGGCTTAAATAAATGTATTCGTGCGCCACACTATTGGGCACTCATACTGTTGGTTATGAGGTTAGGCCTAAACAAGCATGATATTTTAAACATGTTTTGACAACTACAAAATGAGATAAAAACAAATTATTGGGGTATAAAAGAAATGTATTTAAATATGATTAAAATTATGTAATTTTACCACTTTTAACTGCTTGTAAATTTAAAATTATCTACCTTTGACATATTATATATATATGTATATATATATATATATATACATATTATATATATATGTATATATATATATATATATGTATATATATATATATATATAATGTTTATTTTAATGTGTACAACTCATATGACTCTCTAGTTATACTAAATTACAGCCCCATAAATTCATTACATTGCCTTAACAATGCTATACAAAAAGCATAAAATAGCAAGTTTGTCCTCTGATAACTCGTGAACTGTAATGATTTGAAATAAGTGAATTATTATTTATGGCTCATTACTATACACCTGATAAATAGTTCAATAAAATGTTGATGGTTGAATGACTTTAATGTCCAGTAGACCTGCCTTGTGGCTTCAATTAGTGCTTGTGGACCAGCGTGTAATTGTGTCACATGTTTCCGTTGTACGACTGATGTAATGTTGCTGGCTATTGCAGCATTAACACGTAGGAAACCGTATCGTGTAGTTCATAAGCCGCTCTACATGCTCCTCTTGTTTTATCTTCTACGTTTCATTATACTTTCCAAAATTAGTAGACGTTCATTTGAAGAGGTATCAGACATTCGAACGTAATTTAACAATTTATTAGGACCACACATAAGTTCTTCAAAGAATTAACAAAGATGTCCCTTTTTAGGTGCCGGGTTAAAACTACTTAATCCACTACAATAAAGTTTAAACAACTTGACTAAAAGATATTATTCCAACGCCATCTTATACTGTCTAAAACTCATCATATTGTCTATGTTGACCATCTCGCTAGCCGCGGAACTCCACACCATCATAGTCAACGCCAGAAAGGATGGTATTGAATGGGATACCTTGTGAGCAAAGTGATGTGCCGGAAGTCTTAGCGCGTGTGCACTAGATTATCGATAGTTCTACTCTGGTCTCGAACTATCTGGTTATTTCGCAGAGTGAGGAGTTACGTTCCTTTCCTCACCCCTCCTGTTACCCCTGTTCATTTCATCCGCATAAAATGGATTTCTCCAATCAATGAAAAACATTCTACGCCTTGTCCTCGCCTGGAGAAGAATCCACTGACTTGAACGACCAGTTGTTCTCCAAATCTATCAACCATGCGGGAAAGGATTGTCTCACCAACAAGACAAAGAAGTGACGCTACCAGGAACTTATGATTTCGTAGCTAGCGTATTAATCCCGTGTTCGGGTTAATATTTTATGTTACTTAAATGTTGCCATGTTCAATTTACATTTAGGGCCTTGTTTCTATAACACCTGACCAATGTTTGGGTTAGAACATTTGATCAGTTTAACTTACTGGCATGACATGTAAGGTTAAATTTTAATCATTTAATAAAATAAAACGTGTTTATGTATTATCTTTTGATCAGATCAGTTTATGTTGTAACGTGTGGGGTTAACTTGTAACTATTTAATACATCCCGTGTTCAGGTAGTGCTATTAATATACATTAGGCATAGGAACGTTTGATTAGCTAGGTAAATGCATTTACCTTAGGAGTGATCCTAATCGTTAGTACACTGTCTCTTTTCATGGTTTATAAGCTAGTAACTGAATAGTGACATTTACTTCATTGATCTTGTTCAAACTCTTACAAGTACTTAAGAGAAGCATGATGCTCTGTAGGACTTTTTAATTGAATTATGTTACTATGAGCGAACATAAACTTAGGGCAATACTTAGAAGTTACAAGAATAGGTGAAGGTCAGTTGATCATAGCCCATATGGCTCTTCACTCGCATGTTCTTGTTAGTATAAAAGCCACTTGCTTCTATTACTTTAGTCACAGGACAACTGTTCCCCGGTGACCAAGCACAAATCATTGAAGAATTAAGAGTGAGTGCCCGGTACCCTTAAGATAGTGTTTACTTGCAAGTAGTAAGTGGGCAGCTATGTCCGATTTTCATGCCGAGGTAGTATTGTGATTTCGGAGTGACGTATTTGACGACACCTTGTGTGTATGACTGTATGGTGACGTCACGGAATGCATTTAATCTAGACGTCACATTATATATCAGATTTGAATGAATTATAATATTAAGTGCCAGGTACAGTGACGTCATAAGATAAATAATTGTGCAGGAGTGTGTAAGTTTTACAGTGACGTCATAAGATAATTAATTGAAGTTGGAGGGGGTAGCCTTGCTAGCGATATTTAAATAATAGTGACAGTAAAACGTCTTGTTACAGTTACGTCATGATGATATTATTGTGATTTAGGAGTGACGTATTTGACGTCACCTTATCAGATTTGAATGAATTATAATATTAAGTGCCGAGGCACAGTTCATGCATTATGACAGTAGGCCGTTTGAATTATTAATGACGTCATATTTAATTATACACTAAAAAGTTATATTGCTCTTAATAAAAATATATAATTTAAATGAGAGGGAAATATTACTAGAAATGAAAAAAATAAATACAAGTTTTTTCACATTTAATTATAATAAAAAAATATACATATTTCACAATTTATTATTGTTATCCATAAAAATACAAATATCGTCAAACAGTGATAGATAGTCAAAATATGGGATAGGATCGGATGGGTCGACAAACGATTTGGAGGCGAGGGTATTGTCTATGAACATCGATACATTAGGGTGATTTAGATATTTTACATGCTGTGTGATATATTTTTCAAGATTGTACAGAGTTTTTAATTCGTCCGTAGACAGGTAGATCTGAATGTTTTTATCACTCAGACACAATTTCAAACGCCGAAAAGCTTTTTCACCAGAATGTTAAAGTCGTTCATGCTGGACTCAAAGAGTACACACGTCTGCACACAGTTGGACCAAAACGGCATTTCTTTGACGAAAAAGTTCCATTGTGGGACAGTGAGTATTAGACGCTTATAATTTGATGAAAACATCACGTGAGCGTAAAAGTTGTAGTTAGGAAAGAGGCCCACCACCACGTGTTTGTTCTGTTTGTCGTTTAGGTAGAAAGTCTTGGTTAGCAACGACGACTATGGTTGTGAATCATCCTCCACCATATTACAGCTGCACGTCACCTTCTTCATCGCTGTCTGCGTCTAGACTGATGACCTGTAATCAACAGTCGTCACAATTAAAGCTAGTATCGTGGTCGTCGTCGTCATCGGTGATTGGACAAAATTTATACAATTTCTCGGCGCTGTGAAATCTGACGAATCGTGCCAAGGCGTTTGCATTTTTTAACGCGCACGGGGTGATGTCATGACAAGGTGTGGTACACCCCCAACAATTGGAGTTGATCAAATCAACAAAGGGACATTTATAGTCCTCGCGTAGCGGGATGAATGTCCGTCCTGTGAGACGGGATAAGAAATTCCCTTTTTGTTTATTATACGCGTAAGGCACGACGGCTTTATCTAAATTTTGCTTTAGAATTGCACCCAATTTGGAGTAGCACAAGCCGGTGGTTTTATTGAATTGATAGCACGAGGATTGTTTCTCGTCGATGAAAACTATGGCTAGTTCGGTGACCACCCACTCCTTTTTAGAGTTTACGATAAATGAAAAATCAAAGATGGCCGACATGATGTTCATCTGTCAGATAATTGAATACAAATGATTAAATAAAATACTACTATACCTTTTATATCCAATGATGGAACACACGTCTGGGCACCCCTGCGCGTACACCTGGGACAGCTGCCAAAGCGACGTTTGAACAGCCTGACGGCCAGTCGGTCGTTCTTGCACAAGTCAGCTGTAGAGAACAGGTCTGTGAATCTCCTCAGGCTCCAGCCGGCGTCCTTGGCAACGGCAAACAGGCAGCAATATTGCCCGCACACACCGGACGCTATGGCTTGGAGTCGTTTTCTGTTGTACGTCCATCGTGTCGAGTGTTTATTCAAGAATCTAGTCATCGCTAGGCTCGGTCTTCTGGCATATGTATCAAAATACTCCCCAAATTTGGAAAAATATAGAACCACCCAATGAGAACCGGGTTTAGTGTGTGGGTCTAGATTGACCACAAATAAGGCGGGACGAGTGAAATTTTGAGGTAATTTGTCCGAAGGAAATGTCCCTTTATAGAGTGAAATTTTGCCCCGCAGCAATGTGTCTATTTGATGCGAATTCATGGTGTTAATAATTAATTTTCACCTCCGGATTAGAATCTATCGACACCGTCCCCTCGTACTCAGAGTAAAACAAACAGGTTATGGCAGTGTCAAGATCTGTCTTGAACTGTAACTAAAATCTAACGTTCTCCTCTGTCTGAAGGCTGGTGTGCGAGTCATGTCCTGCACTCTTGGGAGTCAAGTCGAAGGCCAATATAAAGTAACATTTATTAAATATGTCTCGCGTGATTAAATGTCCGTTGTTTTGATGGTGTATGCCCAATCCCGAAAAAAAATGTGTCATAGGCTAGGGTGGACGTGCCGACGTTGTCAAAATTTATCAAATGGGAAAATGTTTTTGGATTACATTTATATATAGGACAAAACGATCAAGGTTTCTATGAATGAGTTGAAACGGATTTGTGGGTCAAAGAAACTCTAACTGAGCGTCGTTGTCGACAGAGATGATGGGTTTGTATTCGACCACTTTATTATTTTTAATTACCGTTTGAATGCATTTTTCGTCGAAAAGATCAAGTTCTATTTTCGAACACTCCATAATTAGTCGAAAATATCTTGTTTAGCTCTCTTGTTCCCTCTTGCTCTGGCGCCCACCTTCGAATGAAGTCGTTTACGTTTTATAACTCTTTTTAAGCCGCGTCCCTCGACCGCCTGAGTGACGCGCTTTTTAACTATATCACTGACTTCTTGACCGGGTTCCTTTGTCGCTATGTCGGCCAGTATGTGCGAACCTGTTTGTAACGCTTGTTTTCCCACCGCTTTCGCCCCCCTCAAAAACAACAGTTTGACAAATCGAAATAGTTCATCCAAGAACGATACGAGGCCTCGAACCCTTTGCATTTTATAGCTAGCGTGAGAGACGGGACCGATGTTTTCTCTCTTTCTCCATTGCTAAGACTAAGCAAAGTTACCACCTCTCCTATCTATTTATTTAGTTTTTTCTCTGAAATATAAAACCGCTATGCTGGGCATGGAACCCGATTGAAAATTCACTCGTTCGCCAAACTTTGTGTATAAGCTTATACTTATAGAGTCAAAATTACATTTCTCGACGGGAAAATAGTATATAGGTAAGAACACGTGATGTGCGGTGGTGGAAGGGAATTGTATGATTCTAATCCATCTTACATACAAGTCGCCTAGCAATTGTGGTGCTATTATGTCTGTGTGCACAAAGACAGGCTCCGTTTCGGTTGAACTTGAGCCGGGCAGTTTACGATTAGGTCGCAAAAAGACCCCCTTAATATATTCTCTCATTAAATCCCTCATATGTGTATTAACCGCATTAAGTGACTCTATGTTGGGTAGTCTGTTTCAAATGGTCGTAATTAAGTCTCCGGTGCCTACATAGAGACGAACTGGAAATTTTATTTTAAATTTTCTTTTCGCCACCGTAAATGAAATTGTGATTTTGAATCGTGTATTTATGGGTGACTTGTCGGTCGTCCATGTACCCTTTTGTTTTTTAATCTCACTTAACATTATTTGATCGCGAAGAATGTACCATTGAAATTCAGATATTAAAACCTTGAGATCCCCTTTATCACTTATTGAGCTCTTAATTTTATTATAAATTTCCTTAAAGGAGGCGAAATCTTGTTGGGGAAACGAAACACGTCCCACTTGGGTCACCACGACGTTTGCCATCAATTCTTTATCTTTGGAAAAATGTTATCTTCGAGACTATCAAAACCTACGGGATAGGATAATTCGGCTAGTCCCACCTCCCAACGGTCGTGTTATAGCCGTATGGACTGTGCCAATTTTGTAGTATAGTAAGAGAGTGTATTATTTTCGTAATAATCGGCGCTCGAATCCGAAGGTAGTGCTACATAAAACTGACTCATATTTGTTTAATGTTAGAAGCAGGCACCCAGCTGTTAAAAGAATAGTCGTATCCTTTCCACTTGACTAGATGATGTTGAATGCCCTTAATCCGCTTACTCTGTACTATTTTATCTATTTGAAAAATCATTGGACGACGCACGTGAAATAGTTTGTAGTTATAAAAATGTCCCTCAATGGGGCATCCCTGGAGATCCTGTAACGAGTAGACCGGTTGGGGAGTCTAGGAATTACTTTAACTATGCTAAATAGTTCTCGTGTAAAATTATCCTCGTATCCTTTGTCAAAAGGCATTTTTTCTTGTTTATGCGCACATGATCGCCTACCTTGAACAAAATTTTCCCAGTTTTAATTTTAGCCCACTGCTTTCAGAGCCGTAATAGTATTTTAAGCACGTGAATAGGCTTGACTGAAGCTGGAGATATTCCTAAAGTCGAATGAACACTAGCGTTATAATTTTGAACTAGCTTGTCCAGCACATTGATGTAGTTGTGAGTGTTGAATGCCGTGAAATATTTCCACATTTTAGTTTTCAGCGTGCGATTGAAACGTTCCACGACGGCCCCCTTTATATCTGGATTATGTAAATGATCGAAATGAACGCCCGCTTGTTTCATAAAGGTTCGAAATTTAGAATTTAAAAATTCCCTACCCTTGTCTGACTGAATCGAAAGGGGGCGTGTTTCCTTAAATACTGTTTTAGAGCCAACGTGATGTCTGCGCCCGATTTCGTTTTAAGCGGTATAGACCACGCATACTTTGAAAATACATAAATAATGTTTAGAATATAGTTGACGCCCTTGTTGTCCTTTTATAACGAGGTCTGACCGGAAAAAATTTAGAAATGTTTGTTTTATATTTACTAAATCTATCTCCCACACATCGTCGATATTGGCCACTCCGTACGGGTCTTATGGGAAACTTTTTCTTAAACTACGGTGAAGAGTGTACGCTTCCTTCCCGGTTAACCATTCGTCTACTTTTATTTTATCCAACCGACTAGCCTTTTGAAGTTTTGCGGCGGTCGAAAACGCCGACGGCCGTGGGAGATTGTAATATAATTTTTTTTAACGTGGTGGTCATCTGAGCGTGTTTCAACGAGGTCTGACCGGAAAAAGTTTAGAAATGTTTGTTTTATATTTCAAACATTCACTAGAAGTTATTTTCGCGTTAGTATCAAAGTTTTGTCGATGAGCGCTCATGGCAATTAGTATGTATTTATATATTTTAAATCACTCTCTGTAATTATATCTTTATTTACGTTTATTTTGGTCAACAACTCCCAAAGTCCTTGCGTGCCCTTATAGTGTGTGTTACCCAGGTAGATATCGTTATCGTCTATGGTGAAACTCGAATTACCTATTTTAAAAGTATCCCCCTCTTTTCTAATTCCAAATACAGGGTTTGTAGACTTTCTCCTGTGTACGTACGGTGATAAATATTTCCCGGCTATGTTACCGAGTAGGTGGGAGGAACCTGTTTCAATTTTATCAGATTCTGATCTAGGAACAAAATATGATTCCCCCTACACCTTCTCTGGCGAGTCTATACTAATAGGACTGCTTTGATATATGACCTCGTCTGAAAGGAATCGAGGTCGGACCGGTTGTCTTCTAACCAAAGGTAGCTTTTTTATTTTTACTTTTCGTAGGTCGACCGGTCTACGCTTTAATACTCGAGACCCCACGATAGGTATCTTTAGGGGCTGTTTAGCTCTTTCCCTGTTTGTTAAATAACGCTGTTGATGCTTTCTAAAATTAGCCAATATCTGATAATCATCATTTTTATTTCGATATTTCCTAGTAAGAATATTTTTCATCTGTACTAAGTCGGAAGACTTGTCATCGCGTTTGTCGCGAAATAGTTCTGGTGGGACGAGAAGCATCTGTTTAAGTTGTGACATATTATTTAACCAAGGCCCCGACAAGAGCGTAAAGAATAGCCGGTAGTATGATGCTTAGGAATCCACCCAATTGAACGGCGATATTTCTTTTTCTCTTCAACGAAACACCGCTGCTAGCCAATTTCCGCATACAGTTTTTATACTTTATTAATTTTCGCTTATCTCTTTTACTAATTTTAATATTATTGTTTAATGTGTCTAACGAAAATTCGCTGAGTGTTGTTATAACATCCGGGTCCACGACTTTAAGAATAGCTTTGCGCAATTTAGGACTGGCCGTTTTCAACACCGACAGAATATGCCTATTTTCTTGACTAGTTTCATCTAGTAGTCTAGAGGGAACAAAAACTTTGCAAATAGTTTCGAATATGTCCGTTTTGATGCGCAGGCGTTCACCCGCGTTCTGACTCAGATCAAAGAGTAAACACCCCTGAGGTGATTCGGTTGCTTTCCTATAGATTCATTGTATTTCGGATGGATTATTCGGATAAACTTGTCTAGCTATATAGTTTATCTGTGTTTGATCGCGTGGGTTTTTAAACACCACGATGTATTTAGCGTTTAGCAAGATGTCACGAGACTTGTTTCCCTGATGGAAAAGATTTTGTGTAATCAGAATAACCGATAGGTTTCTATGATGACTACCCTTGGTAAAGAGTTCGCTCACTTTGTTCGAATAGACCTCGTTCATTAAATAGTCTAGCACGATGAGTTGAGGTCCGGCCTTAATTTTAAAATCAAAATTGCCCAGTACACCTTTGTGTAGTGTGACGTGACTTGATAATCGCGAGGGAATAGAATTTCTCTCGCTGAAACACCATAGAATTCTATAAAATTTATCCACACTGCACACCTGTTTTAAATTTAATAGAAAATACTCTACAAAGGTAGTTTTCCCGCAACCAAACGGTCCCGATAATATCAGTTTGAAAGGGTGTAAAATCACGGATATCGATGTGCACTCGTCTGGTGCCGCTTTAAAAATAAAAAATAAAAATTACTATTCCAAATTTATAGTGGTGGTTGTGGGGGTGGTGGTGGTGGTGGTGCCGACAAACCAATCTCTAAGAAATTTTAAGTTCGAAAGCGTACAAATTGAATTTAATTTTTTATATTTATGGCCGAAACATTTATCATAATTATGATGAATCCTATCTTTCAGGGAGGGACGCCCCAAGTCTAAAATATCAATAACAAGTTGTTTTTTAACCACAATTTCCATTAATTTTTTTTTATTTTCGTCCCCTTAACATAAATTATAGTCGAGCCGAGAGAGGCCATTTTTTAAATTATATTAAATTGATTAGCGTTCATATCACCGTCCTCCCAATGCAGGCCGTGATGATTATGTGAACCAATCATATTGTTTTTGAATATGCCACGGTAATTTTGAAAAGGAAAATGGCGAATTAAATGTATAGTGATGTACATCACTTCCACACATAGATAAAATACTACATTCTTTTATTATGAACTTATTACATTCATCGTTAAACCCCTGAAAATCTACAATTACGTTGGTCATGTTCGGACAAAGTTGTTGTTGTTGAACCAAAACTGTAAAGGAAAAAACCAATTAACAGATCAGTGTCCAGCGTGGGGAGACCACTGTGAAAAAAAATCGTGGCAGACATTAGACACAAATCCTGCTTCTTAGAGTACGTGAGGATGGACGCGTTGATTTTATCCATTATACTAAATTACAATGACCGATGAAACGATCTTTTACAGGGATGTCGCTCGATCCAAATCCTCCCTCCCCTCTCTGAGTGTTTGATAGCGAATCAGTGTGTTCAACTCTAGGGTAATCAAATTTTCACGCACACTAGCTGAGAAATTTAATCATCCCTTTTAATTCTAAAAATAGTGTCACCGTGATTAATGAGTAATACACAAATATTACCACGATAGTCTTCTTCTATAAACCTGGCTAAAACATATATCCCGTGGTGAAGAGCCAGACAAGATCGCGGAGATATTCTACCATACGTTCCTGCTGGTAATATAATGCAAATATTTATCTTAACTAAACGCCTGCATGAAGGTTGTATGCTGCAATTGTACGGACTTTTCAAATCTAGACCTGCAGAGTATGTTGTGGCTATAGTCGGGGAAAAGGCGTTACTATTTATCTTTTTGTACTTTAATAAGGATGAAACTAGAATCAGAGAAAGAAGAAAAATGTATACGTAAAGGTTTATTGATATGTCAGCCAAATTATTCAATGTCATCCATTAGTCGTCTTGTCATGTCAATATATATTTGATCAAACACCTGATAATTTCTATACCACGTGTTAACCTGTACACAAATAGGGGCACCATCTGTCGCACTGAAGTCATTAAAGCACCTGATTTCACATTTGTGTAATGATAGCTTTTCCACACCTGTTTCTCTATGTGGGGTAGTACCACAGTAGGGGAGTCAACGTCTAGTCTTATTAATGTTAAAATTATATCATCATCGAATTATTTATATATTGTCATAGAATTTGTGTTAGTTCTACAATGTTTAAAAGGGGAACATGTACATACACGACTCCATTTTATAATATTTTCAATATTTGGATGATTATTTCACGGAATTTGCATTTTGCGTAGACGATCACATTCAAAACGAGTATTCTGGATACTCGCATCAATCATTAGAAATCAAAGAGAAACAAAATCATGATCAACTATAGCCGTAGGGTACGGTTGTATTATTATATAACCTTCTACGTTTAGTGAATACAATATTGTACTTTTTTCTCTCCATCTCGGAGACGACGATGGGACCTCTTTTTATTTTCATTTTTCGCGGATTGGTCACTTATACGAGGTCCATCATGTCTTTCAAAATCAAGTCTTTAAAAGTCGTAAAGTTTACAATCTTTGTGTTTTCATAGTTTAGTGTTATACCCCTGACCTTTGTGGTGGACCTATATTTGTTCGTCTCGGGAACAAACACATTGTAAGAATAATTTTTCGGTCCACCGGAAACAAACTCTGTAATGTACGCACTCTCAGAGTAAGCGGGCTGTTCGTTTGTCATGTCGCCCAAATTGTCGCCTGTCGGAATCGTGTACGTGTCTGTTGGTCTTATCACACTGATAATAGAGTCCGTGTCACAGTAAAGACAAGAACCGCCCAAGTGCATGAGATATGAATAAAATTTCATACGTGCACCGGTGGTCACGTACGTGGCTATAGGCACATTGACCGTGTCAAGAGGGAGGACGGCTTCCTCACGGTATGTCCACGAGAAGCAAGCAACCTTGTCATTGAGAAAAATAATTTTGCGAACCTCTGTGCCGGGGGTGTTGAGTAGGGATAGAAAGTATTTTGGGTTGTTCACTATGGTGGTCTGCGTCTTGTTCTCGTTCAGTGTGAATCGTCCCCAGAAGGAATTTAAACACAATTTGGTGAGTGCACGCTTTCCTTGATTTTTAACAATTTCGTTTTTATCCAGCACTATTCCCTCTGTTTTGTAATACTCGCTAACGTAATTGTCTTTGTTCGCATCTGTTCTTACCCATCCAGGGTATCCAGACGCCTCCTGTTTGATCTTGAGGAACTTGTTAATATACTCTACAAACAGTCCCCCTTCTTTGGTCTGAGGATCAAACTGGGTAATTTTATATTCCCAAAATTCGTGTACTCTAACCATCTTGTAGCCCATTTCTAGCGCTAGTAGTACCTCGTCCACTATCCATGTGCCTGTAATAGTCTTGTCAGAGTCGGTGAGTGAACAATCCCCTTGGTTCATCTCGTTTGCACAAGAGGAGCATAAAAAAACATTAATTTTGATTGTGTCTTGTAGGGCAATACGGGGTGATACAAATTTCTAGGAGGTAAAACAGTGCATTTAATTAGGCCATCTCGGTCTACAACGTCAGCGGGGCAGACGTCGGCGACAGAAATATTTATAGGGTGACCTACAGGAAATTTAAAATATTTGCATACCCAAGGATATAAACTGCAGACATCAAGATAACCTATTTTCTCGTCGTGGTTAGTTTTGTAGTGTAATGTCATATATTCACACCATCCACCGTAGAGTGCGTCACGTGGATTGAGCGGAGCAGTTAGAATCATAGGGTGATTGTTTAGCTCAATGTCTAACTCGATGTCTTCAGTCAGTATTTTGTCAAAGTCACACTCTTTCATAGTTGTCACAGTGTACCCTGCAACTATAAATGTTCAATCTCTCAACAGAGTGCACTCGTATCGTTCGTTGAGAGTCTCTTTCGTCCCTGTTATAGTCACGTCATGGTTTGAAAGACATGTACACCCGTGGAAGAAACAATCATCAAATTCAAAAATCTCCCTCGTCGTCTCGCAGTAGCCGTCCACCTTCCTGCCCAAGATTTCTATCTCATGCCCATTGAAGGCGTGCTGTATGTGAATATCGGGGCGGGTTTTCTCCAGATATACTAACCATTTTATGGATTTTGCAGACTGTCTGTCACCGCACCTGCATCCTCCCTTGGGCAGGATGGCTATCGTATCGGGAGCTAAGAACAATTTTCTAAATAATCGATTGCACGACGACGATATGGTGATTGATTCCCTAAACACGTCCGTCGAGCCTAAATTTAGAAATAGATGACGAAATGTACGGCAACCCTTGCGTAATACATTTACGTCATCCACACAATAGGCCTCCAGCTTTGACTTATTATTAAATATATACCCCTGCTGCAGTTTCTCAGCGTGCCACACCATAAAGTCATTTCGCTCATCCGGTTTCATATAATCCACAGCAAACATTTCAGGACCGGGCATCTCACCGATATAATTTAAATTCTCTTTTGTATTAAACAAATAGGGGTAGTGTCCTTTTTTAGTCTAGTCCAAACGCTTTCGGGATCTGTCACAGTGGCATAGGTAGGAAATTTAGGCTGTCTTTAAATTGTATGTGGTTCATTTTCATGCAGAGTATTTTAGTTCCATCCGAGATAATTTTAGGGATGCAGTTTAGTGATAGAAATCTATTCAGGATAAATATAGCGTCAAATCCTTTCGCATTATGCGCAAGGCAAACAATCTTACAAGCAAATTCCCTCGGTTGTCTTAGGTAGTCGATGAAGCCGTCTACCGGATTATCCCAAAAGGAAATAGATCGTTTCCCGCATTGTTCACAATCCTCGTCCATATTATCGTTAAATTCACATTTTACACAATAGTGTTGTACGTGAAGAAAATTCGGTTCGTGCACAAAACAATCATTGGTTATAGCGCGATCTTGTCTAGTCTCGAAATCATAAAATACCATTAGGTAATCATCATCGAGCTCCTTTAGACTCAACGCCTGCATGTAACAACTATACGGGTTTTCTTTATTCTGTTTGCACGTCACGCAGTATGATTTAAAACATTCGTGATTACTTCCCTTTATTTTATCACAGGTAATACATACCTGTCTTAAATCACAAACAGTTTTCTTACCGTCAATTTTATTCGATTTATGGCTAATGAAACAAGTGCCAGACCTAAAGAATATGTTACAATCACTGCAATACACTTTTTCGCTTGTATACTAACACGGAGGTATGGACGTACATTGGGGGCAAGTACTCTTACATGAAAGTCTTGCACCTCTTTTAAAGCCAGTATTACATCCGTCGCAAAAATACCGAACTGAAAACGTGGCCGCCATATTGATTATTACATTAAATTGATGCGTGACGTCATCGTACAGTAGGATAATGTACCTAGTCGAAGACGAAACCCCCTCATACCACAATCCGTTGACCGTCGAGAGGGTATTGTACACGCGTAATTTATATTCGTCACCAAAATAACGTTGAAATTTATCGAGATGTTCGCGCCCCCCTCCCCCGGATAAATCTACGCGCGCTTTTGCGAGAAGATCATATACAGCATTTTTTATTTTATCCCCCTGAATATACGATTTATAATTAATATCATTAGTGATGTTGGCTATCGCTATTACTATAGCGTGCGCCAAACAATTTGTCAATGATTTAACAACGACTATGCTCCTTTTTTGGTGACTCAGATAATCGTTTGAAAAGCACCTTGTTTTTAATGCTCTACCGTTGCCCATCATCATTTTGATATGATTCACTTTAATCATCAATACATCGGCTATACCAAATCTGGCGTTACTCTGAATGACTTTTGTTAATGTATTCATAATACAGTACACATCAATTTGGTCACATCTACGGTACGAAACCCCAACCGGTTTATCAAGATTATTCTCCGTGTTCGTGATCGTGAGTCCAATTAAATCGTAAGGTGCCTTACCTCTAAGCAAATATGCCAATAGACTTGAGAAACACGTCATTAGATAATGCAGTGGACTCACGTTCGCAATCAAAGGCTTGAATCGAACTAAAATATCCCTGCCTAAGGTGTTGAACCGAGTATACGTTCGTCCTGTCTCTCTTATTATGGTAAATGAGTCATCAGTTTTTGCACACCCCGCATAATCAAAAATGTGCTCGCGGTGTCTGTTAATGTCTGAAGTAGAGGGTCTAGCATTATCGCTAGATTCGTCAGTTGTAAATGTTTGTTCGTTAGACACTAAAAAAAGAAAAAAAATTAATTATTAGTTCAAATAATAAATTGATAAAAGATACACACAAAAAAATATAGAGAAATAATAGTAAAATTGTTCTTACTTTCGCCAAAATGCGAGAGCTCAATTTTTTTTACGTGAGAACTTCTTTTAAGCCGACAAGATGGTAATGAAATGATAACTTGGAATAGTTAAATTCTCCTTTTATAGGCCGCCAGCTCAATGTGTTTCCTGATTTCTACACACCTTCGTCAGATGTGGTTAACCTTTCAGAAGCAACCTGAATATCTAATTAGAAAGGTACATGCTCCGGCTCTCTCTTTATAATCGTCACTCGATGGCTAGCTGGTAATGAGATGTAAGTTGAAAACCTAATTATAAGATAAATAGTAGATGTTGTTCGGCTTGAGAGCTAGAAAGTACAGGAATATACTTAAATACGCTGTGTATTTAAGCCATTAGAATTAGTACAATGGAATCAGTTGAAGACTTGTGTTTAAACAGCCACCTTCGGTCATTTAAATTTCACCATATTGAGCGTCAATCTAGAAATCTTTTTACAAGTGGATCTTATTTCGATAGAGCGGACAAGAGAGGCCGTCGTGATGTTTGTAAATGCGGTAAAGATCATTTTATATCGCTTATTGGTGATGTAAAAATTTTGGAAGTATATTCTGATGGTGACTGAAGTGTTGAATTGGGCTCAACTGAATTATTCAATAATTACACTTGTGTAATAGATCTTTTAGTAGAATTAACCATTCAACGCACGATTCATTATTGTAGTTCTGAATGCTTTTCTCACTTTAAAAAGTCATACACCTGTGGGTCAAAACGTTATTGTAAAGTTTTAAGTGACTGGTATCGAAAGCACTTAGAGTGCCTGCACAATTGTAAAGACACGGCATTAAACTTCGATCTACCCGTCGCTTCTGAGACGCATACGACCAACCTACAGAATAGGGGGGGGCTGATCTGAGTGCAGATAAACCTACAGCAGAGTAAATCAAGGTAATTTATAATTTTTTAATTTATTTTTTAAAAGTTTCTGTCTTATTTTAATTTCTATAATATATTTGTTTGAATTTTTTCAAGGTATGGACAAGTTTATTAAGGAATTCTACTCATCCAAGACCGACATTCAATATATTTCTCTTCGAAGATTAACGGAGAACACAAAACTACATATTATATCTTTTGGCGAAAGAGATACTAAATTTGGAAGAGGTATTTATGTAAAAGCCTATTTAAAAGATAACAACGTAGGTTTTTTCCTGCCTTAAAAGTTTTCTAAGATCTGCATAATAGAGTAAATAGACTTTGTTAATAAATCAAAGTCTGAATTAATTTATGGTGGAATTGGGGATGACAATTCTATCAAGCTTAGGATTGTACCGTCCGGTTAATAGTTTTAATCTTTAGTAATACTGGTTAAAAATTGAAATAAAACTAACTCCTAAACACTATTTATAATTATACTCTGTGTATACCTGCATAATTGTTTTATGTAATCAGTAAAACATACCTATGAAATTAGAAATTTAAAAATTTGTCTTTAATTATACCATGTAACTAATTTCCGTTCATAATTGTTTTATGTATTCAATATAACAATTATATGAAATTATATGTGAAATATGTATATTTTTTTATTATAATTAAATGTGAAAAAACTTGTATTTATTTTTCATTTCTAGTAATATTTCCCTCTAATTTAAATTATATATTTGTAGTAAGAGTAATATAACTTTTTAGTGTATAATTAAATATGACGTTATTAATAATTCAAACGTCCTACTGTCATAATGCATTAACTGTACCTTGGCACTTAATATTATAATTCATTCAAATTTGATAAGGTGACGTCAAATACGTCACTCCGAGTTCACAATACTATCATCATGACGTCACTGTAACAAGACGTTATACTGTCACTATTATTTAAATATCTTTAGCATAGCTACCCCCTCCAACCACAATTAATTATCTTATGACGTCACTGTAAAACGTACACACTCCTGCACAATTAATTATCTTATGACGTCACTGTACCTGACGCTTACTATTATAATTCATTCAAATCTGATATATAATGTGACGTCTAGATAAAATGCATTCTGTGACGTCACCATACAGTCATACACACAAGGTGACGACAAATACGTCACTCCGAAATCACAATACTCCCTCGGCAAGAAAATCAGATATAACTGCCCACTTACTACTCTTGCATTCCCGCTGCTGAGGAATGGTTCCTATTGTATTTATCCTGTTAGTGTCTCTGGGTATGTTACACATGTTATTATCGGGCTATCCTAAGTAGGATCTGACCAGCCATTTGATGTGTTGTTGAATTTGATTGTTGCTTTAATATTTTTGATAAACTTACCGCCTTCTTGTTTTATGTATGACACAATGTGCTTAGGTCACTGTGATAGTACTTCTTTGTATAATTATTATGTATACATTGCAAACAAACATTGGATCATGTTTCATACCTCACTGAGTTTCAATGTTCCCTTATAATTACCAGATGAAATTAAACTTACTTATATTATTTTGTTATTAACTTTTTGTAATGTTTTTATTTATTGTTCATTAAAACTTATATTCACTTAAACTAATTTCTATTACTTGTAAACTTACTCCTTTCTTTTTTCCCGTAACTATTTCAACTAGGATAGGGAGGGAATGGTTACGCTCCAAATTACGTGGTGCATTAACATTAGAAAAACGAAATGGTGCACTGCACAAGTTAAAGGAAGGGATGCATTTACACGAAAACTAATAAAAAGAAGAATATAATATATACTTATTTATTTCTTCCTTGCCTTTTTTTTTATCATTACAATATCGAAATTCCATCTGCGTTGACACTGTCTATTTGAAAAGAGACGAGAAAAGCTTACAAAATAAGAGCTTGTTAGCAAAGAGAGTGATCAATTAAAGAGAAAAGCACGCCCATTCTATTCAGCCTATCGCTAAAATCTGTATCGCCCATATGTTCACGTGTCCCGGTATCCTCGATACACATATCCTCATGTGAAACCCCTCATAAACCATTCGGCCATTGAAGTGGGTCCACACCAAATTACATCAATTATTGTTTCCGTGACATATTTAAATCTTATTGTAAATTGGATCTTACGAAAAATAATTTTAGAATCTTAGTGCATTTTTTTACTTGTTTTGCCAGAATAAAATTCATTTTTATAGTGTGTCAAGACTAACATGAGACGATTAAAACTCTTAAATAACTTCAACAATTAAGTTAATACGCTTATGTGAGAAGAAAACACACCTATATATATATATATATATATATTCCCTTAATACTGCACTTCTTAATACTCTTATGGACTACCATATTTTTACACTATTGGGGTTGAGATTATAAAGATAACATCTAAAGAAAATCAAAACACGTCTGCAAAGTGGGAAACTATTTATGAAAATACACCATACTACATCCAGCCAGAATTTTAAGCTTGTCACTAGCAAACCAGACAAGATCAAATATACTTGTTCGTCCACGTGTAGGTCATGTAAATAATGTTTAATTCGTTCTTATTCAATATATTTTTCATTGTGGTAGGCTACTTTCATTATGAATAGAAACACTTTATGAAAATAATAAGATCTCAACGTTCTCAATATACGATACCATTATTAAGAATCTGAATCTGCTCAAATCGCTGTCTTGTCCAAAAGCTAGTATCATGTTTCCTCTTCACGTAAACGGAAAGGTCACACCATGTCAAAGTCAGTTCTGGACTCTTCTTTGACAATCTCTCCTCCGAGATCAACTCCATGATAAGTTCCTTCTGAAACAAAGATTTATTTACAATCAGTCCAGGGCACAAAGTTACCAAAATTAAAATATGCTCTTATGAAATATAAGTTTATCTCTCGAATGGATAAATATTACATTTTAAAATATACAATATAACTATATGAAACATCACTAAGATAATTTGTTAAACTTCCAACGTTTTCCTATTTTTTTTAAAAAACATGAAAATATATATGATTACTTAGGATATCTGAGGGCACTTCACAATAAAATCGAATAAACTTTCATTACCATTATCACTTATTGCGACCGATACAACGCAGCCCCTCTGAGAATATAATTTTTCTAGCAGATAGCTCAACTAACGCCTCATTTTCATCCGTATGTACAATATTTGTTCAGGGGAACCTTGTGATCTAAGGATAAGATGTAACTGATTACCAAACCCTTCCTTCACCTCTGGCAAAATATGTGCTCTCGCGCTTTTTGAATGTGTGGTTATGCCAGGTACCCACCGTGTGTCGGAACCCACCTTAAAATGTTGCTTCCCTCTGCTTTCCACCCTCATCATTCTCGCGTGTCGCCCTTCCATCTGGGGAGAGTGGAATTCACCTTAATGGTGTCCCCACCTCAAACATGAATTCCACCATACACCAGGAGAGCAGGGGTAAAGTAAGGTCAAATGGCCAAGATCTAGAGCATTAGTGGTTCCCCTACCCTACAATATGTATCTTTATGAATTACATTGACTTTAACAGATACTCATGTCTGTCAAAGTCAATGTAATTAATAGATAAACATAATGCACACACGAGTGAGAATGAGTCGATAATTTAAAAGAATACAGACATTTTGTTTTAAAACAGCAAATACATATTTTCCAGTGTAAATATAGATCAAACCACTTACACGACTGTGTGTTGATATCCTGTATTCCAAAGGAATTGATTCATATAGAACAGGGATATGCATTTTGAATAAGTTGAAAAATTCAAAAACTTGAGAGCTGTACTAATAGATAGGAATATCATTCAAGGTTCGGTATCGAGAGAGTAAATTGAGAGTTTTGAGAATAAATTGCTGAAAAAGAGATTTGGGGCGAGAAGGATGAACGAACAGGAGAATGAAAAAAAATACATAATAAAGGACTTTAAGGGACCTTTAAAAATCTGCGTTTTTATGATTGCAATCATAATTATAAAAAAAAGGGTCTCGAACCCCACAAACAAATACCGCGACCGCAGGCATTGTACGTGTTCACTACATGGGTTAATAATTTTGTTCCTTACAACTAAGGGGTTATCAAAGGGTTGGACCACGGTTAATAGACTAGACGGTAGGGGTCGTATGTGCATTGGCAGGCTCCACCCCCTGACGTCATGTGGACACCAAGCTAACTTCGGCTGAGAGCTACGCGTCAGTCACCGAGTGTGCTAACTTGAGTAATAACAGTGTAGTTTCATCAAATGTGAGTCTGTAACAATAGTGTGTTGTTCGATTGCCGATTGCACTAGTAACTATATACATCAAAATGACATAGGCATTCATTTTCACTTGTTTCCTGAAACTAAATTAAAGTGGATGGATGATTGCAAGTGGGCCGATTTATTTGCCGTTGATATCGCTCGTGTGGCCGCTTTAAATTTTATGAATTAAACTATATAAGGATTTAAAGGTTGAGTTATTGAATATTCCTATAAAACGTGTGTTAAGGCCTTATTCATTTCCTCATTTAAATCTTCCTGTATGTTGCACTGTTGTAAATCCGACTAAGCCTACTTGTTATATCTGTAAAATACAGGCAGAAAAACAACTTGCTCGCAAAGAAGAGTAGCAACTTCTACAGTCATCAGCAAACAATGGTACAGACTGCGTACGAAATGAATCTGTAGATGAATAAATAGGCCATGAAAATACACAGAAATGTAGTTCTAGTGCTGATGAACTCTCTGCTGGATTATATTCCGTGAAAAATGAAAACACAAGTTAAAACAACAAATTAAGGACATATAAGAACAACTAAATGCATCAAATTATGAGGTTATACAATTAAATATAATTTCTCATGTATTTTAGGGTGTGTTTTCTGCACGTCAGCAACAACCCTTCAAAAAAGGAAATTATTCTAATTGGTCATCCGATAGTGTTGCTAAGGCTGTCACGTTCCTGTACATATTGTAAAAAGTTCTAGGTTTTGTGAGAGACGTATTAAAATATCTCCTTCCCAGCTAAGTTACCATCAAACGGCGTCTTAGACAATTTTCCGTCCCTCCAGGATTTATTGTCCTGAGTACCGACATTTTTAAAACACAATCAAGCCTGTTCACAAAAATTGGGAAATATGTCGTCCTTAGCTTCGATTATATGAAGGTTAACAGTGATATTTGGTTTGGTCAAAGTGAAGAGTTAACTAGAGTGCCTCATAACAATGTCCAAGTCATTGTAATAAGTTGTTTAGTTGGTAAGTGGATATAACCTATATCCTATAACTTTGACACAGCAGTCACAAAGGAACTTCTAATCGAAACATTCAAGTTGTTGAAAACACTGGTTTTACAGTGAGAGCATTTATCTGCGACATGGTATCTTCAAACAGAAAACTTATGACCGATTTGAGTATCTCATGGGATAAACCGTCAATGAAAAATACATAAAGTGAAGATAAAATATATATGATATCCCACATGATCTGGATCTATAATGGAATCACCTGATTGATAATGGATATAAAATTGAATGTGGAAAATTTGTTACAAAATTAGTATTAATAAAATTAATTTAAATGCAAAGTGACGGAAAAGATTTACAAACAATAGGCAGAAAATAAGGAAATTGGCAGAACTGTTTTCTTTGGTTGTTTGAAAAGCAATATGCTATAACTTCCCCGAGTTCAATCATGTAGTAGAAACCGTAAAGATAGCAAACAAAGGATTTAACGTACTAAACTCTCAAATCCCTGTGTGTGGAAAGAAGTACATTTTGAAAAGTTTTTATGGCAACTGTATAAGTGAGCCGGATGATGAGATAAGCAAACTATACCAATTAATCCTCACAATGAGATTAATTAAAAAGGAACAAAAAGAAAAAACAAAGGGATAAAAATCAGACAAACTTCTCCCATTTCAAAGTGAATATCTGATGTCTATAAATAGCCTTCGTCGTCTGTTTAAAGATTTGAAATCTCAAAGATACACTTATATTATGGTATCTAGATGTAACTAGGACATACTTGAGGGATACTTTTCTCAAATTTGAGGGCTAGGGCGATTTTACGTTCATTCCCTGCCCGCTAGAATTAAGTCTCTAATACTTAGTCGCAATGTTGGTGAAGTGATTAACATTGAAACCTGTCTATTTGAAAAAGGAGTTCAGACACTGATTGTACATATTCTGTCTGAGTTTACACAAAACACGATTCCTCAGACCTTGTCACATAACAGTGATGAAGATGGAACCAAAACTTCCACCCGAATCGAACAACTTGACAATTAATATGATGTTGAGTTCATATCCGCAATGGATGGACTCACTTAAACATTTTCAAGACGTCTCGGCACATAAAACTATTGAAGAGAGAACTGAGCTGCTGGAAATCATCGCCAGCTACATTGCCTACAGAGTGAAGAAGAAGTATCCAGAAAAAGCTAGCATGTACGGAACCCTAACCAGAGACACTTCATCTTTAGGAATGAATTGGCTGCAAACAATATCGAGGGTATCGTTAATTCAACCTACGGGAGAGTTTGTAAACAGTGTTATAAAAATGGAAAAAATAGCTTAATCACTTTCATGAAGGCTTTGTTAACCAGGGTTACGGTGTTTACACCAAATTGAAGGACAGAATTAAAAGTGAATATCCTTAAATCAAAGAATTTGTAGTTCTGTGTTTCTTAAGAACCCGTAAGTTTATTATAATGAAAGGCATAAATAAAAGTAGGGACAAGAAAAATCACAAGTGCAGTAAACGCACCGCCAGTAAACAGAGTATAAAAAACAAAGAAGATTAATAAAGTAGTGTAACAGATTTAAATGAATGTGAATTCTAAAATATTGTTCCTAAATAAAGGTAAGCATTACAAAAGTTAATAACTATTTAAACATTTTATAGATTTCAAAGTTGAATAAATACATTGTATGCCATAGTTATTATCAATAAACAAAACTAAAATAGCTCTTGTACAACAACATTGGCTTTATTTGCCATGCCATTGCTATATACTGGTTTATACAATTTAAATACAATATTATAATTTTATAAAATATTCCTAAGTAACAATCATCAAACAAATATCATGAATGCTATAGATGTTATCATACTATACTGTTTCATTAATATTACACTGAAATAATGCTTTTAGAACTAAACTTGTTGTATTTTTCATGGCATTCTGTATTCTTCTAAATAAGGCTAAAATACAACACAGTACTATAATTTCGTAATCAGGTGCAATTTACAATTGTATTCGATACAGTTGAAAGAAATAAATGAGTGGTTTAACAGTCATGAGTGTATTCTTAGATAACCTGTAAAATACCAATACTCGGCCCAACTACTGCGACAATAGTGGGTCGGCTGGTGGTGTCCAGGCTACGTCATCACTGAAGCGGACCTGCGTGTGACATCTACCGTCTAGTATAGTAACCATGGGTCGGACCACCGAGCCGACATGGCCCATTAGAGAGGAAGACCCCACATCCTGAAATAACCATTAGGCCTATTTGTCACCCTTGAAAGGCATTCTGCAGGCGGCCACCGGCAGAGTAATCTTCAAACGGGCCCATGTTGGAACCACCCACCCCTCTACCAAACCGCTCCCAACATTTCCCCATTCCTCGATGTAGAGGATCGTTCACTGTTACATTATCTTCTCCCAAGCTCACATTTTAAAAGATATAATATTTTCATTCCAATTGGTTTATTATTTTAATGTATAGCTATATATATATATATATATACTATTTTTACTCCATAATCATCTAGGGCTAAAACCTTTTATAACTATTCCATCTGTGCCTACGAAAATACTATAAACACTAATCACCTTTACTCATCATCTTGGAGTAATAATGAAAGAAGGCGAATAATATAATATTTACTTGAAAGATAATTAATAATCTCTTAAGGCCAAAACATGTTATAACAAATCCCTCCTTTTGCGTATATTATAAATACTTATCAACTCTACTCATCATTTCAGAGGACGAATAAAATAAAACAAATTTATTCAAAATTGTCCTTAAGATAAAACCTTGTTTATGACTTGCCCCATCGAAGCTTATGCATACATTATAAATAGTGTTGCTATTTATTCATCATCTTAGAAGAAGAATGTAATGAGTCAAATATATATAAATACTTATATTTTAAATACATTTAATGTACAAGTGCTTTAAGCTTAAAACACTTCTTGATCGACTCCATTGATCCTTACGCATAGGTAGTTTATAAACTTTACCCATCATCTTAGAGGAATAAGGGCTTTAGACATATAAAATAATATACCATTTAAATATAGTGGTGACCTGGCGGTCTAGGGGTAAGGTGTCAGACTTCTGTGCTGGCGGCCGGGGTTCAATCCTCGGTCCCGGCAAAGATTTATCAGATTACGAAACCCTTCCTTCACCTCTGACAAGACATCTTGTGAATGTGAGGAATGCCAGGTCTCCACCGTGGTTCGGATTCTACGTTAAACTGTAGGTCCTCCATTTCATCTCACAATCACCCTACCATTACACATTAGCGTAAGTGCGTATAACCCGAACGGGTAGTAAGACGCGGTGCTAATAATAATAATAATTTAAATAAATATTATAGAAATATGGTATACATTTTAGGGTGTAGAAATATTAGGTTCAACCAAAATAATTATTCCTTTCCCTAACCCTTATACTTCCCTCTACCTTCCTCTCCTTGATGGTACTAACATGTAACACCCAGACTGCTTGCGTTGTCATGGTCAAATACTTGAGCTCATAACGGTAAATTCCTTTCTTCAAACCTCCACCCAAGCTGACCTCCTCATATCTACCCCATCCACGTTCTTCCCCACCTATTAACTCATAAAGAATCTTCACCTCTCCTCCACACCTCCTCATAGAAGTTGAGAAAGTACCACCTGTATGCCTTGGAGAATGTTTTGACAAGTATGCCGACCTTAGACTCTCTACTGTAGACATCCTACACAGCACTGGAGTAAATAAAGATGTTACAAGGTGTACTTGACCAGACAGACTCTTTCCAGACTTTTAAAATATACTCCCCCTCCCTGAAAGTATTTGTATCTGTGCAGTCCTCTCTTGCCAACCTTCACCTCCATATTTAAAGATCTACATTTAACCATACTACATTGATAATAGTTGCGAAACATACACTTTTATTGATCATATCATGGAATATAGTTAAGCGATAGTTACTTATTAATTACTCATACATCGTACTTAGAAGATATTTGTTTATCATTCATTGATGACAGATATACGTCATACATGATAGAGTAATTCATAATGCTTTTTAACAAATAATTATGATCATCGTTCATTTATTAGTCATACATCATACCTATAAGACACTTCAGCACATTTCATAAATCAAACTAGATTAGAGACAGATCATACTTATAAAATATTTGGTCACCTCTCATCGATCGATATACATAATGTAATAGAGACATATAAACATATAGCACATTCAAACATTTTTTATTGATCGATGTATATACTGTGATACATTTAATAATAATGCGCTGATCATAACATGCATCATATTTAAACAGTATTTAATAATCAATCATACATCATACTTTGAAAACATTTTATCCCCATACATTGATCACAGGCAAACTTTATACATGATAGAGTAGATCAACCGAGCTCACAACGGCAAATGTCCTTAATATATAAATGTCTTCTTCTATTCTTCCTCCATTATGATTGCTGATATGTTAAATACTACTAATCTCATCCTATGATATGATAAATTCTATACTTGAAGATAATGTGACTGAATTATGGGAACATGTTCTCAATTTTTTGCTTGCTAATTTCCCTGACACTCTCTTATAGGTGACCCTCATAGGCTTCGATAAACTCCCTAGATCGTTATGTATTAACTATAAATGATAAATGGTGTGAATAGTTGAACCGAAGACATTTTACATATGGCATGTTTGATCATCTACATCAGGATGCGATTTATTTTCTCTACTCCTGAGGGTAGATTTTCCCTTCTACCTTTACGAACAATAGCGTTCTAGGATTCGTCCCAACAACCTTTTGTATCTTGGCCAGATTTCTGTACATCCCTTAGCGAAAACTTCCTTATGCATTTTGATATGAACACATTAACAATATGTAGTTTCAAAACAGGGAGCCTATTGAACCATACTTAGATAAGCTGGAGAATATCTGTAGAACCTATCAGAACACTCCACTGATAATTACTGCAGACGTAAACGCCAAGTCACTACTGTGGTATAGCCACAAAGTTGTACTACAGGATAGATGTAACCAACCTAGGAGGGAAAAAAGGGGCGTGGTTTTTCGAAGCACTAATTAACGCTTTGCCGTTATAAGTAATGAATCAACCCACATTTGCAGGACGAGCAAGATTCTCAACTAATATATATGTCACCATCTGCAACCAACAATCTGTAGGGATGGTTGGTAGCTGGTAGGTAATGGGCAATGTAACAGTTAGTGACCATAATCTAATAAAATTTGAAATAGTCACCGGTAATGACGAGGGGAGGGAAATAAGAAATGAATTGCCAAAACATTATAATATGCGCATATCAAATTAGTATAGACTAAGGGAGGAATGTGAACTACCAATCCAGGTTGAGGAAGGGGATAGCGTGAACTATAAAGCAAAAGAGCTAACATGGGCGATACAATATTCAATAAGGAAATTCATTCCAAAAATAAGGGTGAAAAATCTATTTGGAAATTGTCCCTGTAATGAACGCCTGCAAATATTACGTTGTCAAACCCGGAGGGTCAGGAAAATATATTATGGATGCCACGACCCAGCTGGTAGAAACAGGCTCCTAAATATAAATAGAGACAAAAAATAAGAATACGAGACAGCAATAAGAGAAGTAAAAAGAGAAATTTTGTAAAGGTTTGTCAAGGAGGAACTTGAGAAGAACCCATGGGGAGTAACCTTTAAAATTGCAACGGGGAAAATCAAACCCTCGACTTCAATCTCTTATCTAAAAAGGGCAGATGGGAACATGACTACCGGATGGGAGGAGTCTGCCGATCTATGGTTCTGTCTTGGCAGGGACAGGTTCCAAGTATGCCAGGTTATAGTTGGTACCTCTTTAAATGTGTAGTTTCAAACATATATAAAACATATAGTTATAATACTAAGAAACAATTAAATAATGATAAGTAATAGCTTAATAATATATCAGCGATAACATTCTTTGCACTTTATCCGTTACCAAATTAGAACCTTCCTTCCAAGTTGCATCTTTCCAGCTCCATTAATAACTATAGATAGATTACATAGTTAGTTTTAGACTCCATGCCCTACTTCTATGAATGTGGCACTCCTATTAACTGTACTTAAGGTGGGATCAAAGGGGATGCCAGAAAAGCCAGTTTTTTTTTTGTTTTTGGAGTTTTCACAAACAACTTTTTTAAATCGAATTCTTCATTCGAGACATATAGTTTAATTTTCTATACTTGACAATATCAACAGCTGTTCTTGAATATCTGCTATGAGCACAGAATCATTTAATGAGAAACATTTTAAACGAAGAGAAAAAGTTTTCACAAAATTCTAGGACACTCATGACAGAAATTTAACAACTGTTAATATCACCTTGTGAAGAAAATTAAACTATGTTAGTACTGGAGTAATATTTGATTTAGTTTGCTGAAAAAAAATTGTTTCTATGAAAACTGCAAAAACAAAACTTCTCTCGCGTTCTCCTCCATCCCACCTTAACCTGTTCACTAAATAAATTAAAACACAAAAATGAATTATGAAATATAATATTTACACTTGTGAATACAATGATGTCTTCGACTCATCTCCGGAGTATATGTCCATCACATCTTCTGTAAAGGTGCTGCTGCTACTAATTATTGAATGTGTGGATATATTAAGTTGTACGCTGCAGTGAGGATACCGAATATTATCAGATAAGATGCTGGGAGGCGTGCCCGAAAGTGGATAGGGGATTATTTGAATTATATCACCATGAATATTCCTAATATAAAAATGTAAACAACTATTGGTAGGCCTATATAAAATATATTTGTTTTTAGTAAGGATTTTGTGGTCCTTTCGTCTTAGGAACTATTAATTTGGTTATATAGAAAAAATATGTACAGCTTTTAAGAACTTTAATATTTATTATAAGGTTTGTATACTCAAGCAATAAAATTTATTGCAAGTCAACAAAGCGCTGATTATAGTCTACGCCATAAAATTATTTAGAAACTCATATTTCTTCAGAAGAAGGAGACATAGAGTTGCAATCGATAGTTTCTGTCTGTTTTTGAATAGGCTATTAGGTTTTTGCTTGCTCGATGAACTGTTACCACCTCTGTTAGAATGTAAGTCATTTGTAAATAAGGTCACTTTTTAAGAAACTTGTTTTTTATGAGTACTATAAAACTACAACATCAAAAGCCTATAAACGGTATATTTGAACATTTCTGAGAGTAGAAAAACATAAAGCCAAATTTACTATCCCGAAATGATGTTTTGTGTTTTGATCATTAATCATCATTCACCAAAATCACAAAAATTTATTACATGCTTTTATTACATGTTTTTTTCCTATAACCAGTAAATATTTTCTGTAAATTGAATATAATGCTGGTGTTGTATAAAATTGGTTAAATATAATAAATCTCTATGCTTTGCCTTATATTTTACATAATTGGTATTTCAGCGCGTAGCTCTCAAAAATCTCAGGCAAAAAGTGTAATTATCTGAGCATTTTATTGCTAGGACATATTATTTGCATGCAAAATAATACAGGATTTAATGTTGTCAAGCTTGTTCAAGTATTAGTTATTGTAATATAAAACTTGTATTTAAAAAAAATCTATAACAATTTAATTAAATAATTTAAAACAAATATTCCAGTACCCTATATTATTATTATTAAGTCATGTGAACAAATATACATTTAATTTCTTATAAATTTTTAATGGCACAGTTATGGTTTAAAAATAAGCCTTAGTTACTTGGGGGGAGGGGGGGGGGGTGGAACTATTAAAAAAATAAAACAACAGTATAAAAATAATTTACTAGGGACAAGGAAGTATTTGATACGAAAAAGTGCTCTCACATTAGCGTGTATAGATAGATTATAAAACCAAAGTGAATTTCACATTAAAAAAAATACCGTTAATGCACTTTGGTGGAAATTCGTGAAGCCTATCTCACCATGTAAGGCACTAATCCTGAAACATTTGTCGATATTTAGTGCATTATTAATGCTTTAAATCCTACAGTCTCAGAATTAGTTATTTATTTACAACGTACTAATAGACGTACATTACCGGCTGAGGGGGAGACTAGTTTCACGCAGCCCCACCATGTAAAGCAATAATTCAGAAACACATGGCAATATTTAGTGTATAAACTTTGTTTTCAATCAAGAATTCTCAATGATGATTAGAAATTGTAGGTATCCATACAAAAAGTTGCTTGAATTTACAGTATATCATTGGTAATCTTCTAGATCTTGACACGACCCAATTGTTGCGATATTTGGGGTTAAACATTACAGGCTTTGTTTAATATAGAAAAGGCAAATTCACACTTACCCAGAAATTAAATATGTTGCTCAAGGTGTGTATATTGTAAAGCTGATTTTGGAACTTTTTCAGTTGAGACTACTAATCAGGCAATAAACATTGTAATAATTCTTTTAGATTTAACATTCACGTATCAGAGCTGAATTAAACTTTGTTAAAATTAAATTTTATCTTGCGTGTAGTGATTAAAATTTTGTGAAGCTCAGTAGATATATAAGAATAAATATAAATCCAATAAAAATACATGTTTTAAATCCAAGCAACAGAATTCAAATTGTGTTTCTTTAATTCATGGGACCAGTTTAATGAAGCTTGCAGACGCGATTTTAATCCCTTTCTCCTGGATATAGAAGCTACATGCCAAAATGAAACTAGCATGCAACCGTTGAACAGAGAACTAGATCCTGTTTTTATAAAAATAAATCAGTGTGTACTTACTTTGATCCATCAATAAAACGCTTCTTCCCCTTATTACATCCTCATATTTTGCGGCGAGCGGATAGTCGCAGTCTAGTTTGTTTTTTTACCTTTACGGTGGTAAATTTTGCTTGTATTACTGTTCATATTCAGTAGTTTTAATTTATCGAAAAAACAATATAATTCTAAGTTATTAATATATAATTATAATAGATATCATAAGAAGGCAAAGCATACACAACTGTTCGGAAACTCAGGATCAGTTTCCAAACCCATTGATTCATACATTTACAATAAAAGCAACAGCAGATATTTTTTTAACATTTTTTAAAGAACACCTAAAACTTAAAAATGTGCGGGCTCAATGTGCGTTGTCTCAACTCTCAACAATGCGAAGGCAGACATCCAACTAAAAGAGCGCATGCACATGGAGTCAACTGCCTTTCCTTCTTTCTATGGCTATTCTTTACTTCCAAAGCGTAGATGGAGGATATGGCTGCGCCACTTGATAGCTGAAAAGCATTATTAGCATTGACGCGTCAAAACATCAAAAGGAATTATCAATTATCTTTACATTTTCTGTTGTGACCTTATCAAAAAATGACTATTTGTTTCTGAAAGGTTATGTCTAGGATTATCTAGTAGTTACCCTCGTCTTAGAACTGTGACAACATTTTGAATTTTCATTGATTTTTTTAAAGTATAGATTATCAAAATGTAAGGTTGAGAGTACTAGATAAGCATGTTTCCACCTATTAGCTTCATTTTGGCTTAAGTCAAGTTTGGAAAAAATAAAACACTACTTAACCATGACCTATTTCCTGAACGTCTGTAACGCATTATAGCGCTCCGGTAGGATAGGCCATTAAAATATTGACCATTGGGCGCATAGTCTAGACCAAGGTTCCTAGAAAGAAGGTTGTCTCATTCACATAAGACCTGTGTAGACAGCTAGGAATGTAGGTGTGACGTCACTGGTAGCCCCTTGCCAGATTATCCTCTCACGGAACATTAGGGAAAACCTTGGTAATTTCTATGCTCTTCTGGTTTGTAAACACATTAAATATTATTTTATTTTATTTTAACTTATGGCTTCTTACAAGGCAATGATGATGAAATCATAAAATTTAAAATAAAAAATTACCAAGCTTAGATATATTATTTAATTCTCGGTTAAAGAGTGTAAACATTTTAAAACAAGAAAAATACTATTGCCATAATTTTTATTTATTTAAATATGTATTAATAATTCAATTTTTGTTACTTAGGAGCGATTATATATTTACACATTACATTAGTATTATAGGATACATAATTATATTACTAGGAGTATCTATATTTTTACACATCATTGGGCATAATAGTGATATACATATTATTATTAGGAATTTTATTTTACATATTATTAGAAACAAACGTATTAAATTTTAGTTTTTATAAATAATTATGAATATATATATTTTCACATATTAGGCCTACCGGTATCAGGAATGTAATATTTACATTCGATTATATATTCATATAATTATTATTGGATTATAATATACGAGTACATTCACATATTATCAGGAATTCATTTTTTATCAAGAATGGATTTAGGCCTATACTTATATATTTTTGTAAATATATATATGTATATATATATTTCCAAATATATATACTTATTTTAAGGACAAGGCTATGCAATTAAAAACAAAGCAAAATAACACTCGTAGGAGAAGGCTTACTAGCTAACAAAATTATTGTTTTTAAATCTGATATGATCGTTTCATTAAGATATTGATACAATGGTCATGTCTTTATTCAAAGTAAACAAAAATAAGGGGAAATAATAAGTCTGGTTCTTTAATAAGGCTGACACTGGAAGGCCTACTTGTATTTTACCCATATTTATTTTTAATAAAGTAATTTCAGTAATTTCTAAGAGCATTACCAAAAGTAGGTAAACTTTTATCAGAATGAGAGTTCTCAGCAGTGGCGGCTCGTGTATAGGCACTACGTAACTGCAGCACCCCCCATTTCCACTTGATATTATCGATAACATTTAATATAATGAGTCCTTTTTTATTTGATTATTTCTTTATTTTTGTAGTACAATATATATTCCTTATGCTTAATGTCAGTACTTCAGTAGCCATCCCCCAGTTTATGAAAAATATACTAAACTCTTTGCATGGAACTGTGCGCTTCACAATGCCAGCAACGTGGTGTTTGACTGTTGTGCGCATGCACACATAGGATAGGGGTGGGGAGGAAGGCGGGATTGCCAAGTGGAGAGAGCACTGTTGCTCTCGCAGTGCCGGGTCTGGCGTGATGGTGGAAGGAAGGTTTTTTTTACTCAGCGTGATTTTGTGCTTAAAAACCGTGTACCATATTCTTGAATGTGATAAAGTGTAGAAGTGTGTAGAATAAGATTATTATTATTCTTCTTCCAGCTATTCTATTTGATTCATTTTTTTTTCAATTCTTTTATTTAACAGAGAACTTTAACCATGGCCTTGCATCCCCCAAAAAATAAGTTATGTGACTGTAAGTGAACTTCAACAGCTTGATTTCTCACAGCTATCTCTCTATGAGAAAGTTACAGTTAAGAAAAGAGGTCATTTAACACCTGATATTCTAATATCTCAGCCAGGCAGAAGCAACAATAAGAAATATATTCTTAGCTTTAATTCTGAATGGTACCAACGGAAAAGTTGGCTTTGTGGCTGTGAAGTAAAAAAATGCACTGTTTTGCTTCCCGTGTTTGCTGTTTGGAGGAGATATACCGTGGACAAAAGATGGTTTTAGAAATATAAACAAAATGAAAGAAAAACTGAAAAGTATTAGAAGTCAAAGAAGCACGTTGATAATGTTGTTTCACTGTCACTTTTAGGAACCGTAAGTATTAGGGAAAATCTTAGTGAAGCATACAGACTTTCAATCAATGAGCATAATATAAAAGTTCAAAAAAACGTGAAACTTTGTCCAAAATAATAGACTGCATTTACTTTTGTGGAAACTTTGAAACTCCCTTACGTGAACATGATGAAAAATACGATTCAGTAAATCCAGGGGTATTTAGAGGATTAGTAAATTTTGCATCTAAATTAGATTCAGATTTGAAGAATCACTTAGAAATCAAAGGTGTTTATAAGACCATTCAGAATGAAATACTTGACCCGCTGCTACAAATATGCCATGAGGAGATAAGGACTGGAATTATAAAAGCTCCCTTTGTAGCTGTCATGGCTGATGACACAACAGATTTTTCGGAACACACGCAAATGGTCCTTGTTCTACGGTACGTATTGAATGAAGAAATATTGGCGCGTATTTGGGGATTCTTTGTTCCAGAAAATCAGACTTCAGATGGCATATCAAAACGTATTTTAGAACAATTGGACATAATCTTTTAAGAAAATGGACAAAAACTGATCGCTCAGACATTTGATGGTGAAAATGTCATGAAAGGCAAAAAAAGCAGGAGCTTAAGCAAAAATAAAAGCATTTTACAGTAATGCACATTTCATTCGCTGTTATGCACATAAACTTAATTTAATAATGAGAAATGCAGCAAGTACTACATGAAACGCAAGATTTATTTTCTTTAACATTCTGGCTATTCCAACATTCTTCTCAAGAGCACCACAACGTGTGTCCATTCTCAAGAAACATATGGAGGTCAGAATTCCACGTCCATCCTCTACAAGGTGGAATTTCAACATACGGACCATAAACAGAGTTCATGAAAATTTGGAACCCTTAAAAAACTGCCTTACTGAAATTCAGTCAACATAAAATGCAGGTCAAACCATTGCAGAAGCAACAGGAATTTTAAAATACCTGAATGATGATAATTTCAAGTTTTGGTTAGAGCTTTTCCATCAGATTATGCCTCATGTTAAAATAATTTACAACCAAATACAATCTTTAGAAATGAGTGTGTTTAGAGTTAATGAATATATAACAAATTTCAAAACTGCTATTTTAAAATTGAGAAACTCAAAGTACTGTGAGAATCCTCCAACGACACTCATGACAGAAGCTAAGGAAGTGTGTGACTATATATGTGTTGATATAATGGACAGATATTCTTCCACTAAACACTTAGTAGCTGCTAAATTGTTCAACAACAATTGATTCACTAGATTTAATATTTAAGAGATAGTACTGACCACTGAAGATTATCCCATGATTGACAAAGAAAAGCTTGAAACTGAACTAAAAGTATTATATTGTAGGACTGATACTCATGAATATTTAAAATTAATTGAGCTGCTGAATTTTATTTTGGAAAATATACTAAATTATGTTTTTGGTGAAATTACGAGACTGATAAAAATCCTCTTGCCAATTCCCACCCATAACTACATCAGAGGCAGAGCGCTGCTTTTCAACATTGAAAAGAATAAAAACTTGTCGGTGACCTGGCGGTCTAGGGGGTAAGGTGTCAGACTTCTGTGCTGGCGGCCGAGGTTCAATCCTCGGTCCCGGCACAGATTTATCTGATTACCAAACCCTTCCTTCACCTCTGACAAGACATCTTGTGAATGTGGGGAATGCCAGGTCTCCACCGTGGTTCGGATTCCACGTTAAACTGTAGGTCCTCCATTCCATCTCACAATCACCCTGCCATTACACATTAGCGTAAGTGCGTATAACCCGAACGGGTAGTAAGACGCGGTGCTAATAATAATAATAAT
>CABFOV010000311.1:212515-227391 GCA_902141375.1 Timema poppense
CCTTTTTTTTTTGTAACAATATATATATATATATATATATATAAACATATATATATGTGTGTGTGTGTATAAAATAATGAAAATAATAACAATAATAATAAGAAATCTAATTCAGGTATAAATTAAACATTTATTTTTTTAACATAACAATTAAATATAGAATTAATAATAAACTGCTTGTAATTAAAATATAAATTATTTCAATTAAAAATTTTGGCGCCCCTCAAAATTTGCCGCCCTAGGCCCGGGCCTCACGGGCCTAAGCCTAAATCCGCTACTGCCGGTCTATCGTGATTTCACATACCTTGTTGGGACGTGACCAGTAGACTCTTGATCGTTCACTCCAGTGCTTAAGATTGCTCGTCACTGAAACACATTATATAAAACTTATTTAAAATTAGTTAGTAAGTACATTCAGTGAGCTGCTGAAATGGATATGATCGTTTTTGTCCTCCGTATTTTTGAGGCTAGGAAAGTCTCCCGAAAGTGTTACGTGACTCTGACATTATGCAATATGATACCTAAAATATGTTTTTACATACCTTAGTTATTATTATCCGGATATTTAAACCATTAGCGTTCGTTGTACTAATGGTCCTAGGTTAGAATAGCTGAAGACTAAGTTTATAAGAATTCCTAATACTCGCCAAAGATATGTATTGTTATGTTTGTGTTCATAAACCTGATTATTTTTGGTTGTATCACCTATAAAATAAAACATCCAGTTGTTATGGTTATTTAATGCAAGAAACAGTTACGATACCTTATATGAAGAATATTTTCAAAGTTCAGTCGAATAATGTATACAAGTAAATTAATGCCGATTTTGATATTATCCTTTTGAAAAGTAGAAAAAAAATCCACTCAACTTTGAATTCTTGAAGCACCTACCTACATGTGTTTATGTTTTGCTTTCACTGGTCCCTAGCCGATTACTGCCGGCTTCAACGCCAGCTTTCAGTTCGCGTTACCACGGAGGGAATGTGGACTGAAAAACTGGTCACACATGGACAAGGACAGCAACAGCTTCCCTTTTCTCTTCAATTAATCCGTTTCAAGGACGAATCAGAAGCTTGGCTGAATCCCAGGTTTCGGTTATTTCGTTACATAACAATGTCTTAGGTATTTTGTAGAATAAATAACACCTTAAATACATGGGGGAAAAAAAATATAAGTTTCTTTCCTCTCTTACTTTACATAAATAAATTAGTCGTGTTTTATTTCCAAATTAGTTTATATATAGTCACCTTAGATCTGAGCTCTCTTCCTTAGACTTCAGGAAAACTACTTTGGTGGGAACGAAGAATTTAGGCCCTATGTAAAATTATTATTATTATTATTAGTACCGCGTCTTACTAACCGTTCGGGTTATACGCACTTACGCTAATGTGTAATGGTAGGGTGATTGTGAGATGAAATGGAGGACCTACAGTTTAACGTGGAATCCGAACCACGGTGGAGGCCTGGCATTCCCCACATTCACAAGATGTCTTGTCAGAGGGGAAGGAAGGGTTTGGTAATCAGATAAATCTGTGCCGGGACCGAGGATTGAACCCCGGCCGCCAGCATAGAAGTCTGACACCTTACCCCTAGACCGCCAGGTCACCTCCTATGTAAAACTAAGCTTGTCTGGTTTTCCAGTGGCGAGGTCAGTGTTCTAATCCCAGCCAGGTGTACTAAATGGGGATTTTATTAAATTGTTTCTTACTCCCCCTTACAGGCAGACATGGGTATATTTCCTCTACATTTTTCATTCCTTATACTTACCTCATCATTGTAATTATTAAAATATGTAAAGCCCGGACGGGTAGTAGGACGAGGACTAAATAACATAACGAAAACCAATAAGCGCATATCAATAAACAAGGTTACTTGATTTTTTGATCCACCCATCCCCCTCTTTCTCTTAATCGCTCTTTAACTGCCAAACTTTACAAGAACTTGTTATGTTCTTAGTTCTGTTTGAGGCAAAAACTTTCACCATTCAGCAATCATGTGTCAACTTATTACTATATACACTAGAAGACGGATTATAATCACATAGGACCCCAACAAAACAGTTTTGGAATAGGTTTGTCTTAGCATGAGGAAAAAGCTAAAAAAAAATATGGGGAATAATAAAATATTTTGATAGACTAACCAATATTTGAATAATTTTTGCGCGAGATCTTAAAACTAAGAAAATTCATTTTAGGATTTTTAAACTAATAAAATAGTATCCAAATTTTAACGAATGTTATGTTTGGGACTTGATTTATTTTAACTTTTTATAGCAAGCTTGGTATATATATATATATATATATATGGTATATATGTATTGGGTATATATATGGTATATATATGTATATGTATGTATATGTATATACATATATATACCAAGCTTGCTATAAAAAGTTAAAATAAATCAAGTCCCAAACATAACATTCGTTAAAATTTGGATACTATTTTATTGGTTTAAAAATCCTAAAATGAATTTTCTTGGTTTTAAGATCTCGCGCAAAAATTATTCAAATATTGGTTAGTCTATCAAAATATTTATTATTCCCCATATTTTTTTAGCTTTTGTCCCATGCTAGGACAAACCTATTCCAAATATATATATATATATACACATAGGCCTCCCTTAAGGTTGTGGAAGTGTGAGAGTAAAAAGTTTAAAACTTTAATTTTTATGATAGTGAAGTTTATTGATCAATTAAAAAATATTAAATAATTAATAAAAGATAAAAATTGCTATTTATGTTATGTTTAAAAACCAATCATGTTTTATTCAACTTAATAGTACTAATTACTTCTCTTATTTAAATAGAATAGGTACAAGCATTACTTTTATATATATGTACAGATAGTATTTTATAATTGCTTGATTATATTTCTAACACGTTTTATACTATAGCTCCCTGCATATTAGTTAATAATTATTATTAAAAATAGACTAATGAACGTCAACCGATAGCAGATATTCTCAATCTTTAAAAAAGCTTCCACTAAAATCCAGAAAACTACTATATGTTTTGTGATAAAGATTAAAACACGTCTTACTAATAAATACGGATCTATTTAACGCTTTTAATTAATTTATTAAATTCGTCTGTAAAGAATTAGAAACGTAAAATCATAGTATTTACAAAAATAAATTCAATTAGAACTATCCATACTATAGATTTAATGACGGCAGACATGTTTTCTTCACCAAACTTTTCAAAACCAGATAATAACCTTGTTTAAGTGCAAGCCAAGGGTTACATTAAATATTTTAGATGGTTCTTGCCTGTTATTTCTTTATGTATGAAAATTAAATACTTTATTTATTCAAGTGCTCTTTGATACTGTTTTGTTGCATAAATAAATACCTTCTTCTTAAGTCTACTACACGAAGGTTGGTTTGATGTGATTCCTATCCATCCGTAGCTGGGCAAGCACTCATTCCTTCGTCTGGTTAGTGTTGCCTGCACAATCTGGTAGAAATAACCAGTACTATGGGAGCTCAAAAAGTGTGGTATTTCCCCGTTTTACACTGAATTTCTATGAACGAGTGCGAGAGGGCTTACCAATTTTTTCGGAAAGGTATTTTCATATAGGTTACAGGGTTATTTTACATGCTACAATCTACATGTGACCAGACCCACCATGGTGGCGTAGTTAGTTAACACGCTAGTCGTGTTAAGATAGACTGCTGGTGACGGGGGGATGGAGGTTCAAAACTAGGTCGGGTGAACTGGGGGTGGTTTTTCCTAAGTTGTTTCCACTCTCCCTCCACGCAAATGTTGGTTCACTTCCTCTAAATTCCCCTTACCAATTCCTAATCCGTTAGCGTTATTAATACTTAAGCCTATAACCCGAACGGGTAGTAAGACGCGCTGCTAAACAAACAAATAATACATAGAACTAACATCTTTACTTTAGCTCTGAAGGAAGTTGCGCTACAGATTTTTATTGCTCAAGCAAAACCCGTCGATTTCAACTGGTTTTGAAACCACCAACATCTGGTCCTGAGGTGAGCACTTTACCTCAGGACCAGCGAGGTCGACTTGTTTGAGAATAACGGTCATATTAATCGATTTTATGTTAATTTTACTGTAAGCCTCTATTGTCTCGTCTATGTCCAAGAAAATTATGCAAAAGAAGAAAATTATTAATGATTTTAAAAAACGTGATGCAGATTCCGGAAATAAATGTTTTATTTCACTGGAAACAAAGTTGTTTCACTTGAAAGGTAGCCTAGTTTTAAAACACTAAAATTAATTGCAGTACTTCGTGTTTCCTTAGGTATGCTTAGGCTTACTTTATATATTTTATTCATTGTAAAACCCTAAAAATGTTTTACAAATATGGGATGTCAAAACAGTATGTTTATAAATGAATTATTAAAAAATGTATACAGTCAACGACCACCAAGGGTGGCCGCGTTCCGGTGGAGCTTAAACTGACATGATGGACACATTCGGTGACCGAGTATGTAGGCCTACATTAATTGTAAAATTATTCATAAAATAAATAGACTACAATGTTTTATTTTCAGTTGTATGCCTGGTTGAGAAAGGCCTTTTTCTCTTCATTTTTAAATGTACTTAAATCGTTTACTGGTTTTAGTATTCAGACAAATGAATAGAAATATCTCTCTATGGGAGTCAAACACGATGTCGTAAGTTTGATGATAAGACTGGTGCCTTACTGCCCTCCAACAAAGAAGTCGCGACCCTATTTGGGGCTATGGTATGTTTTAGGTGTGGTCACACAGTTTTATATGTAATTTATTAATTTATTAGGATGACTATAGGAAGGGGTAAAATCAAAATTAATAGAAAGTAAGTGGTTAAAATTATATAAAAAAAAGTTTGATTTTCTTTTGGTTACACAACACGGACTTGGGTGACAGTAGTACCAGTAGCTTAGTATTTGGGCGAGTGGCGCGGATAACAAAACCTCTAAAATAGCCACTAGTTTGATTGCTTCTCTTTAGTGACATCTTAGTTATATTCGTATAATCATTATATAAGCAACATATTGCAATTAAAACAAGTACTGGTGAGCACATGGGCTTAACGTCAGGCTCGTTTGGTTTGGTTGGTATTCAAATTTTGGTCGGGTGTACACAGGGGGATATTTCATAAATGATTTCCACTTCTCTCTCCAAACAAATCATGGCACATTTCCTTTAAAGTTTACCTTCCTGCCAACTGTAATTAAATTAGGATAGCTGTGGGTGAAATGAAAATAATAATTAAAAGCTATTATTTTTAACGCTTGTAGATGATCAAGATGTCGTGATGGTCCCGGGTATAAACCGTGCGAAAGTTTGGAAACCACTACTCTATTATATTACTATATAATATATTTATAGTAATATTTATATCATTTAAATAATAGAATGTTTATTGGATCCTCCAGCATTCAGACATAATGTATGCAAAGAGAATATTGATATACAACATTACCAAGCAATTTTAAATGTTTTTACAAGAATTAGCAAACAATTAGTGTATTTGGCGCGTTTGTTAAAAATGGGGTTCTTTTTAAAAGCTATTAATTAATTTCTCCAGTCCTCATATTACCTAATATCAATCAATGCGTTGTGGTTCAAACTTCTTTACAATACTTGAATTGCACACGTGCTAATATGTTAAGATACTAGCGCTTTTTGGCTTCAATGTCTGGTCACTGGAACAAAATAGAAGCCAGACCCATATATCTTAACCTTGGTCTGGTGCCATCTATAATACTTGTAATCAGTAATCTCTATACTATACTCGATGGACATAAACCATTGATATCTATAATATAAATGAATGGACATCTGTGGCTGAAAGTTTTGGGCTGTCATTTGTACACCACTGTGTAAAAGAGAAGAAAACCTTCGTTGATCTCTTTCTCTCTTACATACATACAAGGCAATGTGGTATTTTGACGTAATTCGCTAATTTGTATGAAATAATTAGATATATCACCGTATGATTAGTTAACTCGAATAAAATATGTTTGATAAAAGGTTTAAAGAGCATAGCTAAGTTTCGACACTCGTGACTTGTTTATTTAAATAAGTTGATATAGGCAAATATATAAATACTTCCTACAAGTTTATAAACTGAATAGTCGTTTGAATGCAAGACTCGCTTACAAAGTTTGTCATTCGAACAAATGTAATCAAGTTTTTAGCTACCATATTTCATTATAGTTATTTCACTTTCAATATAATATGTTTTCTGAAAGCAGTACACAAGCTAAGAGGCAACTTTATATATTGTATATAGTAATATATTAATATTTCCTACAAGCCTATAACTTAAATGATCGTTTGAACGTAAAACTACTATACAAAGTTTATCATTCAAACAAATATAATTAAGCTTTAAGATAATTTATCTCATTATATTTGACGAACTTTAAATATAACATTATTTCTGAAACCAATATACAAGTTAATAGCAAAATTTAAATATAATGCAGTCTTGGCAGAATGTAAAAAAAAGGGGGTGATAGTTACATATTTTAATAATTATATTAAATATTTTATTTGTACAATTTTACCTATGGAACTGAATTGTAAATTTTAGTTTAAGTTACAAATATAACCCAACACTATTGAAGTGTTAACAAAATCTAAGTTAGGCTAAGTATAGTTTCATTTTAGGCTTTTTTATTTTATATTACCCTGCCATCATTAAATAAAATACCTCCCTGGTGGAAAATCACAGGAGTATACCATAGTAAACCAAGGAAAACCGTAGTTTGTTTTGTATGATTCAGTTCTTTAAGATCCAAGAAAATCCAGACCATTAATCAAGTGTGGGCTGCTATTGATTTGTTAGGTTCTCCCAGGGATAGAGTATACCAACGGGAACCAGACATTTTCTGGAACACTCAGGGCCTGTGGTTTAAAATGTGTTTATTTGGTAAGGGCCAAACCAATAAAAACCAGAATTTGTCTGGAACACTTTTGGTCTGTGGTTTGACCTGTTTCTTGATGGTATGTGCCAAACCATTGCAATCCAGGCCTGGTCTGGAACGCTCCTTGTCTATGGGCCATATCTGGTTTTCCTTGGGACAGAACAAACCAATGCAAGCAAGACATTGTCTGTAACGCTCTAGATCTGAGGTTTGGTCTGGTTTTCTTTGGGACAGAACAAACCAATTCAAACCAGACTTTGTAAAAAAAAATATTGGGGTTGGTCTGGTTTTCTATGGGAAAGAACAAACCAGTGCAAGCCACCCTTTGTCTGAAACACACTCTATCTGTGGTTTAGTCAGGGTTTCTTTGGGACAGAACAAACCAGTGTAAACCAAACTTTGTTGGGAACACTCTTGATCTGTGGCTTGGTCTTGGTTTCGTTGGGACAGAAGAATCCAATGCAAACCAGACTTTATCTGGAACACTCTTGATCTGTGGTTTGGTCTGGTTTTTCGTTGAGAGAGAACAAACCAGTGCAAACCAGCCTTTGTCTGGAACACTCCAGCTATGGGGTTTGTTCTGTTTTTTAGGGGGGATTGGACTATCCAACGCAAACCAGATTTTGTCTTGAACACTCCAGGTATGTGGTTTTGTATGGTTCTATTTGGGATGGGCCAAACCAATGGGGGACCAGACTTAGTTTGGAATGCTCCAAGTTAGTGGATTTTTCCGGGTTCTTTTTACGACAGAACAAAAAAAAGTATTTGTCTGGAACACGGCGGTTATGTGGTCAGGTATGGGTCTCTTTAAGATGGGCCAACCCAATGTAAACCAGGCTTTGTCTGGGACACTCAGGGTATGGGGTTTGGTCTGGTTCTCTTTAAGATGGGTCAAACCAATGCGAACCAGACTTTGTCTGGGAAACTCAGGGTATGTGGTTTGGTCTGGTTCTCTTTAAGATGGGTCAAACCAATGCGAACCAGGCTTTGTCTGGGACACTCAGGGTATGGGGTTTGGTCTGGTTCTCTTTAGGATGGCTCAAACCAATGCGAACCAGGCTTTGTCTGGGACACTCAAAGTATGTGGTTTGGTCTGGTTCTCTTTAATATGGGTCAAACCAATGCGAACCAGACTTTGTCTGGGAAATTTTGACTGTGGTTTTTACTGGTTCTCTCTGGGACGGAACAAACAAATGCAAACCAGACTTTTTCTATAACACTCTGGGACTGTGTTTGTTTTTCTGGTTATCACTGAGACGGAATAAACCAGTGAGAACCTTACTTTGCTTGGAACAATCTGGGATTATGTTTTTTTTCTAGTTTGCTCTGGGACTGGCCAAACTAATACAAACCAGACTTGGTCTGGAAAACTCCAGGACTATGACTTGGTCTGGTTCTCTTTGGGACCGAACAAACCAATGTAGACCAGATTTTGTTAGACAGATTATGGTGATTATTCTGGTTCTCTTTGGGACAGAACATACTAATACGAGCTAGATATTGTCTGGAACACTCTTGGTCTGTGCCTTAGTCTGGTTCTCTTAGGTACTAAACGAAACAATGGAAACCAAATTTTGTCTGGAAAACTCTGGATCTGTAGTTTTACTGGTTCTCTCTGCGTAAGGCCAAACCAATATGAACCAGATTTTATCTGGTCAACTCTGGGACTGTAATTTGTTCTGGTTTTCTCTGGGACGGGCCACACAATTAGTACAAACCATGTTTTGTTTGGAGGTGTTTTTTCAGGTTCTCTCTGAGACTGGCTAAACCAATACGAATCAAATTTTTCTGGATTACTCTTGGTGTGTGGTTTAGTCTTGTTCTCTCTGGGACGTTCCAAACAAAAAAAACAAACAGACTTTGTCTGAAACACTTTGTGACTATGGTTTATTCTGGTTCTCTCTGGGAAAGCCCAAACCAACTCGAGCCAGGCTTTGTCTGAAAACCTCTGGAACTGTAATCTTTTTCTGGTTTTCTCTGGGACGGGCCAAACCAATACGAGCCAGACTAACACATGAGTGCCTTTAATATTGAAAGGCGTGAAGGCTTGTTTGTTTTTTAATTAATTTCACAGGAACTTAAGCAGCCTACATAGGCCTACCCATGTAATTGTGTGGGCTGCTTGTCTAACACTAGACAGCCACGTTTATTACGTCATATTGATGCTAAAGGTGATAACAAAGATCAAAAAATACTTTTTTTTATTTTTAACTTACGTATTAACGTTTCTTCATTTTTATAACATGTTTTCGAAGGTGTTAACCTCCATTTAGTAATCCTTGGATTAGCCTTGCCTGGTCTATAGTTTGGTTCCAAATATTGCTTTCTTTTAAGAGACATCTCAATAATAGATAAATATTTTGACGCGGGGTTATTGGATGAACGTAATAACCTACTACAACATTCAGAATAAATATCACTCACAAAAAGCTATTGTTATTAATAAACGTGTCCAAGCTTCAATTAATCAAATTTTAGTTAGCCCATACTCTATATAAGATTAAGAGAGTACGCGAAAGCAGAAAATGAAAATAATCATACCAAGTACCAGCCAATATGATTAAAGCTCAAACAAAACATAATAATGAAGTACAGCCATGAAAGGAGGCAACACAAAACAAAATTAATATTATTGGATTATTTTACATTAATGTAAGTGAGACGAAAAAAACATTTAATTATGTATTATTATATACGAGTTGAAAAAAAATAATTTTTGATGACATTTTCGCAGTGATGTTGGTATGACTGTTTCCTCAAAAGTTGACACCTCAACTGTTATGAATTTCTCAACTTAAACAATCTTTTGTCTTGAGCACGGTCAGATATCTCTTATAGGAGCTACTTCAACCTTATTTTAGTTATTTTTATAACCATGGCAATCGCTAGTATAGGCAAATATCGAGCTTTGATTGGACGATCTATTCAAACTTTACAAAAGAGTAAACTGTCATGTCGTTTTCTACTTTATGATTGTAAATAACGTTTTAATAGTGATAGTGTTTTGTTATAAAATGTTTTAAGTGTTCATTTTATCATGGTGTACTATAAATATAAATGATGTGTTCCTCGATTTTTAAATAGAACATCTACTAGACATATATTTCCAAATAAAGATGAAACAAGATTCACCATCTGGAAGAAACTTATTTGTAACCCAAAACTTGAAAATCTGGACAATGGAACTATTCGTACTAAATTTACAAATTACAATGAGCATTTTAAATACGAATGTATTAGTTTAGGGACTAAATGGCTGAATGCACATTCCATCAGATCTTTAGAATTAACAGGTGGAGGTGGTGTCTATCATCATATTTTGTATTGGCCAATCTATAAATTTAAACGGCGACAAAAATAAATTAACGAAAATACATTGAAATAATATCAGTCAACAATTGATTTAATTACTTTTGTTAATTTAATTAAATGTTAATTCTCAACATTTAAATAAACCAAAGTAGGTAAACTTCAATTAACTATTGAATTCAAATGATAGGTCCTATGTAATAGATTAATTAATCTGCTTTAGAAGAAAAATATTGGTCCATGAAAAGGCCCCAACACAGACTCTGTGCACAGTCCGTAAGAAATCTATGCTAAAGTATCTGATTGCTCTGGACACAGAGTCCTTATCCGTAATTGTGTAGAAGTTGGTCAACTTTAACTTTCTAAAGAGTAAGGAATAGGTTATACAGATTACAAAACTTAGGCTGTATCCAAATCGTCTACTTCACGCGCCATCGACCCTTGATGTACACTTGATAGTTGCATTAGCAATCACGTGATCAAGTGCAGATCCGTCCGAATAGTTACGAAGTGTGCTAATGCACCCCTCACACACCCTTGAGTCCAAGGGTGACAGCAATTTACCCTTGACACACCGTCGATGTGGTGTTTGATCGGCAAGGGCTTAATTTTTCGTCTGCTAGAGAGAGAGAGAGAGAGAGCGAGCTCGTAGATTAATGTGATCTTTGATAAAGTACATTAAATATACTGGTTATTTTGTAGTGCTGTAGAGTTGTATTGTGTTGTGTTGGATAGTTTGGCCAATTTGTCATGTGCAGCGAAAATAAGTCACCACAAATCTGTAAGTGGCCTACGCTAATTCGGGCTGATAGTTGGCGTTTAAAATAGTTCTTAAGATCGTTGGTGGTAAGCAGCACTGCGGACTTAAGGGTGTGAAAAGGATGTTTTGCCGTTCGAATAGTCTGTTGCAGTCTTTGATCTTAAGTGCGTGTTAAGTGTACAGTCATCAAGTCTGCATCAAATCAAGTGTACTTGACTATTCGGATACAGCCTGAGTAAATATGTATGCCCACATTTAAATAAAAGCACTAATGGCAGTGAAAGAATTAAATTGAAGTTTTAAACGTTAAAGTTGGTTAGATTATATACAAAATAGCTAAACAACTATTTCCAACAGCGGTAAATTGTTACTTAGATATTATGATTGAACGCGTTCTAAGAACTGATCTCGGGGAGCGCTCAATCAGCGATCGATCGAACTGATCTTGGAGTGCTCAGTAATCGGTATGCAGCCGACGTTACGCACCATGAAGAAAAGAAAAATATATAACTAACTCAGACCAAAAATGAAAATTATTTAAATACAAAGAAAAATAATGTACGCATGCACGGGCCTCGTCTCGTGCTTAAATATGTAGGTAATATTTCATATTAGGTTGGTATATAACTTGTATGCAATTAGAACTACGTTACTTATAGCCATAATAATTATGTATTTTTAATTTTTTATAAATTCACAACAAATAAAATCAAACTGGCCCGTCTAATATGGTTTTTGATAGTGTTTAACTTTGTTACTTGAGGAAATTATTATCTCGTTTATATTCTTAAAGTAAAGTATTTCATAATTTTAAATACGCCTTAAAGTAAATAAAGCTGAATGGTTTAGTTTGGTTAGAATGTTGGCTTAGATGTTTATTATAAAATACAGTACCTAACGCATAATTAAATAATTTGTGTGTCCATGCAAGAAACAGTATTTAAATATTTTTCTTTGAACTATGAATTATATTTTCATGACTTGAGAATTTATTATTACTAATATCACCGCGTCTTACTACCCGTTCGGGTTGTACGCACTTACACTGATGTGTAATGGTAGGGTTATTGTGATATGAAATGGGGAACCTACAGTTTAACGTGGGATCCGAACCATGGTGGAGGCCTGGCATTCCACACATTCACAAGTTGTGAGTAATACACGTGTTGTCAGAGGTGAAGGAAGGGTTTGGAAATCAGATAAGTCTGTGCTGGGACCGAGGATTGAACCCTTGACCCCCAGCTTAGAAGTCCGACACCTTACCCCTAGACCATCAGGTCACCGTTTGGGAGAATTTAAAATATATCTGCTTGACCCATGAACCACTCACTTTTACTTTCTCTTTATTTTTGCTCCACGTCTACCCATTTGAGCCATACTCGTTAAATTACATTAATTGAATTTGGATGAGGAAGTCATAATTCATATCATATGTACCTGCATTTTGGTGGGGTCGGAGTGGGAAACTATCTAGAAATATCCAACTCAGTACACCCAGCTGGAATTCGATCCCCGACCTCTCTGTCACTGGTCAATTAAAGTAAATAAGTTTGACATTTAGTCAATTTGCCCAATGATGCGAGTCTCTCTCCATCTCTTTACGTTTGAATGGTTGATATAATAGATACTATAACATTTTTTGTGTGTTTTGTATAATAGATTTTGTATCTAATTTTATGAAGTTAGCAAATGTAGAATTATGTAAAGGGGAACATTAAAATACATACCTATTTGGAGAGACCGAACAAGAGAGGCTTAGAGAGGAATGGGCATGACATTTACCCCGCTCTCGTGGGGTTAAGTCAAACCCTTTTAGGGCATCCTTAGCCCGACCTAAAAGGGTTTGAGAACTACTGTTCTATTTATAGAGGCACCAATGCTCAAATGTTTCCTGTGAGAGAATTTTTTGAACCTCCTAGCCACCAGCGGTTAAAGTTATCCAGCCGTCGATCTAGCCTCTCCCCGCAATTTTTAGAGTACCACATAGTATTTATTAACTTTTTATAAAACGTTACTTACGGAATAAACAGTAGTTTCATAAAAGGATCTCACTCAGTAAGCGAAATAATTTTGAAAACATTTAATATTAGATGCCTGTACGTGCTCCACAAAAATTAGGTTAGTGTCCATATATTTATTTGGAAAGTTATTATAAACAGGACTGTGATCGGCGGAGAGGTGCTGCCAACCAATCTCAGGGTTGACAAATTAAAAAAAAGGGACATACACATAGCACTTGGCATGGTTTTTAGGCCTATATTAACACCTTCTTCATTGCTGGGTTTATATTCTTGTAGGATATAGCGCATAGCTAATAACGAATAGTGTATAGCATATAGTGCGCAAGAAGTTGAAATACATTACTTTCAGTGAGAGCGTTTATAATCGATATATAGTGAATAGTGTAAATTAATAAAGTTGATTTCCTTTAATTTCTTACCCATGTGGAAAAACGACAGATCTGGAATATTCTTAGCTAGAAGTTATATTTGAAGCAATCTAATTTTCTCTATACATATCTTTCAATAAAAGTAAGCTTTTATTTAACAGCAGATTGCGTCAAAATACCTGTTTTGGTAGTACGAATGTATACTAATTAATATAATGGGTTAGGGATGAATAGGGTTGATATTTTAATGAAGTGTACCTGTATTCGCGTGGAGGGTTATTGGAAAACCATTATAGAAAAATCTCTCTCAATAGACCATACAGGTACTCGAACCTTAATCTCCCTGTTATCGGAAGTCCAGCCTATACTACAATGCACACCTATTAATTTTCAGAAATAAAACGGCTAAGAAAATGTTAACCTTTTTTACAAATCTAATGAAAAAATGTACTATTTAATTTCAAGAAGTCAATGTACACCTCCTCTAGTAACAACCTGCCTCATACCTAACCCACTAGAGTAATTAGGACCTGTAGGCCTATGGGTACTTAATGTGTGGTATTAGTAAATAAAGGAATTAAAAAGATTAAATACATGTTATTTCAAGTATTTTTATAAATATGAAAATAACGTGGAAAGATTATATGTTTTATAAAAAATGTTCTTCGGATCATATTAAACAACAAAATTAAAAGTCCTGTGGTAGACTATAATTCACTTTTCCTAATTTCACAAAGCCGTGCTCCCAATTGCATTTTATATAGAAGTCATCGTTGATCTTGAAATCTCGAGCTGTTGCATTGACCCTAGCAAATTCTGAAATAAAAAAGAGTCATACCATTAATACCAATAACATAATAATAAGATTAATCAAGTTCATTCTTATAAATAATTATTTAAACTAGCTCTATTAGTGTTATCAACTTAAATAAAATACCATATGGTACTGTTAAGAAAGTGGAAAGTAATTGGTCAAAGCTAATTTAGGCCTAGTTTTTGTCAAAATGTGTCGTTTTAAAAATGTATATAATTAATCTGTTAAAATATTGATAGATTTATGTAGTCGATATTATTATGTTAATTCTGAGGCGTTTCGGGAAATGGTTAGGGATCATATAGGCCTATGGTCAAACGCTATATTGACGTGCAGCTGTGAGTGCATGAATCAATTTTCTAAAGTAGTACCAGAAGTAGGCCTACTTGTTAATAATATTCATCATGCAAGTTTGTTAGGTGTTTATTTGGATTATTATATTCACTCTTTTATTTAGGTTGTTTTAAAGTACTATTTTTGGCCTACTATAGCTACTAACGCCACGACACCTAAGTGATAGATTTTTATATATGGATAAGTCCCTAGCGTAATTGTCAACGAATCCATCATAATTATAAACAAGCGTATATAAAATAAATAAAATTTATAGGATCATAAAATTAAAAGCCTAAGATTGTAGCATCCAAAAGGGGCAGATGCCACAAATACATAAAAAAAAATTATAAGATGGGGGGAGTTTAACCCAGAGCGAGTGC
>CABFOV010000312.1:0-106864 GCA_902141375.1 Timema poppense
CGGTCTGGGGGGGCACTTTTAAGCTCTTGGCGCAATTCGGGTCCGAGCTAAGAGAATTGGCGCAATTCGGGTGAGCCCGTTTGGACTACCTATGTATTTACACTAGTGGGGTAGGAGTGAAGAAAATAGAATTTGGTGGAATCGCATCGACATTTGCGTGAAGGAAGAGGGAAAAAACATTTAGGAAAAAACACCCTCATTACAACTAATTGGAATTCTAACTTAAATCTCCCCTTCATCATCAATCCAGTCTGGTATGTGAGTGGCGTGTAAGACCATACGATAACCGATGTGGAGTCTTTACTTATCAGAAAAATTGACTTTATATTGATTTATTGAGATATTTAAGGTTCAATTTCCAAACATAGAGATTCCATCAACCCCCGACTTCGTATATTAGTGTGTGTGTGTGTGTGTGTATGTGGAGGGGTGTTTGCCTGAGTCTCGACATACAAAATCTGACTTCTCTTAGCGACAAATTGGTGAACAACATGAACAGTTTTTGATATAAAAAACTTTTGATGAACTCTCCTAGCCAAATCATTGTTTTAAAACGCTTTTTTTTTCCACTATCCTTATTTTAGGTTAGGCTTTTTTTAGACTATGATCGTGTTGTGTCATAAGATAGGCTAGGATTTTTGGTGTCTTACTATCCATTACTTGCTGTTTTTCGTTCAGCTATAGAAAACAATTATATCCGTCCTAAATGTATTGCCACAATAGCCGGAGCAGAGTTAGTGCACCAACCATTAACTATTAAATATAGACTAAAAGCACCTTAACGCTACCCTTTTAAACACATGTCATAGCAGGTATAAGTGGCCCAATTGTAACGCACCCGGTTGGCTAATTCATCACCGCAAAAGGGAAAGACCCAATTTCATCAATGCTAAAGGGTTTTAGCATGTTTAAATAAAACCCAAGACCCTTGGTTCAGTGAACAGATTTCCTACCGATTGAGCCCAAAGCATTTTATTTTAGTAAGGAGAATTACTTGATGACTAAACAAGAATTTAAGGTATTATCTAAAGTTTGATACTAGGGCTAATACAAAGCGCCGAGAACATTTTCTTTGACATGATTTTAACTTTTGAAATGGGATCTCAAACATCCCCTTTCCTCTCAAAAAAACTTTTGCATCTATTTCAATGAATGAAATTGCAAGTTTTACTTAAATGATCATCTTAGGTAATATTTTTATTCGAAAATTACCTGGTGGTGAATATGGGATGTACATACTTGAAGATTGTTTTTAAATAATTTTTATAGCACCACATCTTACTACCCGTTCAGATTATACGCCTATGTACAAATTATGCTAATAATTTTGTGGAATAGGAAGGTTATATTTTAAGGAAGTGTACCTTCACTTGCATGCAAGGAGAGTGGAAACCCTTTTTGGGAAAACATCCCAAATGCATCCTACCTCGATCTCCTCGTAAATAGCGTCTAGTCTACTGCGAGAGTAGCTTGTTAGACCAAGTGGTTACCGTGATAACAGTAAGATACCACCAATATATCATGAAATTCCATCTAACATGGTTCACAGAATGAGCCCTCGCAAAATGTTGTGATTATATTATATCTTTCTTCAATGGCAATTATAGAATCATATCAAACTATTTTTGAACATTAAGCTTACCTCCAATATCACTCCCCTAGTAACCTAACAGTTGCTAATTATTATAAAGGCCATTTTCTTTACTATAGACACTCTTGTAATAGCCCTTGTATTATTTATATTTCCCTGCGTCTTAATCCCTGTACGGCTAAGCGTATTTAATTACACTAAGCAGGTAAGTAAGATATAATTTAGAATAAAGGTACCCTCATTTTCATGGAGGAAGAGTATTAAACTGTGTAGGGAAAAATCATCCTCAGTAGGCCTACATCCCGCAGGGATTAAAACCTTGACCTCCCCGTCACCAGAAAATCAGACTAGGTGTGCTTTATGTTTATTTCACCTACCCATCGATGTGGGTAAGCCTTGGATTGATGAGGATTTAAACCTGCCCTCACATCCAACATTAGAAACAATTACCAGTTTGTTTAAGTGGAACAAATAGATAAAGTTAATTTACATCAACAGATTTAAGACCCTTGGCCCTGTCGAATGCAAGTCTAAAACCTAATATGTGGGATGGTGGGCGGGAGTGTGAAAGGCGTGGCTTCACAACCGACCAAAGTATCCATTCGCGCCGACAAGAACAGATGGATCACGGAAACTGTACAAGATGGCATTAGCTACCAGACAGATCTTGCGGAAAAATAATACGTTTGAAAATATCAGTTTTCTCGAGAACGAGTGAAATGTGTATGTTAATATGTTCAACACACCTTCCAAGATAATGTAGCCTATCGATATTTATTAATTGTTACATTTTATTATTCTTTGTTATGAAGCTGGCAGTTTTTTTATTGAAAAATGTCAATTTTATCGATATTTGATCACTGTTAAAATTGATGAGGAGGTGTATATATAAAAAGTATAACTCAATCAACATGCTTCTATTCTTTAACAAACAGTTTCCAAAAAGAAAATTCCAAAACAATAAAAATTCTTAAAGATGAGCATTTGTTCCCATGGCTCTGCATTTCCACGCCAAATGAAAAGAGCCAATCGCCTTAAGCAAGTGACCAGCGCACCTGGCTCTGTTCTGAGAGGTTCAGGGTTCAAATCCAGCCAGCTGCACTAGTGATTGTCTTTCTACAGTAGACTTTTCCCATCTCTTCTCCAGGCAAGTGCTTGTGCACTCAATTAAAGTTAATCTTCCTCCTCTTGTCTAAAAATGTTGGATCACGCATGTCGTTAGTAAATACGTATGTTAAAAAGTATCCTTCTCTTTCCATGGACCTCACAAATTTTCCAAAATAACTCATTAAGGCAAACAATCATTAGAAAATTATCTGAAGCTTGTTTCATCCAGAAAACGATTAGGAATCTGGACCTTAATAATGGTTCAGGGTTCACAGGGTCATTCTTCAAAAATATGTTTTCCTAAACAGTTCAGTGTTTCCTTGGAGTATTTAACACTGGAGAGGAAATAACAAGATAAACAAAAACTTATACCGTATAAAATGAAATATAGGGTTGCAGTGACGCCGGCACTTTGGTGAGGGGAAGAGGATGGAGAAAGGCTTTAGCGGCGTGCATGGTCGCGTCTATTAAAACGCCCCCTGAAAATATTTTTTAAATTAGGTGCCTCCACAAACTATCCTGTTTGTCTACTGACTGAAAATCTCAGATTTAATGACCGACATAGCCAATGACATGAGGCCCTTGATGATGGTGTAGTTGGGGTTTTTCCTTTCATAACTTTGAACTGACGTGAGTTGGAATGGATAGCAAGGTGTGTTCTAAAATTAAAATAATTTGCAAGTCACGTGCTGATATAATCAGTGCTTCATAACTCGCAATATAAACATGTTTTTCTCACGTTGCATCGAGTAAATTGCGCCATTTCAAACAAGGAACTACTATATTTCTAAAAGTAATGGAAAACTGGATCTTTAAAATTACTATAGCAGTGGCGGCTCGTAGCTAGAATTAGTGGGGTACTGCTCCAGAAAAATGTTAGCCTTTGTTTTAAAATTGTGTAAAAGGAAAAAAAATGTATGAAAAAATTATTCAGGAACTTGATAAAATCTTAACAAAAAAAACATTTTTTACTTACTTTAACTTAAATTGTTAGAATTCAAGCTTGATATATTCATTTAAAAATAAAATCCATTCTTCTTGTTTTAATTTGCACAAAAAGTTCAACAATTTTTTCCTTGTTCTCTGGATGACAATTAAGGAAATTTTTTCTCCATTTAAAGTACTACTAGATCATTTAGTCTTTCTGTTAAATAAAAGAACCGAAAAAAAAAATCAAATAGAATAGCTGGAAGCAGAATAATAATCTAATTCTACACTCTTCTACACTTCACAATCAAGAACATGGTACACGGTTTTTAAGCACAGCACACGTTGAGTAAAAAAAAACTTCCTTCCACCATCACGCCAGACCCGGAACTGCGAGAGCAACAGTACTCTCTCTACCTGGCAGTCCCGCCTTCATCACCCCCTTTCTATGTGCGCATGTGCACAACACTCAAACACCACGTCGCTGGCACTGTGAAGCGCACAGTTCCATACAAAGATTTTTGTATATTTTCCATAAACTGGGGAATGCCTATTGATGTACTGACATTAAGCTTAAGGAATATATATTGTACTACAAAAATAAATAAAAAATGACTCATCATATTAAATGTTATCGATAATATCACGTGGAAATAGGGGGTGCTGCAGTTCCGCAGTGCCTATACACGAGCCACCCCTAAACTCTAGGTATTATTGTGTAGTTTATTAAACATCTAATTATATAATAAAACGCCTTACAAACTAACTTAGCTCTAGAATATATAGGTCTACGACAACTAGTCTCCTGATCATAAAGTATCCATTGTTAAGGGGCAAATTCAAATTTTACCGTTGATAAATGTTTCAACCGGGCCAGGAATCGAACCCAGACCTTTTCAGTAAATGAGCATAGTACTGAATGAACAAATATGTTGGCAAAATTAGAGGAATCATTACAAAATAAATGAAGCAAATAAATTCTTTGCGCATAGTAATACCACGTGTTTTATTTCAGAATTACTTAATTTTACTTGTGCCCGATCGTTTTCAAGTTATTTGAGCTATTTCTCTACCAACAAAGCTAGCGTGTTTGACCCTAACCTAAGAGACAGGTGATATTTTGACTAATTAAAATCTCAGTTGGATGCTTAAGAGAATACCCCAATTCCTCTCGTTCCCCTGCCTCCCCCAATGTGATTTTCCATCTCTAGGCAAATTTTTATATATTTTGTTATTGAAAGAGCTTCCTTATCCCTTTAGCTAGTTTTCGCAGCTAATTTATTCCTTTCGTTAATTTCAATAATTCATTAAGACAGCTTTTAATATAATAGACTGATAGCGTTATAGGTGTATATTTTTACATACATTTAACGCTGGTAGAATATTGAAAATTGTGTCACCAACAGGATATGAGCTATGTACCCTATAGTGTCATTACTTTTAAAACTTAGTGTACTATTTTCATTATTCATTCAAACCTTAAGGTCCAAGATACATTGTCGATAGAGTGAACTTAAAAACAAGTAGTTTCCCATCTTCTCGCTAATTGACTGCTGATTCATCATCTTTAAATTCCCCCTCTCCAAACAACGTATTGGCTCAGTTAATGTTAATAATATGTGGATGGTCCTAGCAAATATTGCGACACTCAGTAATGTACGTAGATACAAAATGAGCTGGCCACGGTTTATCTCAACCCAAGAAGATGGAAGTAGTGGCTCTGGCGTTTGGGAACAGTGATCTGATTGGCTTAGAGCTGATTACGTAACCACGTCCCTCGCTCTCTGATTGGCTGTTGGTTCTCCCTTCACTCCCCTTCTCCTGACCACTTCCCCACTCTCCTAACCCCTTTCCAGTGTTCCAAACTTATTTATTCTTGTCCAAACTAGGTTTTTTATTTGTGCTCATTGGTTATTTATGTATGCTCATTGCTTTTTATGTGTGCTCATTGCTTTTTATGTGTGCTCATTGCTTTTTATGTGTGCTCATTGTTTATTATGCCAAGGTAGGATTGAGATGAGCGATGGAGTTTATTTTTCATATATTGGCGTGCAGTCCACGGCGTCGGGAGTTCATCCCTCGTCATCGGAGGGAACACCGAGCACGAAGCTCTCCTGATGGCTGCGTAGCGAAGAGTGTGAGAGATGGTTCCCGTGCCTTGAGACCCCTTTCACTCTCCCTCCCTACCCCTCTTTAGAGGTATGTGTTGCAACCCCCTCCCCAACCTATGTGGTAATAAGTTTTTCCGGTGTCGCAACACCTCCCCCGCCCTCTATGTGGTAATGGGTATTCCGTGATGAATGGTGCCAGTTTGGTGGGCCGACAAGACAAGTCGGGACACTAATAGATCGTAACCTTGAAACCGTGAGCTAGTACAAGAGGTCATTGACCCTGTTCATATTAAGTGACAGTTTTACGTCTCGATAAGTCGAAACTCGTATCTGCGTGTAAGGGAGAGACAGGTTTTGCGTGAATACAACATGATATTACAAAACACATATTTATTAAACATTAAAGGTTTTACAGATATATATTAAAGGTTTCAGAGACAACATACATAATATTTATTATACACTTTTACAGAAATTTCACATATATTAGTTAATACGTTTTTCTACAATGTCTATTAGATGTGTTAGTAAAATTGTTTTTAGTTGACAATCCAGCATGTAATAGTCCAAATCGACTACTTGACGTGTATAGCAGGTAGCACTGATAAGATCCAGGTTTTTGATGTGCGTTTCCACAGTAGGCTGTTCGAGGTCAATGACATCCGCTGATTCTGTTAGTGTGTCGCATACATCCACGACGAGTCTGTCGATCAAATCCATGCAATAGCGTGCAATGGGTGTTGACCACATATCCCGGTGGTCACCAGCGACGTCGATGAAATCCCGCAAATGAAAACGACACGCACAGCTAGGTGCTAGAGAGGCGACCCGTTTGAGTCCGTCCTCTTGTTTCTCATTGATGACGACCATACGGTCACTGCTCATACGTCTCAGAGAGATTTCATGATAGTCAGAATAATCTTCTGAGGTGGTTGCGTGTTGCTGAAAAACTTTGATATGACCAACTTGTATTTGCCCAGCTCGTGCCACTCTGTACGGTTAAACACCACACAGTTCCCTTCGCATTTTTCTTGCTGAACATAGGGTGTAAAGTTGTTCTTGACGCTCATGCCGACGATGAATTGTTTGGCGTCGACTTTGTCCAGCGGGAACAAAGTATTGAAAATACTGGGGTTGGCGAACGGCTTCATCGGCTTTGCTTCGCGGGCGCAAACGTCTTGACCTTCCATGATTATTGATCGCTTCGACGACTGTCACAGTTATGGCAGGCACGCCGTCGGGACGCCCCTTTTATAGGCGCACGCTAATTGGACGCAGCATCTTGAGGGGTGGCAGGACCCTAGACCCTACAGTCTTGAAAAATGTGTTGTAATATATCACCACCTTAGCTTCATTGCCTGTATGATTGGCAGGGAAAAAACCTGACTGTATAGAACGGAACCACGAGTTTGTTTTCATTGCACGTCTTATGGTCTGCGTATCCATATTCAATCATTCTATCTTGAAGTCCCTAAATGATGGAGGCTGAACAGAAATTCCACACAGAACTATGTACCATATACACGGTGTGGCGCAATTTAAGTGTTATTAAAGACGAACAACATCTGACATACAGGTCTACGACGTTCGTAGGCGTGTATTTAACTAGAAACTTTTTCTTTTCTGCCCCCTTGACGTAGACGGTTTCTACACGCGTTGTGGCGTGGGAGATGAGGGATTCGAGCAGGCTGTAATCAACATCATCGTTATCCCAGGGAATACCGTGCAATTTGTTGACGATATAGTCGGCTTGCTTTTTTAGCAGCGGCTGAAAGTTACTCGATAGCGTATGGGGGTTTTAACACCCAAAGTTGAAGTTATGTACCGCAAACAGATAAAACACTCAGTTCCTTCACAATAAACTTTTGTTGTCGTCGATGAAGCTCTGAAAATCTACAATGACGTGCATGATTTAAATGACGGGCTAAAGGCCCAGAATTCACTAATATCTACTCCCAAAATCAGTCACGACGCTTCTGTTCTTGTCGATGGTGATGATGTTGACAAACTCCCCGTGCATGATACAGTTGACGATCTCAGTAAGAGCTCTGGTAAAGGTCACTTTGATGCCCAGCGAACCATTCATTGTCAAATTCTAATGCGATGTCATGTGGGCGGACAGATTAGGTATGAGTTCGAAAGTTATGGGATTATATCCCTTAGGGAAGGCTTCCCGTATGATGTCACTACCTTCGTTCATGAAATGGATACTCATTCCAGAAAAGCGTATGTGGTAGGACAAGACATAGTTAACGTTTGAAAAATTGGGCTGTAGCGGTTTTGACGCCACTTGTTCTCCGTCCACATACAGCGAGAAAGGGTTCATTCCGTAGGTTTGGAAGTTCAACGGGTTCTTGGTGGTGTCTCCGTTGAAGGCCGCGTTTGATACAAATCTCTTGATGCATCGTTTGGGTAGCTTTTCCGGTAAATTTGTTGTTCAGTGATTTCCCTTGCACACCCGTAGGAATAGTGAGTGTTTTTATTTCCCCATGGGTGATGGGATAGTTTGCGGGACTGAACTTTAATGCCTTGGCATGTGCCAACAATGTAGGTGTTACTTTTACACGTCGCACTAGAAGGCTGATTTCATAGATGTGAACCTTAAAGTTAGGGAGTTCATGGACGGCCATAAGACTAAACCCGTCTCTGGAACGTATCAACTTGACTCTGAGTTGGATACCGTTCTAAAGCTATTTCTCTTGGTTAAACACGTCACCGTGTAGATACCCCAAAAGATCCACAATCTTACTTTTTGCAGTGAGACTGCGATGGGCCCCAAATCCCTCGTTGCCCACGTTAGCCTCCTAAAAGGTTCCGGGGCTGTCTACGAACCACAGACCGCAAGTAAAATGTGTTCCTTTGGCGTCACTGTTGTAATTGAACAGGGTCTCAATGTACGATCTATAAGCATACGTGTTACTAGGTGGTGAGACTAATTTTTGGTTTAAACCACATCCACATGTGTGAATAGCGAATGCAACCAGTTGTTGATGGGAGTGATTTGATCCACCTCAGTGAAAGAGCCACCGTGGGGTTTCATGATGGCCGCTCTGAGATAGAGCAAAGTTTGTGAAAAATCGATATAGAACTCGCTTTGTCCAGTGACGGTAAATTTGATGGGCGACTCATTGGTGAGGGAAGAGACAGTTTTGTACCTGAGCCATTGTCCACTTTCAAGGCTTGTATGCGTTGATGGGACGGAAAAGAAATCTAGTTCACTGCTGGCACACTCGCAGGAATGGGGGTGTAGAAACGACATTCCAACTGAAAATATCTACCACTTCTTTCTTGACCTTTTTACGTCGGGCAACGACAGAAGACTGACGTAGGTGCTTCTTACGACGCCCTTTATAGCCTGAGCCAGTCATCAGTGTGTCGATCTTCTGCTCCGCCTTGCGTTTTAGGTTAGTTCCAGCCTCGCCGACACAGTGCCATAGAGCCTCTTTGAAAGGACGACGCTGATTGGCAACGTCGGAGAGCACGTCGATACCCGTATGAATCACCTGTTTTCCAATGGCTTTAGCGCCGCTTCTCAGCAAAGGTATGACGCTTCTAAAAATGCCACTGACAAAACTTCCTATCCCATGCCCACATTGATAGGGAACACCGTGGTAAATCGAAGATATACCTGTTCCAGCCTGGTTGAAGTAGTATCTTTGGTAGGGACAGTTCATGTTGAGCAGCGTCGAAAATGAAGTTTCACGCACACTTTTCCAAACTCGAATGGTAGAGGTTCACCCGTGTCTGTTCTTATATTGATTTCCAGGCTTTCAATTTCCCTTCTAAGTACGGGAATTTAGTGCAACGGATCATAGATAACTGTCTTATGCATACCGTAGATAGTTTATGTTGTTGATACCGACAATACGTAAAAGTGGTGCCACAATGTCACACACGGGCTGAGGATCCACAATATCCGTGTAGATGTACATTTGCGAGGGCAAGCCTAGTAGAATGTTGGCGGCGTACGGTGACTTTGGGACTTTGATCAGATTAGTCAGAGGATCGAAACCAAGATGTAGACTTAGTTGACTTGATAGAGTCAGCAGCTGTATATTTGGTGAAGAAGAAACAAAGTCCACTTTTTTGTTAGGGTTTGTGTACTTGAATACAACCCCGGAATTCCCTTTAAATGCCTCTACCTCGTTTAGGGGTTTGACAAATTCATAGATAGTGCTGTAGTACGTACGCGTTGTAATTCAGGTTTGTAAAACGTTCCCTCCACCTCCTCGCCGTAAAGATAGGTCAGCCTGTTGTAATGTATTGATTTGGATTAATCTAAATTATGTAAAAAGTCATGGATGAAGGTAATTTTTCTTTAAAGTAATATAGGTAGAGTATCCTTTTAAGATTCATCCATGAACAAACACGCGTTTCTCAGAATGAGGTGAAAAGGACCTCACCCCTAAAATATATTTTTTTTATACCTTCTTTCCTGGTAAAAGAGTAATTGCGTTGCTTCCTGTTAAAGGAAAAAAGTTCATAGTATTTGGCAAAACACGCCATTTCTTCATACCAATAAGAAGCTATCCCTCACAAAATGTGTCGCCAGGACTCTGTCTATTGGTTAGTTTTTACTTTGTTGACCAAGGGAGAAAATGCAAGGGGTATATCATATATAGACCATAGTGCGTATGTTCATATATAGTATAGCAATAGCAACAGTACAGAATAGCAATAGCAATTGACGACGACGATGGGGAGGACGATCTCCGGGACCTTGCTCACAGTCCAACACATTATAATATAAGTCACTTCAATATCACAAGTGTGCAGTGATAACAAACATTTAACTGAAATATGTGCAAATAATTTACTGGTGTAATATAAATAAACCGTGTGTGAAATAACAGCCAACAACATTTCTCTTTCTTTAATAATATTAATACCGATTTAATTAGTGCTCGAACACGGGGCTATAGACAGCTGATTGNTAATTTACTGGTGTAATATAAATAAACCGTGTGTGAAATAACAGCCAACAACATTTCTCTTTCTTTAATAATATTAATACCGATTTAATTAGTGCTCGAACACGGGGCTATAGACAGCTGATTGAACGGTATATTTTCCGTACAGTGGTGATAGGCGCTCGATCACGGAGCTTAAGACAACCTAAAATCATCACAACAATAACAGGGAATTAATCCGCGGTGAATCAATTGACACCCAAAGTAGGGTGATTGATCACATATTATTACAATTGACGCCCAAAGAGCGGTGCATTTATTCCGCAAAGTTACAATTGACGCCCAAAGCGCGGCGCATTTATTCCGTATCGTTACACTGTAGACGACTGGTTTTCGCAACACGACACTGCTGACTTTGAAAATTTCTTCACTCCAATTGCTTTGGTAGCCCTTTTCAAACAGCATTATGGATTTGCTAATACGCAACGTGTCACAGACTTTCATTTTTGGCTTGCTATTCGAGTTTGGACGCTGTTTGCCGCACAGATTATCTCTGACTTGAAGCACATTGGTTTCTGAAAGGTCAGCAGGCACCATCATCTTACTGGAATGTTTGGTGCCACTGTAAGCGTCGATGAGATCTTGGAGGCCGTATACATACCGATACATGTTATTTTTGGTAAAGTAGCGCCAAATTCGCCCTTTCAGAGTTCTATTGATTCGTACTACGGTCATTGCCTTCACGTCAAGATTATGAGTGGTGTAGTAATGCATGCCTTCTTGCTTGAGAAATTTTCGGACTATACGTGCCGTGAACTCTATCCCCTTGTCCGTCTGTAAACTTAGAAATTTACGGCCACTTTGTTTGAAAATGTCCCAAAAGGCGTCTCTCACGACGCTCCCCGTCTTGGATGTAAATGTCCTCGCCCAGGCCATCTTGCTAAACACGTCGATGACGGTGAGTAAGTACAATGCACCGTCGTTGTATTTTCCGAGACTTCGCATAACGTTGAGATCAGCTTGACAGATGTCGTAAATGTTTGACACCGCATACTTGTTGCGTGGACACTTTTTTTTTATCACTGGTTTGTGTAGGGTAAAAGCGTCCTGCGCACGAAGCCACTCTCGTACTTTTTCGGGATCTTTAATGGGCGCCAAACGTTTTGGATTTACAATGAATTCTTTCGGAACGTTTATTTTTTTACGCGCCGTGAGAAACTCTCGCCACCCAGACGGCTTGCTGTCTCTTCTTGCTCTGACAGGATTGTTAACTAAATCCACAATATTGGATCAATGGAGAGGCATATCGTTAATACTCACATCCCCGTTTTCGTCCCAAGAGATACAGTCTCGGGAAATAATATGTTCTAGTAAAAGTTAAGCTTTTTTACGTGCCTGTAGTGGTACAGTGTTGAGTACAACAGGGATGAGAGTTACAGACACTTCGGAGGTGGTCGTGGTATTTTCAGGCGGTGAGGGTTTTTGGCTAAAGTGTAGATAGCGCTTTAGCACTTGTTGGTATAAAGTCCATTTAGACATGTCAAGTTTTGAAGTGAAAATTTTTTCCATTTCCTTGTCCAGCTCGGAGACCACTATATTTATGGCCTATGTCACGTGTTAGTGGTGTTGCTCGTAGCTGTGTAATGTTCCCGGGGACACCAATATAATCTTTTTCTCGTGTTCCATTATCTACTTGTTGAATAAGAAACCCAGGACACCTCTGATTATAGGGGCTAAAAGTAAGGGCAGGAACGCTCTTCCTTTCTGAACGAGTAGTCGTCTCTTCTTCTTTCAGTACTCTCCTCGTTTGACCAGCTTGCGCAACACCTGCTTGTGAGCAAGTAGCTTTGTCTTCTGCACATTTTTCAACGGCACCCGCCCTTTTAAAGTGTTAAAAGCACACTCGTAGACAGAGTCAATCAGTTTCCTGTCTGCCGTTTTCATGTGGGTTCATGCGATGCATCGCACGCAGCAGAGGGGCTTGGTTCAGCACTTTGGGACTCATGGTTATGAAATGATCTTTTATCGGGAAGTGTCGGTGTTTTTATAGCTTTTGCGTGGTAAGTACACGCAGCACCTGGCATTTGTGCGGGTTCTATATCAAAACCATTTGTGTAAACCTTGTTTGAAATCTAACAATATATACTCGTCCTCCTTTGGCGGCAAGGGACCCATATGACTCAAATTGTCTTTTTTATTGAAAAAATGTTTGAAATGTCCCTTGACTAAAGACTCGTCCAAGCTGAATGTCTTGGGCATATTAGAGATCGGGAGAAAGTTCAGCGAGTCAATAAAGTGGAACGATCCGTAACGAATAGAGATGATTTTCCCGCCTTTCATTATGAGCTCCGGAGTCCAATTTGTTTACCTCCAACATATATTTTAGCCTTTCGCATTATGGCCTAGGAGGGTGATGTCCTTAAATTTTGCTGCTTTAATTTGCTCTATAAATCGGAAAAATTGGGCCATTGTGGCATCACCCTTGAATATGTGAGTCCTATAACCCCCACATTCAGTGCAATGATGGTCACTTACATCAATATGAAGGCAGGCCTTGCAATACGTATGTACGCCACAGACGTTAGGCTCGTGCAAGTATGTCTTGACCGCCCCTTGAAGAAGCGTTTCTTGTCTGCATTCAAAATCATAGTACACAAACATGAAATTGCTCTTTTCTAGTGACGGCTTGGATGGCGATTGCTTCATTAAGCAGAAATGACCAAAAGGACGATGGGTATTGCATTCTCTACAAAAAGTCTCATAATACCTATGTGAATAATTTGACTTTTCTACACTTCAAAATTGACCACATACCTCATAATCCTTTTTGACATCACAGACCGACATGTGACCTCTGCAAAAACCAGGACGTTTATGGTTATCAAAATATGTCTGGTTTGTGAACCAATGCCCACAACCTTTACAGGTCTCAGATTGACCTTCACTGCAAACCGCTTTAGCGCAGCACTTTTTGCACGCTGATTTACATGTGGGATCGTTCTTATGATAAAACGGTACATGCCACTCGCGGCAAAAGTACGAGCATTTAAATGCGGCTGTCAAGGTTGTTATGACGTCAAAATGGTTTTGATTATCTTCGTGAAAATACTAATCAAGGTAGGTCTTAAAGGAATATTCGGGAGGAGTACGCCCCTCATATATGTCCTGCCTCCTCCAACGTTCTCTGAACACTGTAATTTTGTATTCGGAGAAGTATGTTTGAAATTGTTTCAGTTAAGTGATTACACCACCACCTTTCACAAGATTCACAAGGGCATCACGGCATAATTCGTCTGCTTTGAGCTTTTGAATAGGACGACCCATTTTGGTTTGTTTAAAGGTGTTCACGTCAATGCATTCTGGCTCTCTTTTAACGTCACACACAGCTTTGGCGACAATCAATGCACGGGTGAGACAAAGTGTATCTCTGCCATTTTGAATCGTAATGATTCCTTTGTTATTCCAGCTATATGTGCTAGCAGGGTATAGCTTATCACAATGACGTGCACTCCCACGAGGCTCCTTAAAATGGCTGAAATTAACGTACAGTGGTGCAGTACTTAAGAACAAGCTATTACTTTGCAACACGTGACTTACGTTATCGAGCACGGCTCAAGCGTCTAACTTATCCGCCCTCCTAAAAGAGACGAATACAGAATTCAACGTCGAGTTCATGCTGTTCAAAAGTAAGAACACATGATCATCGGCGCTGACACCATGGTCCTGCAGCCTATTGATCAAATTAGTAATTTGTTCTCCAAGCCAGTTTAATTCGTCATGATCGCTTGCTGGAGCACCAAGATGCACGGTAATTTCTCTACCGGTATAAAATAAACGCCTCAATTGTTTAATTCTCTCCTCTACTATTCGAAGAGGGAAGCCTTGGGACAAAGCTCCACCAACCTGGTTAACCGGGTCACTAATTACCGATTGTGGAGCCGAAGATGGTTCTGCTTCACCACTGCCACGGGTTGCGGGAGGACCGTGGACCCCGTCTACCTCACCGCAGCCTGGACTCAAACACTGTATCCCTGTATTGGCGGAGGTGCTCCTGTGGCGGGGTGAAGGGGCCCAACTGCCGGTGGTGGCGGAAGGATGGAGCCAATATTCCACACCCTCCATTTGAACTATAACACAAAACCACGTGTCAAAGTAAACACTTTAAATAAAATTGTTCCAAACATATTTTCTGCAAACTACCAGGTATTTTTTTCTCTTTAAAATGATACAACAAAATATATAATACTATTCAATTTAAATCTACTTTCGGTATTAATATAATATGTTACAATTTTTCCTAAACATAATTGCTTTAACTAATACCAACATTCGCAAAGTGTGATAATAAATACACGTGAACCCTAAAATGTGTACAAAATACAGTCAAGGGCAGATAATTTATTACTATTAAAGATTAAACCTACATTTTCACCCCTGCCAGGGAATCGAACCCGGGACCCTTGGATCAACAAACCAATATATAGAGTTTTCTCTCTTTTTAATAATTGGCTAAAGCAACAATCTAATTTCCCCTGTTAATTATTATGCAAGTATGTACTCAAAACAGATTGTAACACTAGATATAATCTAACCCCGTTTTAAAATAATATAATTGGGCAGCAAAGTGCAAAAAAAAATATTTCACCTCTGAATTGATTTGCAATGCTATCTTTTATTTCGATAAGTAACCAAGTATACCTATAAACATTTTTCGGCTCTAAAGTGACTTGCAATGCCATCTGTTATTTCGATAAGTAACCAAATTTACCACACCACGCTAATGATTGAAGAAATCTATCTTTAAATAAGGTATTGGGGGAAAACATGACTAACACAGATTGGTAAAAATCGATATTGATGTTAGAGTGGTAATTTTTTTTTTGTCAGAATTAAGTTTTATATTGGTAGAAATAATTTTCTTTTGGAATTAAATAAAGCATTTTTTCATTGAATATTATAATTTAATTTAAATCCTTTACTGTGTTTCGGGCTAAAGCTTGGGCCACTTTTTATTCATAAATTCGAATAACTTAAAGACAGTACATCCACAAATCCGGACCATGGTCTGTTATTTTATCAGACAATTTTTTTATCCGTATTGGAGATCGAACCCGGGACCGATAGTTTAGTATACATACATGCTAATGAATGTGCTAAGGTGGCGGTTGAATTTTATACAACATCTTGCAAACACAGTTAGAGCGCAAATTATAATTTTCTCTCTATTTTCTTGTTTGTAATAATAACCTTCTATACCATGAATATAATAGCTAATATTCTCGAAACGGTCAGCTGAAAAAGGTTTTGGTATACCAGTGAAACAACGGTGGTTTGGGGGAAGAGAGGGCGTGGATAACTCTCGCGTAATATGCTGTCTGTTTCCAACCTAGTGGCTATAGTATAGTTACTCGTAGACAGTTCTAAAATATATAATGGCAAACTTACATATTAACCGGTCAATATCGTCCAATTCAACCCAAACACCAGGGATCGAATTTCAGCTAGCGTCGGTAGGGTCCTGGAGGCTGAAGGCTGACGGTGGCGTGAGGACGGGCTCATTGTGCAATGCATTGAGAGCTTCTAGAAGTGGCGAAGGTACATAATCCATCGCTTCAACACTTTAAAGAGACGCCACTCGCACACACTTCGCTAAACCCTCTGCAGGCACCACGTGGTCCTTCAGGCCAGCATCCAGCCCACATGTATCCCAGTAGTCTTAAATTAAATAAAAACATATTAATTACTATCGTCAGAAAAAACTACTCGCCAATCACGCTCAAATCTATAGCAGGACGATAATTACCCATGGACCAGTCGCCGTCCGCCAGGAAAATTCCGTCCTCGCTAAAAAGATCTAAAGCGTCCGGGCTACCCGACTCGACCGACGCTGCACGCGGAGAGGCGGGTTGTCTTGAAAGTCTGTCAAAGGAACAAATACCACTGTACACCAAAGACTTAATAATCAAAATAGTAACCATTAAAATATACAAAACTTTTTAAACATACTTGAATTTAGCAAATTTTCCAGCGCGTCAAAACTCATTATGATGTCTACTAACTGCAATTATTAATTATAATGACCTAATGTAATGATTTCAATGTCTATTTATAGTCGCTTCAATGGGGTGTACCGCATGTAAAGGTGGCGGCTTCTCATTGGCCGAAAATATTGGTTCCGCATCGGTGATTGCCCCGAGCCGAGTAAATTAGCATCTATTTACAGTTATCCCGCATTAGCGCTAGCTCTCCCTCCGAGGATGGACGTCTTTCTCCGGTGTTGTATATAGGACTCCTTGAAGGACCGTCGGTCGTGTTTATTTTTCCAACAGTTAAAATGCGGGTACACATCTCCCCCTGTGAAGGGAGGAGGTAAGGTTTCGAGTCCCTGCAAGGTCGACAAACGCTAACTACTTTTATAAATACAACCCCTATATTGTTACGCCAAAAGTCCCGGGTTCAAATCCCGTATCCAGGTATCAATGATATATAGCAGAAGTCAGCATAAATAATAGATTTTGCCCTTTTCACATTTCAACCCTGCGCAAATGATGGTGCATCACTAATTTAATTATTCTGTTTCTTACTCATTTGGACAAAGATATACAGACGGTGTTGGAGGGTTCAATTCCCACCTCGTGTTCAGTTGTCAATGACGCACAAATGTGGGTACACATCTCGCCCTCTGACATAAGGAGGTAGGGGTTCAAGTCCCTTAGAGGGCAAAAAACGCTAATGACTTCACATTTCAAACCGTGGCAAATGCTGTTACACATTTCGCCTGGTCAAAATCAGCTCTTATCTCACGCTTGCCTGAAGAGCTTGGTTTGAATCCCTGTCGTTCGTGTGTACTGAGGCCGATTCTTGGGTAGCAATCTAACGTCACAATGCTTTTTCTAATGATTTTTGTATACTTGCATCGATGGTCGCATGGTCTAAGGCATCACTAGATGACCGGTGACAGAGTGATTATTGTTTGAAGCAAATGCTGGTACACATTCTACCCGGTTGACCGGTAAGATGGTGGGGTGCATGAAGTACGGCCGTGCTAACATACATTAGCTGTGCCAAAGATATCGAGATTTGAATCCCACTGTGCACGCCGTCTAAATGTCAGGCTCATCTAATTCTGGTGGGGGAAAATCAAATCCTTGGTCCCAGATTGTTCTATAGAAAGCACATCTAAACCTGTGGCATTCAGAAGGCCACGACCTATGCGCCAAGCGGCCTTGGGGCTGGGGGGAAAAGCACCTCTGAACCAGTGACCTTCAGAAGGCCACGACCGATGAACCAAGCGGCCTTCGGGGTTCATGACTCTTCAACAAGGTCATTGCCACCCTCTTTCAAAATTTATAACAAGTTGCTGTTGTTGCGACATCTGATGACCCCCACTGAGGAGGGCTATGACGAAGTGAGGGGAAGGGTGAAATGAAAGGCAGTGGGTAGTGAGGGAAAAGTGATAGGGGCCTTACGGCTGGGAACCATTTATCACACTCTTCGCCAAGCGGTCGGCCAAAGAAGATGCTCCCAACGCTCACTAGTGATGCCGTGGGAGGAGCTCCCGGTACCATGAACTGCACGCCAGTAAATAAATAAAAAACTCCAACGCCCCTTCCCAATTCTACCCAAACATAGAAAAACCACTGAATAAATAACCAATGAGCACAAATAAAAAATCCAAGAGCATACATAAATAACCATTGAGCACAAATAAAAAATTAATAAGCATACATAAATAACCAATGAGCATAAATTAAAGAATAATGTTTGGACAAGAATAAACCAATTTGAATCACTGGAAAGGGGATCAGAAAGAGGGGGAGGGGTCAGGAGGAGGGGCAGGGGAGGGGGAACCAATAGCCAATCAGAGAGCAAGGGGCATAATCACGTGATCAGCTCTAAGCCAATCAGAGCGCTCTTCCCAAACGCTGGTGCCACTACTGGTGGAGTTTCCCTCTACTTTGTTTGCTTTGTATTAACTTAGGACTACTGCTGATGATTGAGAAATCAGGGTTCGAATTCCTGTCAAGTGTAGTGTACTGAGGTTGTTCTTTCCTAAAAAAACAACAAAAAAAACACTCCTTCCCCGCAAATGCGTTTTCACTATATGGATTTAATGTGAATGGATGGTAACACACTGTGAAATAAAAATAGCTGTAATTGAGGTGACGACATACTCGTAATTATGAGAACAATTTGTTGCCAGTTACAGTATATTCTGTTGGATGTAGATTTTATGTTCTATCAAGGGGTAATAAGTAGTAAGTTATAGTGTGTTCATAAAGTAAAACATTGAGTAGATTGTATTTTCCTAGCGACAAGTGACAAATTAAGAATGGGAATACTTTCAAAAGAGACGGGAGGAAAATTAATTCATCATTTCCTGTACCAGTGGGCACGTGGGCAAAGGCTTCTTCTAGTCTGATTTGCTGGTGATGGAGTGGTCAGGGTTCAAATCCCGGCCGGGTGGACGGAGAGTATCCTCCCCCCCCCACCGAATGTTTTATCCCTCCCTATCTCTCTCTCTCTCTTTATATATATATATATCTATAAATTTATGTATACCCCTATAGCGTAGTAAAATGTTGATAGCCCGAGCGGGTAGTAAGACGCGGTGAGAATATTTTTAAATGTAAATTTAAATATTTCATAATTATAAACTTTACTACTTACTAGCCCTAGCTTATAAAGTGGAACATATAACTATAATACTAGAAGAGGAACCCGGCGGCAAGGCTCCTCTTTGCTTCTAACAGACATACAAAATCTCTTCATTTTATTTATTTCGACTAAGTTTTTAATATTAGCTTCAAGGTGAACATGTACAGTACAAGGGTTACTAATATTTAAATTTTAGCCCTCTGCGTGCGGTAGATATTGCTTAACGCTCATATATACAACGTGTATCTAAAACATTGCATCAAACTTTGGCAGGATATTTCTTGGGTGAAAATAGAATCGTTCACATCAGCAACCTAGGGTCCATCTTAAATATTAAGGGTGGTATTCACCCCTAAAGATAGAGCTAAAATGGACTGTTGTGTGAAATATTATGAAAACTACTTAGGGGGTATTACAACGAATCTTTGTATACTACTTATTGAAACCTTTATCATTAATAAACTAAATGTGCTGTTACCGTTACCCACCCCCATAATGTAAAAGGGGGGGAGGGGTGTAACACATTTTTCTGCAATAAAATATGTCAGAGTAGGTATTACTAATTTTGACTTAAGATTACAAAACAAGGATTAAAAATTAATAAACAAGGTGTCTTGGAGAAACTGTCTAGCTTTCTCTGACATAGATTTAGATTTAACTTAATTTATTTACTATAAATGTTTCATTTTTTTTGATCAAACCACAGAGAGTGAAAGCTCTTCTTCCTCTTTTTTCTTTTACGTCCACAGCGTCTTACTACCAGGTTACCCACAAATTCACAGTAAATGAGCTAGGATTGAGGGAGGTCGAATGTATATGAAATCTAAATGCACCCAAATTTACGAGAAGGGATAGTGGTAAACCGTTTAGGAAATAACACCTTTATTATACCTTTACAGGATTAAAATGTCAGTATCTGAGATTTAAGAATCTTAACATTGCAATGTACTGTCTGCATTCATAGATACTCACGATGTATTGCGATTTAACTTGTTTTGTTTTTATTGTTACGTTCGACACACGGAGGGAAGGCGGGGGTATAGAGAATGTTCTTGTCGGAGGGAAGTAAGAGGCGATAATTTGGGGAAAGGGGGCGGGGGGCGAAGAACCTGGGGGGTCTTATTTTACTAATAACCACTACCTCAGTTCATAGAAGAAATTAGTGTCAAAAATTGCTGGTGGCGATAAGCAATATTACCCGCTTCAGTGTTTGCATATTCTAAGGCGCAACTCTTCCAATAGACTAGACTGCCGATGATGGGGATATCTGGTTTGATCTCAGCCTGGTGTACTGAGTGTGGTTTTCCCTAAATTGTTTTCACTATCTGTTCATGCAAATGCGGGTAAACTTCCTCTAAATTCAATCTTCCTCATTCCTAACACATTAGTGTAATTAGTACATAAGCGTACAGCAGCCCGAATGACTAGTGTTGCTTATATATTTATTTATATATATATATATATATATATTTGAAAATATTAATCTTTGCACCCATGATTTGCTGAGCTCTAATCTAGTTTGGATAGAAATACATTTTTTCTCAAACGTATAATTATACTTGATGGTGAATCGATTAATTTGTCTTTGTTAAAGGGGGGATTTGCTTTTATAGAATATAACTTTATTCATTTTACCATTCTCTTTCACCAATAGCTCATATGCTAAGAATAATACGTATATCCTATTTTAAACTATTTTAAAAGAGTTAAGTAAATTATAAAAATATAAATTTACATTACATTGCTCTCACTTCACTCACTTGTTATTGGTTATCATTTATATGTTTGGGACTTACCGCTAACAGGTCTGTCTGCACAATGCATTGTATTTTTATACACATTTTTTAAACAATAACAGGTGGTATGATAATATAAGATTAGTTTCACATTTGGCGTTATCATCTGCTTCTTCTTAGAATAATAATTACAGTTTGGTAGTAGTAACTTTTTAATTTTGCTCTCCTTGATGATTAATTGCTCCCGAGTTTTTGAATCACCTCAGTAAGCAATTTAGATTAATAGAGCAAAAACGTGGGCACACAATGGCAGAGAATTTAGGAGTTTTCTAGAATAATAAAAATTCAAGTATTGTAGGGACATCTCTGTTATTAACCACCTTTATCTGAAAAGAAGTAATAAATGAAACCTGCAGAGGCTAGTGCAACAAATATTAAAGAAACAGATGAAAATGTCTAGTGAACTTTTTTTATCTCTCTCTATTAAGTTGGAGCTTCAACAAATTAACTCATTTTAACGTATTATTTGATTAAAATTTATTTTTAGTGGATATTAAAATCTAACAACAAATATTTTCTGAAGAAATTGATGCTTTATTTAATTTTATTTATTCCTGTATAGTGGCAAATTCAGACCGCAAAAATAATAATAATTTAAAACATATATAGTATAACTTTAATATAGAGCTATGAAAATGGGTTAAATGCAAGTTCTAAATTTTAATACCATGATTACGACATTTAAAAAAAGACAAATTTAAAGTAATCATAAAATTTTCAATCGGAAAAAAGTAAAAAAATAATAGTAGCTTCTATATAAAAATAAATCCTAATACATCACTGATTCTTTAAAATATTAACAAAACTTGTCCGCAACTGGATATAGCTTTCGTCTTGCAAACTATTTGCCATAGTCATTAAAAAAAATCTATGGACTCAGTATTATTTGCCACCATCCCAAAATACAAAGTTGTTTAATTTATCTGTGTCCAAGGCCTCATGTCAGCATAATCTGATTCATACATTTATGATATTTTAGAGATAAGAAGGGAGTAGCCTGCTATTGAGTATATGCTCTACGGGAGAGGTAAAAATAATATTCATAAAAATGGAGTAGATCTCGATATCATGAAGGTTTACCTCTACTCAACCAGTACCTAGTGATTATATTTCAAACCAAAATATAGCGATTACAGTCACGTAGTTATGTCTGATAGCTCTTTCAGCTCAATCGTGTGTTTGATCACCAACGTTTTGTTAGTAGATTAATTTCTTAACTATATTTTGGAATAATTCAAATTGAACAGACAAATTTTTGTAAATTTGTTCCACTTCTATTTACAATCGTCAAGTGTGTATGAAGATATGCTACTTGTGTCTTATAAGCTTAGGATCCGTAAATCTTAAATCGCCTTTGTAATCAGCATCGGCGTTCATTTATACGTTGGTAACAAAGGACCATCGAGCATGACGACGCATAAGAATTTAGGAAACAAAGTGTGAGTTGTAGAATTACAACGAAGATTTTACCATATTATTTTACTGCTGATAATCGATTACTTTACTTGAGAAGGTATACTATAACATTTAACATTAAATTTGAAAGTGAGCTAAGGAAACAGAACACCATCGCTATAATTAGGGGTAGGATAAAATATAGCCAACAATTTTCAATCATTTGTCTCAAGAATAAGAATAAATTGCACAAATATCAAACTTTTATGTATTTTAAAAACATATGACGCATATCATGTGTTCACAAGTCATATGGTAGGTAGTAATTGGGAATTTGCCGTGGTAGACGAATATATTTTGCAAGATGGTGTGTTGTGTTAGACGCTATATCGTATTACAGTACATGGTGGATCAAAAATGTCAACATCAAATATCGACGTAAAAATAAAATAGTTTTTTTACGAGACATCAATGCTTGACCCAGTCCTGTGACAGTCTCCCCGTCACCGACAAACTAGATGAGACTTTCGCCTTTATTCCGTGACTGCACTGATGCGGGCTTAAGCTTTTGTCAATTTATATCTGGCTGCCCCATTTTTATTCCCCTTGACCTTACTCCTCCTCTTATGAAAATATTTCCGGTGCGCCTGGTTGTGCCAACCATTGTCTCAAAACATCTCGAAGAAGAAGTTCTATCACACACTTGGTCAGACATGGTTGGAATGAATTGTTGAGCCGGCTAGCTCGACATTGACCATGGCTATGAGACGCAACACGCATATCAACGATCTACCCACATCAATACCTACAGTCTTATTTAGATAGGAAGGCACTATTAGTCACCTATAAGAGTTATTAAAATTATTTTTATTTATTTATAGTCAAGTCAGGCTACCTTCAGCTGTCACTTTTTAAAAGATATTATTAATACCTATAAAATAATATTAATACAAATAGAGTAAAGTGTTTTCAATGTTGACCGCGAAACAAGATGTCTGTATTTTCTAAACGTTCCTTCATACCAGAATCCTACTATAGGATTCAGTGCTAAGACATCACACGGACTCGCATGTTGTCAAGGTCAGGTGATCGGAAGTGCCATGTTTCTCCAAGAAAGACGTCGTGGCCGAGGGTTTAGAGAGTTCTACATAATACAAGTTTACAATACTCGCATAGATGGGTGAGAGTACTCAATGCAATTCCGAATGGGTGGACTGAGAGTGGGGTTTTTTTTCATGTACTCTAACAATAGCTATTTAAATTTAGCTTCTTATTCTAAATTATCTGTTTTGACTGAATAATTAAAAAAATCATAGTTAGGCCTATTATTACATCCCAGATTCAAATAAAACCAGCACTTTTCTCAATAATTCTCTCAATATTTGAAGAAAAAAACAACTTATAAACAGCAGGACCTGGAATTTGATGACTTAAAGATGTTTTTAAAAATGAGCTATAAAATGACCCCTATCTTTTAAAATAACTTCAAATTTACAAAATACGAACAAAACCTCGTAATAAATGTATACGACTAAGTCAAACACGCACTTTACAAATGGAAACGAAATATATATACGCAATTAAAAGCCCTTAATATTTGCTTCATAAGTAATAAATATCCCCTCCAAACGCATCTTCCTCCAGCTTAATTGCAGTGTCTCACCAGAAATGTGTATTTTACAACCATTCAAACAAAGAGAATACCAAATTCCTTGTCTGCATTGTCTTCTAATTCCGATAACTGTGTGTTGACAAAAACAAAGTTTGAATTTGTATGCACTTGTACAATATCTATAGTACAGTAGCCCCATGGCTTCTTTGGTGCTGACTGACAGTTCACAGCTGACTTCTGACAGTCTACATTTAGGTATATATCTAAATTTTGACTGTCAGAAGTGACAGCTGCTAAACACATGTTTTTGCAGATCATTTGGTTCGGCGTAAAGATACATAATTTGTTCTGATAACTTTTCAAAGCTTTTAGCTGTCAGCTGTGAGCTGTCAGTCAGCACCAAAGAAGACATGGGGCTACTGCATCAAAAATGTACTTATTAAAATAGAATCCTTAAAATGACTTAAAAAATGCCTACAATATAATAAAAAGACCGACTCAAACCAATAAAATATGTCATAAAATTCAAAAATAACAAAAAATTATCAAAAAATCTGATTAAATATACATTCTAACACCAGGGGTTCATAAGTATAGCTTATGTAGAGAAATGTATGGGATGAACAAAAAAAGAAAAAAAGAAAATGGCGTGCCATCAGAATATGGGTCCTTCTCTGCTATTCACAGCGCATGCTATTCTGATTTTGGTCTAACTATGTAAGCGAAATAAAATTACTGAGCATGGACTTCACCAAGCACCTTTTTTCTTCGTTCATCGAATACATTATGCAAACTTCATTAAGCTCTACTGTTCGCATAAATGAAGCAAAGTCCCTCTGTTTAAATCAGTGCATAGAACGCATATGTGAACTAACTGAAATACTGTAAGAAAACCATTTACTTAAATCAGTCAATTAAATTTTATATCGAAGGTGATTTACCCTAAAGCAGAAATTTTTGGAGAGATGTGTGTGTGTGTCCACCTGTGCACTCTCATGGTCCACTATCTCTCTTTGCGCATAGCCCGAGCTAGTAACAAGCCGTTGTGACCTCCCCCCCTCCCCCCCCCCTCAAGTGGATGTGGGTACACAGACTCTACCTTTCTCATCCTTATCCTATTTGCCTCATTAAATGAGTAAGATGAGTAAATAAACCCTAGCCCAGTCAGTAGCGTGTCTGCCTACAGTACTCAGGGCCTAGAGTTTGATTCCCAGTTTGACCGAAAAATAAAATGGATCGTGGGTGAAATGTGAAGCTCCCATTTTTCAGAGATGAATTGATGGTTGGGGGGGGGATTTTTGTGTCTGTTCTAGATTTAAGTTTGATTTTATAAGTGATGTAATCCAGCTGACTTGGAAATTGTGGTTTAATAGATGCCCTTAAAATAACAATCAAAAATCATTAATCAGTTTATCTTCCCCAAGCTGGGCGTCAGGCACGTCCATGAACCAGTGAATAAAGTGGATTTAGAACCCATACCACTCAAAATTGACAAACATTAAAGAAGGCAGGAACAGGAGTACACACACGAGGGGGATTCAGCGGGTTCGAACCCTCCTCTGGTGGACATGTAGTAACCTATAAATAAAATATGAAATAAAAAGCTATGATTTATAACTGTTAAATCACCTTAAAGTAGTGGTTGAAAATAACCCAATGTCTCAATACAGTCTGTATTGTAATTTGTAATTTGTTCAAAGTATGAGTCTTATACGAGTAATGGATTGGCTTAACTATTGAACTGTAACTTATATACTGTGGAGCCTCTCTAAGAATAATTTATGTGTGATCCCTTGGGTTCATTTCGCAATCAACGTGGCAGGCATCTGTCATCGTGCTCCTGTGTGTTCCTCTACTTTACTACCCGCACCGGTAGGTATTTCACACACATCCGGTTCTGGATAGCCGGTTGCGGTATGTGTGAAAAAGCGCTAAATGTCAAACTTATTTAGGTTCACCGGTTGTGGGGAGGATGGCGTATACAGCGGGTATTTTTTACCAAACGATTTCCCACTCTCCCTCAATGCAAATAAAAGTAAATCTATTCTAAATTATATATATTTCTCATCCATACCACATTAGTCTAGTTAATATAAGTATATGGTTAGTATGAACGGGTAGGAAGTCACGGCAAAAAAACCAAAAACATGTCCCTCCTCATTGTCTACGAGCGCGAGCCGTTAGAGCCCTTTAATGTAGGCGTTTTGTGTCGCGCGACACACGGTGGCAAAAGCCGTCGCGTTTTCTAAGTCACTTGAAACAAATGAGTCCTTTTATGCTCTGCCGTCCGAAAAACTTGCCGTCGTGTTTTACAAAACGCCAAGCGACAAAAGCCGCCCGAAATAATTCAAGTACATGGTGCCTTATGGCTCCATTTATGCAAACGCGCCGCTTTGCTGCAGTCCACTGTCTAGATAATAATAATAATTAGCACCGCGTCTTACTACCCGTTCGAGTTATACGCTTTAATTACTAATTACTCTAATGGATTAGGAATTGGGAAGGTTAAATTAGAGGAAGTGAACCCGCATTTGCGTGGAGGAAGAGTAGAAAACCATTTAAGAAAAACCACCCCCAGTTCACCCGACCGAGATACGAACCTCGATCTCCCCGTCCTCAGCAGTCGAGCTCAACACGACAAGCGCGTTAGCCAACTACGCCACAGAGGCGGGTCGCTATCTAGACATCAGTACTGGCAACCTTAGCTAGTACAATGGACTATTTCAGTTGTGTGGAAGTTTCCAAGAGAGATTGTGTAGGTCGAATAAATTTGTTCTTTCTCATTTTTCTAAAAAAAATGGATGATTTAGATATTGAACGTTTTATAGATGAGGTTAGGTAAAAGAAAGCAATTTGGGATTCATCATCGGAGGAATACAAAAACAGAAATCTAAAAAAAAATTCAATGGATAAAAGAAAATGTGAAGAAAAATATAATCCTTGCACCAACTCTTGCCTAGTTTGAATCGTTACTTGAAATATGGGCACTATCTCATCAAACGATGCGACCGACATTCTAAAGCAATTTAAAAACTTGTCCCTATCGTCTCTTAATTTTCCGTAGAGGTTACGAAATGCCCCATCTTCAAATCTTGCTAAGCTGATGGGATGAACACCCCACCCCATCTTCTTTTCTGTCTTTTCAACGTAATGTTAAGATACTGTGATATTATTTGCCACCCTACCTTGTATTTCCCTATATTTTTTTCTACCTTTGTGAACTATTTCTAATTTAAATTTGCGTGAAATCTCCGAATCTCGCCAGCTGTTTCCCAGCCTGACTAATGACAATGTTTACATATATTAAATTAAGTAAAAGGACGGAAGGAACAACGTAAAACATTGTTTTAAATAATTTAAATAAGGAATTTTGATTTAAGGAAGAAACACTTACCTTTTATTGAGCATATTAATTATCCTTTAAGAAGTGTGATTGACTGTGTTTATTTTGAAGGTCGGTCATGTTTGTTTTAACGCATGCGCAGTGCTATCAAACGAATGAGTAGACCTCGTGATTTGTAAAGGAAGAAGGAAGGAAGAAAAAACGAGCGCGATTTTTAATTTTGGCAGAAGGAAATAGACATTTAATTATTTATTAAAAACATTATTCATATTCAATTGGCTATATTTAAATACTTATATTGAACCTACATTTCGTTTTTATTCTCTCCCTAGTCTATAGCCAACAATTCATTTTCGTTATTATTTATATATAGTTTGTTTTCTCTTTGGACTTGGAATAGAACATTTTTAAATTTGAAAAAAGTTTGGAAGGTTTTAAAAAGAGTAGTGAGGTCTTCTTCCTGATTGGTGGTCCAACATGGAGCCAAATGGATGTGGGCTCCCAATTTAAGTTATTTTATATTGATTCAAAAGTGGAAGATTAAAGTGAAAATAGTATAAAAGGGAAGCTAAGAGAGTGTGTAAGAGCTACAATGTTTAGGCTCATTTAAATTGTGGAAGAATTTCAAGTGAAACAAAATTTATGAAGATGGTGTTTTCAGTATGGACTAATTATACATGGGTGAGGTCAAACCAACTCTTCAACTTTTGATTATTGTAATCATTTCTTTTCTCTTTCCTAAATAAATCAGAACTCTTTTATTTCCAGGAGGACAGACTAATACAAAGGATTATTTAACATTTTATTTTATGTCTAATTATTAATTTTATTGATTGTATATATANATTTATTTTATTTATAGCCTAAATTACATTTTTCTTCAACAATCCATTTATTTATTTTTAATCTAAATTGTTCATGTTTTTTTAGTTTTAAGTTCACCCAGTGGTCTCGAGGTTGAGAGTCGTTGTGCCACTGAGTTGATAGCCGAGGTAAATGTATTGTTCCTTGTGATTATTATTTTCCCCCTAGATACCAGGGGTGGCGCCCAACAAAAAACACAAATTATATAGATAAAGAAAATATATTTTTTCATTTAAAACTTTTATTATTGTATTATATTAAGTATTTTATTATTATATTATATCTATTTTTTATTACAATACGCATAATATATGACGCGCGGATCCATCTTCCACTTTCCAATATACAAAGGAATTGGCAGCACTGGTACGATTTGTCCTCCCCACTACTATTTTTTTTGACGGGTGGCAAATGCCGCGTGCATAAAATGAACCTACAAAACGCAGCGGCTCTTGCCGTCGTGTGTTGCGCGACACAAAACGCCTGCATAAAAGGGCTCTGCGCGTGGAGATTAACATCAGACGGGTCCTAGCCAACGCCAAAAAGGGCTCCTGAACTTGACAATGCAGCCTCTATATTGAGACAAACAAAGTCTTCATATGAGGACATAATGACCGGGACTGATACACATACGTTCATACTCGTACGACTAACCTCATTCTTAAGAGAATGACTATAGAAATCTGATGTCACTTTCAACTTCCGCTCATTACATAAATGCTTTGATAGCTATTAATTATTGGGACGTGTGACATAAAGTAAACCCATTTTCATTTACATTATAAAAAAAATTGTGCTGTTTATCACAAAAACGTGATTATTGGTCAAAATAAAATAAAACTCTTTATTAAATGCTGCTTAGACTTACTTTATTAAAACTCTGTTTTGATCCTCATTTTAAATTTCATATTTTATCAAAAGTTAAGTATCTATTTTTATTTTTGGTATTGTTTTCTATCTACCTATCTACTCAACCAGTTTGTTTTTATTTAATTTAAATACTCTTTATAGTATTCTATTTGGAAACCACAGCGCTCTAGTGCTGTGTTTATTTCATGGTATTACCTTTTTCTGCTGTCAACCCCTAAAATTATTCATAATGAGGTCATCCTCCTTTGCTTATGAAAGAGAAGTCCTGACAAAGAAGAACGACATCACCAATCAGTGATCACTCTGTGCTGGAATTTTAATTTGTGAGGACGTGGTTTGTCAAAATCTTATTATATCTAACTAATCTTAGTTTTAAAATGGCGCAGTATTTTATTTAAAGAATATTTAAATATTTTCAAAACTCAATCTAAATAAATAAATGTAAATTAAAAGGTGTTTAGTGAAATAATAATGTATATTCAACTATATATAGAATCTGCGTCTCAGAAGAGCATGCATGACGCCATGGAATGTTGCCATAGTTAATCAATTTTAATAAATTTAATGTGATAAAAATCGCCAGGCAATAACGACAAAGGAGAGGATTACGATAGTTAAAATACATTGCGGGACACAAAAGCATGAGCCTTATCACACGTAATCAATTTAATTGTATCCCATCGTTGAACACTTACACAACACCACCGTTGGGTACATATACTTACGTAATTGCAATAATTTGAGCTCATCGTGAGGCAGATACAGTATAATATCAATATTCGTGAGGGCGTAATAATTGGTTGTGCTTATGATTGCATATGATCAAAATAATTTTGGAATATGCCTCCAAAATTATATTTTAACGAAATTGTAAATCATGTTTAAATTCAAGTCAAAACACATTTTGAGTAAACATTGTGTACAAATAACCTTTAAAAAAATATTTTTTGAACAAAACATAATATTTTGAGAGCACCAAATAAATACACATTAACTTTTTAGAAGCACAATACTAACCTGAAAACAGCCCACATAATATTAAGATCATATGACTACAGTAACAAATCAGAATACAAAAGGTAAAATCTATTGCTGCCCTCTAATAATGGTTTTTGGACTAAGCACGTCTTATTGAAAACATTAATTGTATGAAAAAAAAACATGTTTTGAAACACTTATTCGTTTTTCTAAGTTTTCTTTTAGTTGTACAAAAACTGGGCACGTTATTTCAATAGGCGTGTGCACTTCTTTATCTATGGGCGTGTGTTCGTGGTTGACCTGGTATCGATGTTAATGCATATGTTCATGACTAAGACGATACCAGCTGATCTTATTATATCTAACTAATCTTAGTTTTAAAATGGCGCAGTATTTTATTTAAAGAATATTTAAATATTTTCAAAACTCAATCTAAATAAATAAATGTAAATTAAAAGGTGTTTAGTGAAATAATAATGTATATTCAACTATATATAGAATCTTCGTCTCAGAAGAGCATGCATGACGTCATGGAATGTTGCCATAGTTAATCAATTTTAATAAATTTAATGTGATAAAAATCGCCAGGCAATAACGACAAAGGAAAGGATTACGATAGTTAAAATACATTGCGGGACATGAAAGCATGAGCCTTATCACACGTAATCACCTTAATTGTAGACCATCGTGGAACACGCACATAACACCACCGTTGGGTATATATAATTACGTAATCGGTTACGTGACGTGATGGTCGGCTGGTAATAATGTTCTCTTAGTCTTGGTCATTCTAAATCATTTAACGACCTGCTCTGCATATCCTTTTAGATGTATGAAGATAGTTTTCTTATTTCTATCACGCTCTATTTGCAAATCTACAAATGTTTTACCAATTTCTATAGTGATTTCAAATTATTCTTTAAGCAAGTCCAAAACTTTCTGACGAGCATGTTGGACTTTTGAGGCTATTAAACCATCGTCTACAGATAAAATCAAATATACATTTTTCATTATCAAATTCTCCAATAAAAATACATAAGTCACTATTACTTTCTTTGAATTCAAAGCACTTCAGGAATGTTTTTAACTCGTTATTCCAGCAACTTGGTGTTTGTTTTAACCCATACAATGCCTTCACAAGTGTACACATAACAGGGCATTGCTCGTCCTTCATAATCACACTTTCAGGTACCCTTATATACACTTCCGCATCTAACTTTCCATAAAGGAATGCACTTTTTACATCGAACTGCACTATGTGAAGATCTTCATGAGTTGCTATGGCTAGAAACACACGAATGGAGTCATATCTCACTACTGGTGGAAATGTCTCAAAATAATCACGACCGGGTTTTGGAGAAAACCTCGTGCACACAGGCGAGCTTTGTATCTTTGTATCTTCCCTGCTGCATCCTTTTTGGTCTTGAATTCCCTCTTGGATTCTTTAGGTTCAAGGTATTTGTTTGCTGGCACAATACTCCACGTGCCATTGATCTCATGTGCCTCGAGTTCCTCTTTTATAGCTCTTTTCCAGTGATCTTCTTCTGGCGTTGCCATAGCATCTGTTATAGTAAAGGGGTTTCTCACATTCTATCATGTTTAACTCGTATCAGGCTGGTTTTATGATTATGATCCGGTCTCAAAGTTGTATTCTTGTATGTTATGCGTTTAGGTCTGGATGAGTTGCATATTTGTTTGCTTGTGGCAGGTTTTCTTAACCCTGCTCCACTGCTTCATGAAAAGCTTCATCTCCTTCGCTGTCCTCTACCTCGACAGGTGGTTGAGAATTTAAAGTAATTTGGAACTCAGCTGCTGGCGAAGAGTCTTCTTACTGTTTTGGCTTTTCATTGTATGTGACATTTCTGGATTGGTTTGTTCTCTTGGTTTCAGGATCAGATAGACGGCGGTTTGACGACTTAGCCTGGTAGCCCGCTAAAATTAGTTTATTTGCCTTTTGATATAATTTCGTTCACCGTTGATTTGGTATATGAACATAGGCGTCCGATCTACAGATTATTATGTGTGAAACACATGGTTTCTTTCCAGTCCACATCTCATACGGTGTCTTGTTTTGTGTTTGTTTGGATGTTTAGAATATAGACTGACGTACCTACAGCTTCAGACCACCGCTCTAGATGTAGCTTTGTTGAGTGCAATATTATTATTACTCAAACATGTCTTTATTACAATATTCTCTCCCATTGGCCGTCCTCAATCTCTTCATCGAGTTATCGATTTTGTTTGCTACTGTGACGCCCATATTGAGCGCAGGAAGCGTACTCAAATAACAACCACGAGGTCACAAGAGAAACATAGTTTTTATTTCAGTTGGTTAAATAACAATAATAGAGTTGATACAATAGTACATTAAAGGCTTAATGAGCCTACGTTTAGTCTGGCAAAATATTGTCTGAGCCACCATGACTTACAAAATATTAACCGCCCCACAGAGGGAACGTTAGAGTGAATGTCAGATGCCTAGATTCAAATCTACCGCCCAAGGGCGCGCTTACATCCATAAACACAAGATGGATGACACATTTAGTTTTGAGTGCACATAGCATTAACTGGCGTTTAAATTAAATATATAAGATAAAGTGCCCATTAAATTTAGCTTTACATCCCTATAAATATATACATGACTTAGCGGCCGAATATTTTATACACAGATCCCAACAATGGCCGTTGAGTGCTAATCCTAAGTAACGAAGCATAACCTAATATTACAAATAAGTTTTAGATGTGTACAATAAGTTCCGCAAACTCCCGTTGCGCTCATGATAACTTAATCAAACAATTCCACATAAAATACCCTCATAGCTAAGTGAACTTTTATCGTCTAAAAATACCCAAGATTATATCAAACTATTGCTAAGATTCGCTAAGATAAAGGCTCGGGCGCACCTACAGTTAATAAAGCTTACTAAGCCTAACATGAATTCCCCTAGAAAAATACTATTATGAATCCGTGGTTCACCCACGTCAAACCATATTAGAATCCCCATTCATAAACATGAAAATATTAAAGAAGCTCCAAACCGTAATTTTGAATAATATCCCTCCCCATATTTAAATCCAAACAGAATTTTGAATAAAATCCCCAAATATTAGTTCTAAACCAGCGCCCTCACCTGGTAAGAGCCAGTGATACAATGAGTGACATACAAAATAACACCTGCTGTTTTATAGCACAAACAGGTCATAGACGTTCTCAGTATAGGGGGGAAGAAAGGGGAATACACAGAACAAAAGGAAGGGTGAAGACTAGTGCTCTGGACGTATCGCGGATAGCCCAGTAATTACTCGGCCAAACTCGAACATACCAGAAGCGGATGTTCGCGAAGTCATGTTGAGAACTAGTTTATTGCGTGCTGGACCTGGACTTCCTGCGAGGCGCTGATTTGGTTCGCGTCACAGTCTTGTTTATCCAAGCCACGGGAGTGGATGTGTTGGTGCGTGCATGTGTGTCCCATCCGACGGGGAGAGGTCTTGGTCAGACTTGGTGAGCCTTGGTGAGTGTAGAGCCTCCATATTACCGGAGTTGTTGGTTTTAGATGTTTGTTATTTGGAACATCGTTACACTACCAACCGTTCAAATTCTTTGAATCTTTCGAGTGTGTCCGACTTGTGTTTAATGAAGTATACCATTCTGAAACCAGATGCGTCATCTTTAAATGCCAGGAAGAATCTTGCGCCTCCAACTGACTCTACTTTCATTGGTCCACATACATCACTGTGAAAATATTCGACTGACTTGGAAGGTCTGCTGGATCCTGGTTTTGTGAATTGCTTGACATATGATTTGCCTCGAAGAAAAACTCTTTGGGGTCCCCCAGCTTTCATCCTTCTGTTAATCATTCCTCCGCCATTTTATTTATTGTTTTCTGATTAACATGACCCAACCGCTCATGCCAAACATTTATTCCCAGCTCAAATACGTTTCCTTCATTATCCTCAATTTTTCTGAAAAACATTCGGTAAATTTCATTACTCTGTTTGACACCTGGTGCTGCAACAATCGAGTCTTTAAATAGCATCACAATACTCTTTCCTTTGAAACGCACTTTATATTTGTTGGTTGTGAAAACACCTACAGAAAACAGATTTTTCCGTTTAGAAGTCACATACAATACGTTTGTTATTCGTCCCTTTTTCCAAACACCATTTAATAGTTTCTCAATTTCAACAGTGCCGGCGATCCCTGCTGTAGATATAACATCTTCTCCTAGACGTACCGTTTCACCCCTACTTGATTGGTAGTACTTTAGCCAGTCTATTAGGTAGGTGATATGTCTTGTTGCCCCGATAACAGTAAGCCAAACATCCTTTGTATCCTTACTCAATATATGCATCACATGGCCACTGGTAGGTAACATATCATCACTATGTGTGTAGGTATGGCTTAACCTGTTTTCATCACTGTCAGCACTTGTAACAACAAATATAGATTCACTAGAATTTTCCAATTCACTTTCGTTTTCACTATTGTTCCTATCAGCACATAGTCTTTTTCTACAGTATTTCAAAATCCTTTCTTTTTACAATATCAGCATACTAATTCTGACCATTGTCTTAGTTTTACATAAACACCACTTAGGCCTAAGCTTGGACACCTTTTCTTCTCTTTTGTCATCATGCCAGCTAGAGCATTATCAATAGCAACATCTTCAGATAGTCTCCTTTCTTTTTTGATGATCCTTCCTGGGAGAGTGTGTATCCTTTGCTATTCAGGAACAACGCTGTCCCACGCTGTTATTAAATCGCTATTTTTGCCTGGTAGACTTCGCCTTCACAAAATCTTCACCATGATGGCTGAGTTTGATTGTTTCTCGTTTAGGTCACTAAGTTGTAGTGCCATATTCTGAATTTCAGCGACATATTCTACTACAGAGTAATTGATTTCTATTTTGTATTCCTGAAATTTTTGCAAGAGTAGAAATTTATTTTACGCCAATTTTTTTTAGTGTATTGCGCTTGACTTTTTCCACATCTCTTTCGCACTCGTACATGTAGTCAGATATGATAGTTGCAAGTATTCCATAGCTGTGGATATGAGAAATATTGCCTTGGCATTTTCTTTTGTCCATTCTTTCCATTGAGTCGTGTTTGTTGCATCGTCATCCAGCATTACACGTTCCCCATTGATAATATCATAGATGTCTTGTGACACTAGCAGTGAAACCATATGAAATTTCCATAATTAAAAATTTGTTCCATCAAATTTTTTCATAGATTCTTAATTCATTTTTCTTTGCCTTCCGTGTGGGTGCACAATGGTAACCGAAAATACAAGATTGCGTTCCGACGCTAATTAATTCCTTGCACGTGTTTCTGACTGCGTTACTAAGATATATTTGTCTAGGCTATCTAGTTTGCAATATTGGGGCCCGTAACCTATTAGAAGGTATGAATTAGATAGCCTAGGTATTACACATAATCAAACATAATGCAGATGTATTTTCACAATGACAAAAAAATACACGCTTTAACGTATGTACGATGTTTACACTTTACATCAAACACATAGTCTGAGCGCATGGCTATCTCTCTTTGGTCTTTTGCTTGTCGTTTACAGTGTGCACCACTAAATGGTGCCACCCAGCCCCTGGAATACGAAAAACATCTTATTCTAACAGTTATTATTTTATTAACATAATCCTCTATTGATGAGCTGTTTTCTAATTTTGTCGTAATAAGGATACGCAAAAGACCTACACGTCTGGTTAATCCTGTGTATTGGAAATAACTCGCTAGGTTATTCCAAGTTTCCTTAGCAGTTTTTGTTGATTGCACTTGCACATAGTTTAGGTGTTCTACCAATATAATTATTTTATACCTAGCTTATACCCCTTTCTTTACATCTTTATCGGTACCTGTGACGCATTCCCATAGCTCTTAGTGCTCCAGATACATCTGCACGGCAAACTTCCACGTATTATAGTTTTCACTGCCTTTAAGCTTCTCGATCATTGGTATCTGACTAGACATTTCAAAGAAAGTTTGTAGAATGTATCATGAAGAAAAACAAACACTATTTTAAGCCCTCTGGGTCTATAACCTTTTGGAAACTGGATGGTTTACAGGTTAATAAACGTATTAACACATATTAACTATTTTATTTAAAAGGATTATACTAGTCACAATAACACATAAAACATGGTTACTCATAAGGGTTCGCGCATGCCGAGGAGTACTCACATTGCTCATCACTCCTATCTCCGCACATTACAAAATTTGTGGAAACAAACCCATGTAAATAAACTTGATCGTGCACGCCGAGCACCTCACTCTCCACACTTCACTCCGACCAGACACAAGAAAGCAATTGGTTTGTTTTTGAAAGGTTGTGCGATGGGTGCGGTGCTCTTATTGGTTGGTTCAAGGTCAAAGAAAACCCTCAGTGTTGGTCAGTGTACATTTTCAATAAGATTTGGTCAACTCGACTTTTGCCTCAAAGTTTGTTTTGTGCGGATTTTATACATACTGAGTGTATTTTAGAAATAAGATGACTGATATAAAAGATAAACTAATCAAAAGTATTTCGAAGTACCTACCCCGAAATCTGGGACAAGAGGCATATACATTTTGTTGCTGCTGACGTGTCATCACTATTATCACAACTACATGTCAAGTATATTTTCCCCCCTTTTTAACATATATTTTAAAAGTAAAGATTAAAATCTTTAAATAAAAAATAAAAAAGTTTAATAAACAATTATTTACGAATGCCCCGTGCAGACTGTTTTTCTCTAGCCTGGGACGAAGTGTGATTAGCTATCTGCTCGGTATGTACAGGTTGTTTCATGAGTGATGTGTGAATATAAGAGTGATGAGTGAAATGCGCACTCCTCGGCATGCACGCACACTAATATGTAGTTTGTTGAAGTATTGATTAATTTCCATGGCAACTTTCCTTGACAACAAAACTACATAGCACTGCCATGCTATCACATTATAAATTTACTTCAACAATTTAAAATTAGCACATACTTTTGAAATTTTTTGTTGTTGTTAATTTAAATTTTAGTAAAAAAAATCCTTCCATTTGAGGGTCCAATAACAAACGCTGCACAAGGACCACAACTGTCAAAGTTATGCCACTGCCTAAAACCATTAAAATATGACAACTTAAGAGGTTCCAACTTCTCCGAACGTAATCACAGATACTAGCGCTTTTTAGCTTCAATGTCTGACCATTAAAACAAAAACGTAACCAGACCATTGATCTCTATAATATAACTGGATGGACATCTGTGGATGAAATTTTTGAGCTGTCGTCTGCAAACCATTGTGTAGGAGAGAGAGAAATTTTCGGATATCTCTTTCTCTCCTACACCTATACAAGGCAATGTGGCATTTTGACATAGTTCATTAATTTGATTGAATATATGGGATACATCAATGTGTGATTAGTTAAATGAAATAAATATGTTAGCAACAGCTTTAAAGAGCACATCAAAGTTCGAAACGGGTTAGTTTTTTCTTTGAATAAGTTGATGTAACCTAATATATATGTCGATTTTTGAAGGAAGCTCACTAATAAGGCTCTATTTCGTACCAGAATCCTACCCTATAGTTGTGTTTAGTTAGGATAAAATACCTTCCAGGAGGAAATTTTTACTTCCGCTCTATATTGACGTTTATCCTATATATTATATATTATATATATATATAATAGTATTCTGGTAAGAAATAAAGTCTTACAGATTGGGATTTTTTACTAAATTCAGGGCTTAGTGGATACCGTACTTCCTATAAGCCTATAACCTAAGTTATGATTTGAACGTAAGACTTCTACACAAAGTATGTCATTCAAACAAATGTAATACAGCTTTTAGCCAGCTTGTCTCATTATAGTTATCGAACTTTCAATATAATATAGTTTCTGAAATAAATATACAAGATATGAGCTAACTTTAAAAAAAATTGTAATATAATAATAATTTCTACAAGCCTATAACCTAAGTAATATGTTGAATGTATGGCAATTACACAAAGTTTGTCAATCAAGTTTTAAAATATCTTAGGCCTATTCATTATATTTATCTAACTTTCAATATAATAGCCTATTGTTTCTGAAACCAATATTCAAGCTAGTAATAAACTTTAAATATATGTGTAGTCTCGGCAGAATGTAACCAACATTGATTATAACTACATAATTGTTTATATATGTCAAAGATTTTATTCGTATTTGTACAGTATTATCTGTAAAACTGAATGGTATATCCTTTAATGTAAATGTTTCTTCAGGAAAGTGTGATATAATACTTCACTATTTTCAAACAATAATACTTTTATTCATCAGAGATATGTTTTCGCATAAGAACATTGAAAGAACCTGTTAAATCTGCCCTCCCCACAGTGTAACAGACGATAAACATGAGCGTCACGTTTTCGCTCATGGCAATGTTTATGTGTATGTCCATCTATTTTTATTATAGATATCAATGAGCCTGACCTGTTTATCTTAAGTTCTTGATTTGTTATTATGCTAACCTGAACGCGCATAGTTTCACTTCATTTGTTTTCGTATGGTTCTAGTACATATTATGATTTTTATTTAACAATATTTAATTTGGCGGGAATTGTTTTATTTGAGTTTCATTGAATTCCTATAACATAATTATTTGACCTAGCTATGCGTTTAAAACTACTTAAAATTACGTTTTTATATCTGTTGAATTAAAAGTCCAAACTCTCTTTGCGCTTACTCATAAGAAAACCCAGCTGAACACTTACAAGAAGCTATCGATAGTAAATACATTTCATACTGGGCCTGGTAAGTGATACTTTTATACAAATCTCTTTTACATTTTTATTGGTTATGCTTATGTGGTTGTTGAAAAAATCGTTATGAACGATTTCCCATACAATTTAGGCAGTACCCTACTTGAACATGAACTAGCAAACTCCAGGCTTTAATTTCCATTGCATTCTTTATGGTTCATTCAATATTATACAGTTATTACAGTTTTTAAAGCGATGACAAACATTATTAAACATAACATAAGCTAGTAATTTCATAATTATACGATGTGTCTTGCCCATTTGAATTCAAGAACTAAGTGAACTTCACAGAGATGGCATTGGGACTGGCTAAAAGGACAAAACTATTTTTTTCTGCGGTTCATATTGTATTCGTTCTAGGCTACTGATGTAATAATAGGACAGGCTTCCATTAGGCCAAGAAAGTTAACGGTTCCTTTTGATAAAATATTTTTTACTAAAAAAACTTTGCTTACAGAGTTATTAATTACAATAGACACACACAAAAAAGTCGACTAGCCATATATTAGGACTATTTAATTAATAATTTAGAAATTATTTGCTCAACTCATCCATCTCAAAGGGTATCCATCATGAGACACAAACGTCTACAGTAACCACATCTTGAACATATAGTTTTTTTCTGTAGCAAACTCAAATCTTGCAAATGGAACATTATTTCTTTTATACCTTTTATGAACACAGATTATAGATATTTTAGTTAATTAATACCCCTATTAATCAAACTCTTTTAAAACACAGCTTTTTTCAACACTCCTACATAAACTCGACTATTAACTACGCATTTTCTACATATTGAACCATTCTCGAAAGAATTGACAACTTAAAAACCTCTAATGCACTAAAATACAGTAGCCCCATGGCTTCTTTGGTGTTGACTGACAGCTCACAGCTTTTAAAAGTTACCAGACCAAATTATGAATCTCTATGCCGAACCATATGATCTGCAAAAACATGTGTTTAGCAGCTGTCACTTCTGACAGTCAACATTTAGGTATATACAGTAGCCCCATGGCTTCTTTGGTGCTGACTGACAACGCATTGCTGACTGACAGCATATAGCTGACAGCTGGCAGCTTTGAAAAGTTACGAGGCAAAATTAAGTATCCCTACGCCGAACCATATGACCTGCATAAACATGTGGTGTATACCTACAATTTGATTGTCAGTCAGCACCAAAGAAGCCACAGGGCTACTGTACCTAAATGTTGACTGTCAGAAGTCAGCTGTGAGCTGTCAGTCAGCAACCAAAGAAGTCATGGAACTATATATTATATACTATTTAATCTTAATACTTAAGTAAAAACAATCTTTTATGTGCTTCTAATAAAAAATAACCAACTTAACCTACCCTTCAAAGTCTTTTAAAATAAAATTAAAATACAATTTTGGATGGATTAATGCATTAAGAAGCAAGTTATTTCCATGCAAAGTTGTCATGCATCTCTTTTTTGTCAATCAGTAGTCATAAAGAAGCTGTGAATCTGATAGAGCTATAATTTGATAAAAATCTTATATTGTGTGTTTATCATTAAAAAAATACTAACCAAGCTCTACATACCCTTCCAAGTGTATGAAAATTAAATTGCATTACAATTTTGACTGTATTAAAACATGTTTTTATTCTTATGAAAACATTTTAGACCCCTAGTTAATTAATTATTTAACTTAGCAATCAAAATATTTTGCTAGCTGACTTTTTTGTGTCTTATGGAATTAATAACACTGCATGATGGGCCTAAGGCTTTTTTTTTATTAAAGGTATATTCTTTAAATGAACCTTAAATGTTATCCATCCAATACATTTAAATTTAAAATAGTGATATAATTTACCATTGACTTTAGGTTTGTACAGTACAGCTTTTAAAAACAATTATTATTGGTAGGTATCCTTATGGAAATCTTATATTTATTTATGAGACCAACCGAGTAGGCTAATAAACAAACACCTCTGGGCAATGTTGACTAAGCTCCTTATCATATAATACACTAGCATTTTACTTAAAATAACAAATTTAAAAAAATTAACTCATTATATTCTTTAACAGAAAATCACTATATTATAATAATTATATTTATTTGAAATTATTTAATTTTATAACTTTAGTCAACTCACTAAAATCTAAGTCTAGTTGTAAAGCAATATCAACCTATTAAAGTTTGAATAGGCTCCTTGGTATGGCCTACTCGATTAAAATGTTTTATGTTGGAAAAAAACATTAGACTTATTTTGTGGACATTTAAAAAAAAAATCAACATATCCCAATAAATAAAGTTATAGCTATAAATTACTTAATATTTTTGTTAGATGAACATCTGAGGATAATATAGCCTTCATTTACCCTGAAAGGAAGAAACCTTAGTTGGCATACTTCCACAATAGTGTAGCTTATAAGAAAAGTCCATAGAGTAATGTGTCATGGTAACACAGGATTTCAGGTTGAACAAAGTTTTAGATAAGAGCACAAAATGACAAAAAACAATTGAACATATAAATGGGTAATTCTTGTGAAACAGGCAAATAGCGATTTCTGCTTATTAATTTGACTTTCGCGAGAGCAAATGAAAATGTATGTATACAAAAAGAGTGTATTATGTTAATATAAAACATATTTTAGTTAATATATCTTTTTTGTGGATTTTAATAGTTAAAATGTGTCCAAAATCATTGTTCAGGCCAGTCCCAGCACACATTTTTTCGCTATAATAATATCAGATTTACTTAAATCCACTTTGGAGGCTGCATGGTCTAAGGTGCTACTCTTGCAATAAACTAGATTGCCAAAGACAGGGAGATGGGGGTTTGATTCTGCTCGAGCCTACTAAGTTTTTTCTCCTAATTGGTTGTCCACGCTCCCTCCACACAAATACGGGTACACTTCCTCTAAATTTAATCTTCCTAACCCATAAACATTAATGTAATCAGTACTTAGGCATATAATCTGAGAAGGTAGTAAGCCACGGTGCTAAACAAAATATTTAAGCTAGGTACCTAAGAACTAACGATTAAATTAAAAACAAGTCTAGTAACTTTCATGTACTTTATAATACAAAAAAATTAATTTACATAAGAACCCATTGGCGTCCCATTATGAAACTTGGCACACAATAGTCAATTAATGTCTTTAAAATGTATGCATTAAAAAATAATACAGAGTTTTTTGAAATTTAAAAAAGAACCTTTTTTGATTTTTTTTAAAATCACCAGTTCAAATACCATAGGGGCCTAGTCATATTGCATATCAAATTTAAACTCGGTAAAAAAAGAAGAGTATGACACCAATTTGAACTCTTTAGGTCAATTATTTTTTTATTTACAGCTGTTTATTTCAAAACATGGTCATATTTGTGCCATTTTTGCGTCTTTGAAAGTTTATAGCTAGCTCAAAAATTAAGATTCCAAAAAAATATGAAATGTTAAAGTTTTTGTCAACTTTACTAATAAATACTACCAATGTATCAAACATTACCAATTTCTGAGATGTCAATTTTCAAATCATTGGTTGGTTTGACATGGAATAACCCCTATTTCATCATTGTTCTGGCTAACCAGGGCCAGGAAAATGGTGATATGGCAAGGAAAATATTATTAATGATTACTATATATTGCTACACTATAGGCCTTTCTTTCTCTCTCTCTTCTATATATATATATATATATATATAAATTATATATCACTATATATAATATATAGGCTATATATAACATGGTATATAAGTTTTATATTACTTGCATGATTGTCTAGCAGAATTGTCATTGCTTTGCACAGTTATTTTGAACTTTTTTTTTAGATTCATGAGAAAAGGTGTTCTTTTACTATGTTTATTTTACTTTGTGTGTGTTTGTGTCTGTGTGTGTGTGCATGTGGATATCTAAAATATTAGAATTTTTTTACATTTAGTCTATTTACAAAGATTTTTGGGAGTTAATTTTGCCTGTGTGTATAAGTTAGCCGTAACAGGTAGTAAGATACACTGCTAAAAAAAACTCCGGTTTTGCCAGAACGACCTGAATACATGTTTAAAGTTTTCAACATTTTTTATTGGTGAAGCTTCACAAATGAAAGACCCCGAATTTATATTTGGAGCAATGTTGAGACTGATAAATATTCAAAGCAATATCGAACTATTGGTATTTTTGCACACCCCTAATTATTTCCAACTTTTGTAGTTTCCAGCACTAAAATAATGGATTGGGAATTTGTGATTCCAATGGTCAAGGATGACCTACTCTCTAGTGGCGAAGGAGAGTACAAAGTGGAGAATGTGTGGGGACCTCTCGACGTCAGGGACAGATTCTCAAGTAAGTGGAGAAAACATTGTCTCCAGCATTTTGGAAAACTGTGCAAAGAAAAAAATAGGTATATGTTCTTGAATTTTGAAAAAGTGCAGACTAAGGCACAATTATCCTCTGATTTGGGTTATCACTGACATGGAGGTCAAGGTTCAAATTCTGGCTGGGCGTACTGAGGTGGTTTTTCCTAAAGGATTTCCCAATCTCTCCACACAAAATAAGGTACACTTCCTCTCAACAATACTTTCCTAATACCTACCCCAGCACTGATATCAGCTTTAATCACTAGGTTTAACACTTGTTATTAATTGCTTCATCTTGGTAGAGTTGAAGAAAGCTTTTTAGTGGAAGTGCATTCACATTAGTATAAAGAGGATGCAAAATTGCAGTGATAAATTACATGAGAAACCAACCTCTAAATCATTTGGCTCATATGCTTCAAACTTTGAGCACCAGTTTCATTCTTAATTAAATTACATTTTCTTTGCACTATAACCTAATTTATATCGTCCTTTTTTCCAGGTAGTAAAGCTGCTTTCAATGAGGACCTCAATGTTGTCTTCATTCTTGATCACTTTGATACATTCTTTTCTATTTTGCTCAATATAAAAAAAGTAGACTTGTCATTCTTGCAGTTGAATTTGGAATTTCTACTCAAAGGTGAGTAGGCCAATGACTTTTATGACAAATAGTGGTAGTACAGAGTATGGTGTTTATTATCTTGGATAGGGCTGGGGGATTTAAGTATTTTGACATTGGGACACATCGTCTGTGGTAAACCTATTCACGATATATTGCACTTTAATTTTTTGAGTTATGTTTAGGGGGAGAAGGGGGAAGGTCAAGCGCGAGATAAAATAAAATTTGGTGGGGGTTTTGTTAACAGTCACGACCTCTGATCAATAAAGAAACCGATGTCTAAAATTTGCTGTCGGGTATAAACATTTGAGTGAAGAAATCTTGAGCTCAAAATTGAATAAAAAAAAGCAAGAAATAAGATCAATTAAAAAAAACAAGTTTGATTATTGTCTGGCACGTGCTATTTGTTGAGCTCTAATCTAGTTTAAATATAGGGATAATGCTCTATAGTGACTCGGTTAATTATTTATTTCTGTTATCAGGAAATGGATTTTACATAATTTTTAACCATTCTTTTCTATCACTTGAAAATAGTTTTAATAAAAGATTAAATATAGTTAGTAAAATAATAAATTAAAGCAACACTAACGTGTTGAATGCATAAACTTATTAGATACCTTTTATTCAAAAGGCATAGGGTTACACATATCAAAAGTATTTATAAAATTCCCAAACGGAAAAAGGTGGCTTTAGAGGCTTAGTAGCTTTAATACATTGTATGTATCTCCCAAAGAACATTTCTGGTTGCACCTCTGGTTCCTTAAAATATTAACACGACCTGTTCTTGACTGGGCACTTGGCTTTCCACTTGAGAAGGTCCAGCCATAATTGTTTAAAACAAACAAAACCATTGACACAGTATTATTTTCCCCCATCCCAAAATACAGGATTGTTTAATTTTTCTGTGTTTAAGGCCTTATGTCAGCATAATTATATTTATACATGTGTAGTGGTTGGGTGATAAGGCTCCTGCTGCTGAGCAAGTGCTTATTCATAATAAACGGAGTAAATAAAGCTTGTGAAAATCATGAAATCCTATCCAATCCTCTACACAGCACTTAAAGATCTAACAATGGTGGGGATATTGTGGCAGTGAGGAAAAGACTTGATAACTCTTACAAGCTGTGACTCAATAATGTGTTTGACAATCTTAATTTATTATTAGTTTGAATTTCTTAGCAATGTTTTGGAATAATTAAAATAGGACATATGTATTTATAATAATCAAGGGTATAGAAAACTTACCATCAATCAATAAACCATGTTTATAATCTGCATCAGCACTCAACTATTGGTAGACAATACATTGCATCACTAAGTGAGATGATCTATTGCCAAATGAGATGATATATCATGAGTATGACAGTATAGATACAGGTGAGAAGGACAATTGTTACATTTTTAGCAAAGTTTATCTATACATAAAAACCAGAACAAGAAATATCAATTACAATGGTCAAATTCTTAGTTGACATTATTTTATAGTAAACAAGAAAATTGGGAACCTCCATAAACACCAGATCACAACTATTGTAAATCAGGATTTAAAAAAAAAATATATATATAATAATAGAGTAGTAGACAATACATCATAATAAACTATATATATCATCATATACAATGTAGCATAATAGACATTGTATGATATATCATATAAAATATTTCATAATAGACGATGCATCATGGCACATGATGTATTGTCCATCACAATGCATTGTCATTCATTATATTGTAGTAGACAATATACTGTGGGGGACGATATACCATTGAAGACGATATGGTGTATGATATACTGTTAAAGACAATATACCTTGGAGGACGATTTACCCTGGTAGATGATATGCCGTGGTGAACGCTATATCTTTCAGCCCTAATCCTGAACACAGGACCAACCTAGATAGTTAATCAGAATAACATTGGCCACAAAGATTCTTTTATCATCTCCGGGTTTAATTTCTAACATATTTAAATGACAAACTTATCATGGCAAAATGTCTTATTTAGTTAATTTTTTTTTATGGAACTTCATGATTAACGATTCAGAAGCTGAAAACTATTTAAAGCTGTGCACACCCTTATTAAAGTGTATAGTATGTTCACTCCTCTACTGTTCGACACCTCAGCTCAGTCAGTAGTGAGTCTTTCATTTACTGAGCTAAAGATTCTGAATTCAATGCCCAGCAAGACCAAAAGTATTTCACAATGATTGTGGTCGTTAGACTGGATTTTGTCTTTTTATAATTAAATAAGTTAGTTTGTAAGTAATGTGCAGATGCAAACTAAATGTCCCAAATAATTAATACATTTATAATTAGCATTTTGTTCACTAAACACTTCAAGAGTTGTTTTAATTTCATACCTTAGTTTTGTTTCAGTGTGCAAGGAACTAAAATCTCATTACCTTACAAATGCCTTGAGTGTAAATGAAATACTCCCAGAACAGCGGAAAGTTCATCTTAACACAATTAAGATGCTTCTGTATCTAATAACTGAATTGTCAAATGGACTTGAAGACAGACTGTCAGAAAAATCTGCAGATGCTTTGTTGATGGAGGGTGGGAAGGTGAGTTCTCTGGTTTTAGTTCACTAAATTGGTTTGTTTCCTCATTTCTGCAGTGTAAGGTGGATAGTCTGAATGGGTATTAACTGGTTGGTCACAGTTGAATAAAGTATGAAGAACCTAGAAATGCCAGGAAATGTTATAACTGGCGGGTAGACATCTGCGAAGCAGGTTTTTTTTAATTTCAAATAAAATCTGGAATCAAATCAAATATTTGCAAGTTTAAAAATATTATTGAATTGAATTATATCCTAGCTAAATATGCTAAAATTATGATGTTAAATAAAATAATTACTTTTTGTAAAAAACATTATATTAGTTTTGAACTCTTAGTGCTATAGCTATCATGTATGTAAGTTCAACACGTTCAATAAAAATAGTTCACCTTGTCCAAGTTAAGCGGTAAAGAGCACTATCTTTTTATGTTGATTATAAACTATTCATATGTATGAATTAAAGTGCATCAAGTAAAATATATGTAATAAATAAAATTATAGACTTGTGGAAAAATAAAGCCCAAATAAAAGTAAAACACTAACACATATTTACACACGCTCTGTGTAAAAATGTGTTAGTTTCTTTGCTCTTATTTGTGGTTTACTTTTCCACGAGTCATTTTATATATTACATATTATAATATATATTTTCAGTTATCAAATTTAACACATTTGTCATGTAATATCAAAGGTTGCAAATATAGACTGCACAAAGGTCTTATAAAGGATGTTTTTGAAAAAAAAAGCTTGGCTTATTTTTCCAGTCAATACAACAATAATTAATAAGCATTTACTTTACCTCACAAGAATAGTTATTAAAATATATTAACATATTATAGGCACATTGTGGGATTTGAAACGGCCTAAAACCTTTTAACTTTTTTTTTTCTAGTTTGATTTGATTTGAGTTATTAAATAATATAAAATTGAGATTATCAAAGTTTCCCACACCCTTATTGTTCAGAGAAAATGGTTAGTTCGCTGTTTGTGGAAGAAAAATGTCCTTACTGCATCCTTTACAAACCGTTTTCAACTAAGTTTATATTAATTTATTTTTTGGTGTATTTCAAACTATCTTTTTTATATCAAATGGAGGTCCCAGACTTAGGTTTATTTTGATTTTCTTAAAACCTTGTGAGTACTGATATGAAATCGAGTCGGGGAAATTTGGATTTCTAAATCGAAGAAAAGTTGAGAAATTCTTTTCCAGGGATATTATGACCACACTGAGGAAAATGGGGCAAAAGTAAAACAAGAAAATAAACACTAATCATATTTTTATAGTCTTACTTTGTTTTAACACAGTCTCTTTGGACATATTTGTACATTTTCATTTTGTCTATAAGGTGATTTGAACTTAAAGTTCATTGCAAGTTAAAGTAGTTGCACAGTTGGTTGCATGTTAGTTGAGGTGGAGCTTAAATGAATACATCAGATACACTTTGTCCAGTGTAGAGGAGAAATAATCAGTGAACTGACAAGCTGCTGTTCCCTTTTATTCTGTCATTATTTCTCAAAGAGACAACACACACTAACACACAGTAGTCAACTTAGGAAGGAAAGTACTGTAAAGAAAGGATCAGTGAAGAATAAAACAATGTACCACTATTAATTTGCTCTACATATTCATGTAATGAGAGTGAAAAGCATGTATGAGAATAATAGGAGTTGTGTTAAAACGAAGAGTGAGAGTATGAAGTGGTTCCAAATAAAAAATGAACCAAAGTAGGGGAGTGCCCTCTCACCATTACTATTTATAATGGTAATGCAAATGGTCATGAACAAAGTGTCAGGAAAACTCGAGGAGAAAGCATGAAAGCTATGATCAGGGTGTCTACTGGGTCACGAAAGCCACGAAAAAGTCACTAATTGAAAAAAAGGTCACGAAAAAGTCATGAATTTTTAATATTTTGGTCATAAAGTCTAGAAAATAATTTTAGTTTGAATTTCCCGCACATCGTAACAACGTGAATGCTTCAAAGATAGCGCTCGCTATCCACTACACATGATGGCATGCACCAGTAGGAAGTTGCCTGATTGTTTTGTTTGTGATTCCAACGACAAGGTTAACTTTCGCCATCTTGTATTAAATATTAATTTGGCATGCTACTTGTCTCGTGGGGTATGTGAGTACATTATGCCGTGTGTGTATCTACAAATAATGGTTTTCGAGTGAATGAATTGGAATTCAGGTTTTGTAGATGATAGGGGAAAATACCAGGACATTTTCTACAGAAACCGGTCGTTCATCTGTGTTGTGGATCTGGATCAAGATGTTGGCGGCAATTATCAATTTTTTACGCTTTCAGTGATCCTACTGCAATTTGAATGTGGTGTAAAATGTATATTATAATTTCAAATTAACATTGGCAGCAAATAACACAATAGTTTTTGCAGGGAAATATGGTGTATTTTTTTATAAAATATAAAATAATATTATTAGTGTTAATATTTAATCCTTGACGTAATTCATTTAATTTTAAAGACCATTCATTCAAAACAGTTGAAATTTACCAATTTTTAAAATGATTTTTGTTGTCTAATGGGCACATATAATATTAGGCCTAAATTATTTTTTAACCATGTGTTGCGAAAAAAATCCATAATTTTTTTGGGGGGCATTCAAAGATTTTATGTGTGAAGTTTAGGCTAATCTGTTAAAAGATGCCTGGTAAATGTCCGCTCAAAGTGTTTTGGCTGACTGTTGAAGAAAATAAATACTCAAAGTGGTTGCACCCTGTTGAAGATAACCAGTATAAGGCTTATTGTACATTCTATAAATTGAAATTTGATATAAGCCACAGTGGGTTGAATGGAGTGAAAATCCATTGAAAAGGTAAGAAGCATTTGGAACTAGCCTCTGCCTTACTCCAAGCTGTTTTTTTATTATAATATCTAGGCCTGATGTACAATATAATGTTCGACCGTTTACCGAAGGAATTTTTTTTGCACCGCGTCTTACTAACCGTTTGGGCTATACGCCCCCGAAGGTATTTTGTGGTAAAAAAAGGTCACCAAAAAGTCACGAATTTTTGTTCCTCTAACTGAGTAGACACCCTGATGATGTTTGCTGATAACTTGATGGAATGGGGGGAGAAGGAAGGGGAAGTACAGGAGCAGTTACAGGAATGGAATGAGGAAGTAGAAAAGTGTGGAATGAAATTTAGCATGGAAAAGTGTGAAGTGATGATAAGGCCTAGTAATGCTACTAAGTTAGATGGATTAGAGCTGAAAAGAAGTACAGGATGTAAAATATCATGGGAGTGTGATTGAGGCGAGAGGTAGAGAGGATATATTGAGAAGAGGACATTAGGAAGAGTTGTTCTATAGGTCTTTAAGATACCTGCTATGGAGAGGGGAACATGTTGATAATATACATTCTATAACAATAGTTCAAAACAATTTTATTCCACATGACGATTCAGCGGGAAGACCAGTACAAAAATGTCTGTTTCACTTGACGATACAGCGAGGAAGATGAGTAAAAAACTATGCCTTCTTTCAAGGTTTGGGTCAGTATTACCCGTAGTTTTGTACTCTCAAACCCAGGTCACTACTTGATTTCTTTCCATCTACTAATGTGGTTATCCTATCTGAGTGTGAAAACTAGAAATAGGTATGGCTTAACTGTGCACCTGCATTTAAATTTTGTGTAATACAACCCAGAAATAAACCATGATTCGAACATGTGCAGCTAAAAGAAATAAAAATATAAACATGGCTGTCATTTATAAAAGATGAATTTAATTTAAAATAACTGAAAACAAGAAAAATGAAAATATTTATTTTAAAATATGATTTAAAATATTAATAAAGACGGAAAAATCAATATCATTACAGAGAAACTTGGAAAGTTGAGGCCATGGGAATAAAGTTAGTAAGGAGCATGTTAGCTGTCATGAAGATAAACAAGATTGGGAATGAAGTTATTCAAAAAAGTGTGGGGGTACAGGGAGTACATGAGATATGCCTAGTAGAGGAAGAAAGACTGAGATGGTATGGGCAAACTGGAATTAGCAGAGAAATTGTAGTGTTCAGGAAAAAACGGAAATAAATCGGGAATTTGGTAAATTATAAAAATAAATTCGAGAAAATATTGTTTTACCCAAAATACAACATATAGTAATCATTAAATCAATAAATTACAATGTGATCAAACTTATTTTTTGTTGTGTAATATATTTTATAATTATTATTATTATTAGCACCGCGTCTTACTACCCGTTCGGGTTATACACACTTACGCTAATGTGTAATGGTAGGGTGATTGTGAGATTAAATGGAGGACCTACAGTTTAACATGGGATCCGAACCACGGTGGAGGCCTGGCTTCCCCACATTCACAAGATGTCTTGTCAGAGGTGAAGGAAGGGTTTGGTAATCAGATAAATCTATGCCTGCACCGAGGATTGAACCCCGGCCGCCAGCACAGAAGTCTGACACCTTACCCTTAGACCGCCAGGTCACCTATTTTATAATTCTTAGTAGACTATGTTAGTACAAATAAATAAATTGTATGAAACGTCGCAAAGACTTACTCACTCCAGTGTTTAAAAATGGAAATATCAAGACTCGTAATATACGTGAAACAAAATGATATACACTAGCAAACCTGAGCAAAAATTATGCTATACTTACATAAAACAGTTTTTGACTCCCTATTTTAGTTATTTTAATTTTTAAATAGTTAAAGTCCTCATTTGTATATTTGGACCAACCAAAAAGATTGATATTGGGTCCTCAAAGGTCAACACTTCTTATTAACATTTCAACTCCCGATTAAAAATTTTGAAATTTTATTAGGGGTTGCACATCTTATGGTTATCACATTTTTATTAAATTCCTCATTTATAAATTTAGACCAGTAAAAAAATATAAATATTGACTATTGAGTCTATACTGATGGAGATAGATCATCGCTGTACAAACATTACCATTGAAAGGTTAACGAAAAAAAGCGCATACACTTTTTGAGAGACTTACTTATTTATTTACTCTGTGGCATTAGATAATTATTGCGTTAAAACTAAAGTAGCATAGCTATACAGCTAAAGCTTGTGAAATTGTATTAATATATTTGCCAATATCTCAGAAATTATTGGTTTTATAAAAATATATTTCAAATAAAAGGTTTTTTATTTTCAATAGTAACACAATTTTTAAATGATAAGTTGCTTAGTATCTCAAATATTTGAGGATATGCGGAAAATTCTGCTTCAGTAAAGTACCCTAAAAGTAATTTTCACGGAAAAATTAAAATAGCCATTTTATTTATAATCTTAATCAACACCTAGTTACAAGTTTTTATCATAATTGTTAAAGCCGATTTTGAGAAAAACAGTTTTTCTCTTTTCGCCCTTTATTAAACTACTCTTAATTTTAGAGTTAAACAAACATACAGACAGCATCACAAAAACAACTTTTTAAGTTTGGGGAGTCATGAAACATCTACATCTATCAACATCTTTGGTTAGATTTTTTTATGGTCGCAATACTTTACCGTGTTGGCGAAAAGTTAAAAAATAGATATTTTTGTGTATAGCTGGAAAATGATTGGTTTTATAAAAATATGTTTCAAATAAAAGATTTTTATTATAAATAGACCTACATATTTGCAATGATAAGTAATTTCATATCTCAAAGAGTTATGGAGATATGATAAAAAATTAGATTTTATGCGCCAGACCAGAAACCTTAAAGTCATTTTGACGAAAAATGGAGAGTGGCCATTTTGTTTGTAATATTGATCAATGCTTAGAAATGAGATTTAATCAAAATTGTTAAATCTGATTTTGGTAAAATCGATTTTTTATTTTTTCACCCTTCAGTAAACTACCCTTGATTTTAGGGCTAGATATTCAATTCCAAAAATACTCCAGGGCAACCCTATGAAAACCCTAGATACGAAGTTTTAGCCTGATCGGTTAAATAGTTTAGGCTCTACGCCAAGTTACGTATAGTCAGATAGACACGCTGAAATTCAAAATCCACTTTTTCTAATTCTGGGCATCATGAAACGTCTAAATTCATCAAAATCTCAAGTTTAATTTTTTGAAGGTTACAATACTTTCTATAGCTGTAAAGTAGTGAGAAAGTAAAAAGGAATTTATTGAAATTTTAAAACTTATTATTATCCATAAAAAAGCTTAATAAAACATGGTGACCTGGCGGCCTAGGGGTAAGGTGTCAGATTTCTGTGCTGGGGGTTTGGGGTTCAATCCACGGTCCCGGCACGGTTTTATCTGATTGCCAAACCCTTCTTTTCTTCTGACATGTATTAATCACAACTTGTGAATGAGTGAAATGCCAGGCCTCCACTGTGGTCTGGATCCCACGTTAAACTGTAGGTACTCCATTTCATCTCACAATCACCCTACCATTACATATTAGTGTAAGTGCGTATAATCCTAACAGATTGTAAGATGTGGTGCTTATAATAACAACAACAATAATAATAAAACTGGGGTGAGGGAGAGGGGCTTGGGGGGCGAGTTTAGAAGTGTGTGACTTTTGAGTCAGGAATTTTATGAAATGATCAGAGGAAATCAGTAAAAAAGTCAGGAATTTCATTGGTCAAGTTGAGTAGACACCATGTATTAGGTTCACTAAAATAGCACTATTGTACCTAAATTTATCATTCAAAATATATGTTATTTATATTAGCTATTAGCAATCACGTATGGTGTTGCCTGTGACCCACTTTGGTATAAGAATTATATAAGCTCCCCCCACAAAAATGGTTTAGAATTACGTTCGATTTCTTGCAAAATTTTTTTCCAAGGAGGGTGTGTCATATTTTTATCACAGTTATCTCTCAAACGTAATTATAAACCATATTAATAATATTTCCTTCAAAAATTTGTTAAAAATAGCTTCATTGAAAATTTAAAAATCCGGGCTTTGAGGTGCATCGTCCACCTATGTTAAAAATTCCAGATCTCTGCGTCATAAGTTTGGTTGGGCATTGCATACAAACAAACAAACACACACACACACAGAGACAAACACATCCTTTTATCATTATAGATTACAAGTTTGGTGAGGTGTTGAAAATATTTTCGCATGTCTAGGGTCGAAAGAAGGGCACCAAGAAATTTGAAGAAGACGAGTGGGACTGGCAGGAAAAAAAAACTGAAGTCGTGGAGATGCTTTACAGCATCCTTCTCGAGGACATGGACCGGTTCTGGGATCCTCCGGTAGTCGAACAGGATTTTGTCAAGTGAGGCTTATTTTAAGGTCGGGGAAATAAAGTGTGTTCTGTACTTACCTTCAATATTAGAGATGGGTCAATACAGGCCTAAAAAAAAATCAGTTACCAGTAAGCTTGTGTTAAGCTACAAAATATCTAATCCAAATCCAAAAATTGTATTTTAATTGAAGTAGTTCTTATCATTAACTTTCTCGGTGTGCTAGATTTGTTTCAAAGCTTTTGTTTTGCGCGATTTGACTATAAAGAATATAAGCAAGTCATTACAATGTATATGAAACTGTTATGAAAACAAATCAAACTAAGTCCAATTTATTACATTTTAGTAAGGTTATCTGCTATCTTTTATTATATTTATTTTCCTGCTAAATGTCTGTTGAAAATAATAAACTCGAACAAAGTGTAAATTTTTGCAAAGAAGAGGAAATGTTGCTGATCAATTGTTTACTATATTTTAGTTTATTTGCCAACACTTGCTACAAGTTCCTTGAGGACTCTAGCATATCTTTGGCCAAGTCAAAGAACCTCCGGAACTCCATCATGCACGTTTTGGGGATACTCTTGAAACGTTACCGTCATGTCCGCAGCTTCATCATCAAAGTTATGCAGGTAGCAATAGCACAAATATCTCATTTACACATTCAGTACTGCTTTTAATAAACTACACGATAACTCTAGATTTCACAAGTAAAAAAATTACGTTTGACTTTTTAATATCATCTCCTGGCTGTGGCTATGAAATTTCATAATAGTTAAAAATCTCACTATATTCAAAAATTAAATATTTAAGCATTTCTTTATTATTTTTGAAAATTATCCAAATATTTAAATGAGGGTATTTAAAATCTTCTGGCAGACGAAAAATTCATTTTATAAAATAAAACTTCTCAGTGTTAACATATTGCTGTACACCTCCACAACATGCTGCAAAAACTACTTTCTCAGCCCCTTGAAGAAGTACTGTATTAGTCTGAAAATAAACCACTTGTTTTTCCAAGAAACATTCTTCATAAAATTCTATGTCACATATAATCACTCTCTTAGAGAATACAAATAAAACTTTTATCTCTATTATATGCATACGGTTATTTTAATATATATCATAATAGTTAGTAATCAGCACTTAAACTTGGCAAAGTTAATTAAAAGTAGATACATCTTGGTATTTACTAACTGCCTCTTACATATAGCAAAGTTATTCAAAAATAAATAAAACTGGATAGTTACTAAACACCACTTGAACATTTTATTTAAAAATAAATGAACCTTGATTATATTATTTCTATCTACATTTGAGACAATATGGCTGCCGAGGCTGATTACCAAACTTTCAAAATGAGTTTCTTCATTGTACTTTTAGTACATGAATATTTTTTACTTACAACTGATCTAATTTTAGTATGAATAACTTAATTTTTGGTATGAATAATCTACTTTTTTGTTCCTAAGTGATCTAGTTTTTAGTAATGATAATTTGACTTTTTATTTCTAAATGATCTCATTTTTTGTAAAATTACTTTTTGTGTCCTTTTAAGTGGAAATATATATAATTTTTATCTGCAAGTGATTTAATATATTTAAATAAACTAATTTTAGGTGTAATTATTGCTTTTTTCTTCGAATGATTTTTTTACAAAATGATCATATTTAAATAGTAAATATTATTATTTTTCTCTGAAAGTGGTTGAAAATTTGGGTTTCAGCCTATATTCGGGGGCGGCTTATTTTCGGGCCAATATGGTTACTGTTTATGTAGCCCCCTTTTCGAACCTCCACTCTAGAAACAGAACAAAAGACAAGACTGCCAAGAGCTGAAATTAACTATAATAAGTCACTGGTACCTACCTTTCTACCATGTGTGGCAGTTGCATGGTAGCATACAGTTCAAAAGATGGGTGGTTAGAATAGGTTGGCAAATGATACTGTGCCATAATCACCGATGATATGATCTGATAGGTATTTGTCCAGCCTTAGTAAATATACAAAAGATTCTGAATAATACTTGTCTTAGCAAATATATTGATAAAAAAAATGTGTATTTAAAGATAGTGACTCCCATTTACTTTCAGACCAGACCTTTAATTTACTGTACATCTTTTACAACAGTTCTTCTACCATATAGAACAAAATTTCCCTCACTAAACTTTTTGTTTTATACCAGTCCTACAAAGCGATCTCTTTTATACATTATGTTCATCTTTGTCTCACACCTTCCTCCATTCAACAACCAATTTGTTCAGTTGTTAATCTTGACAACATTACAGTAGTCAAAAGTTTGCAAATTATCTCTTGGTTGAGTTATTTTCCCTCACACTATACCTCCCCCTTTACTAACACCAATTTCAGATTTTATGAACTATCTAGACAATTAGGGAGAAGAATAAACATTACAGTCAGTCATCTACCACCAAAAACATAATAGAAACAAACTAGCCTTAAATGTACTAAAAACATGAAATTGTTGATTTCATGCCTGAGTATCTATTAAAAGCTAAGGCTTGAAAATTTGAACTATTTGCTAATGGTTAAATCTATAGTGTTAAGATGTAAAAGTTGGATGTAAAATTTAAAAATAACTATTTGTTTTAACAAATTTCACGTATTTAAAGTTACACTTTAATAATTTTCAGAATGGCTTACCATTTGAAAAGGCAGCCCTCACATATTTTTTGATTTTGATCACTTGATTTTTAAAATAAAATTTGAGAAGAGGGCTAATAAACTGACCTAAAACGAATAAGTTGACTTAAAGAATTAAAGCACCTTTCCATTCCAATTTTGAACAAAGTTGATGGTTTGTGTACAGCTGCTGAAACTATATGAACACCTGGTGACACCGCTGGCACAGGGCGTGGTAGTTGCTGTGAACGAGTACTCATGCAACAACATAGTGAAGGAGCTGGTGCGGGAGTTTTCTATCCTGGAGTCAGCAGACTTGGCTCAAGATGCGGTCGGTACACGGTCATATTCCCAGTTTCTGGTAGAGCTTGCAGAGAATTTGCCAGCACTCATGCTACCCATCACAGACTTGCTCACACCATATCTTGACGATGAGGTTAGTGGGCCTGATATTTTTTTCAATTTTTACTAGCTTACTTAGCTTATCTTAGCTTATCTTACTACCATTCTGGTTATACACTATTTTTTCAGTTGATTCCTGGTAATGTAAACAGCAGTAATTTCCAACATGCTGCTGTGTAAACCAAGTGTAGTCTTAATGTTTGTTGGGGTAGAGCCAGGGCTTTATTTAGGTACGTGCAACATCATCAGTAAACTAGCCTTAAATTATTTTATTTTTTATGAAAAACAAGTACAGTTTTGTTTGTCATGTCACACACTCCCCAGATATACATTTTAAACTAAATTGTTATAGCTATTTTCTAAATAATTTGAATTTTCAAAAATCATTCATCTGTAAACTATCCTTAAACAAATTTGTACCCAAAAATCAAGTATAGGGTCTAAAAGGTTATTTCAGAGGTCAAACACTCTTTAGATTTTAATTCAAACAAAATCCTTTAAGAATTCTAAAGAAAAAATTAATTTTCAAAAATCTCATTGGTAAACTACCCTTAATTTAAGGACTATGGTCAAAATAAAAATAAAGTATCAGGATATAGGAGCCACATAATATCTGAATATCAAGTTTGAACAAAATCCATTAAACCGTTTCAGATCTGTGGTCAGGGACATAGGGACAGATATAGTTGTAAAATCCATTTTTTTTTTTTCCAGTTTGGGGGCACTTAAAATGGAATGGAATGGAATAGTATGTACTTTTTATTGTTTTAGGTACGTTTGGTTATTTATGTTTGAACACAATTTACACAAAGTTATTCCTGGTAATATTTCCACAATTGTTCCAGCCCTACATAATGCGTAACTGTGTATTAACGGTGATGAGTGAGATTGTTCTGAAAGTCCTTACCTCTGAGAACCTGGACAATGCTTCCCTCAAGAACCGAAACTTTTTTCTCCAGAAGCTGCAGGAGCATTTGCTGGACGTCAATGCCTTTGTGCGTTCTAAGGTAACAGCTATTACTACATTTTATTGCAAGTTAGAATTATATAATTTAGATTTCTACTAAATTTAATATAGCTGTACAAAATATTAGGGTTGGGCCGATGCCAAATATATAACTCTGTTATTGGCTGATCATGGAAAAATTGGCCAAATTGACAATCTGTGTTTGGATTGCTAACTATTTATACCGATTATTGAAAATGTATGGATGTATTTTAATTTCCTAGGTTATAAACATAAAATATCAATTTGGAAACAATGTGAAACTAACCTGATGGCAAGACGAAATAATATTCAGTTTATTTAAACCCAACGGAATTGAACCAGATTTCTCATATCTAATGGTTGGTATCTTAAGGTATTTAGCCACAGATGAATGCCATTTTCCCACCTGAATTGTGAAAAAATTAAATTTATTCCATTACCTCATATGTAATCATAACTTCTATTTTGTGTTTACACTAAACAACACAACCAACATTTTAAAACAAAATAACGCCAAAGATGTGTTTGCTGCTGGAGTTATTACAATCTATGTAAACTATTAGAGATAAAATTGCTCACAAGTAACAAATTTAATCGTTGTCGTGTAAGCCCTTCAGCTTGACAGGTAGGGTGTTTGCAAACAACAATCTCCAGTGCTGTTTATCTAGAAACACTTCCCCCTCCATCACTCATCCCTACATCTTCTTTTATCTAGTTTATCCATATCCTTCCTGGTTGTCCGACTGGTCTCATGCCCCCTACTTCTCGTTCCATGCACACATGTTTTTTCTTTTATTTAAATAAATGCAAAATAAAATTAAATATAGTTTTAATAATCCACCATTAAATTGGGAAGTAATATTTTAATTTTAAAAAATAAACATAGCTTTAATTAAAATATTTATTCAATAATAATACAAATATCAAAAAATGCTGTTTGTCACATTGTATCATAATTGGTAGAACTGGTTATAACACCATAGCATATTTTATTGATAGGCTTGTTCTCGTAACTATTCACATGGTCAATATAAAATCATGTCTTTGCTAAAATTTACATCTTTAGTTATAATGTAGAGGTTGATTCACTCAGGACTTAACACCTTTTTTTTTTTAATAAACTCATCATTGTAAAGTCACATTTGAATAATTTGAAACATACCATGGCCCATGACAAGTAGTGTCTCATTGTGTCCACATTGGTGAATGTGCGATGTAGCGTAGCAATGTTGATGGCAGCAATTTCACATCTGAATTTTAAGTTCCCCAATTAACCTTAACTTGTTGGTATAAATTGTGCCCTTTAAAAGTCTCTAGTTGATCACAGCTCTTTGGAGATAATCCTGTCTTGGAAAAAGCTGTGAATTTCTAACATGCTCCTATTGGAGGTGTGACAAATTTCACCGTCCTGTTGGTAGAAACCAGCTACGTATTCCTGATCATAAAGCTGGTTCACAAACTCAGTAAAGTTTTCCAAGTATCGGTCAGTATTCACCATTTCTTCAAAAAAATATTGGCCTAATGATATGACGACAGGACACCAGACACCAATTTTTTGCTGGATGCAATGGCTCGTGTGGAGATTATCACTGTCCCACACCTGTGTATTTTGCGAGTTTACATAGCCGTTAAATCGAACCATGCTATGTCCAACAGAGGAGAGCGTTGGGATGGTTTTGGCCTGTTTGACTACTCTTTGACACGTCAAGTACAATCATCCAGTCTCTTTGGATAGCCTCCAAAGAGATTTTCTTGGGGATTCACAATAACTACTGATTCACATATTTTATTGTGTTTCCTCTCATCTTGGGTTGTCCGCTCGTATGCAGATCCACTAAGCTTCCTGTTCTCTCCAGCATCTTCATCAAGTTCAAATTGGTGGCTCTCTCTAACATTGTTTGAAGGAACTAGCTGTCACTGTGCTGCCCAGCTGGTGAGGGGACATATTTTTCCTAGTCGACTGCTTTTTAATGACATAAATAACTGTTTTGATCGTATTTCACACTCATCTTATATTCCACATAGTAAGTGCTCAGTCCTGAGTGAATCGTCCTGTATATATCCAGTGGCATACCTAGAGTATTTGACACCTCGGACGTGTCTCGCCCTAGGCCCCCAAATTTAAACACACCAAAAATATATAGATGTTTTTAAATATATATTTAAACACTATAGTACTGTCACAAATGCAACACTTTAGCTCAGTAGCTAGCATGTCTCCTTACTGAGCTAAGGGTCCTGGTTTTGTTTCCCGATATGGCTAAAAATGCATCATTGGTGAAATGTCGGTTTAGCCTTTCACATTGATAAATTAAGAGCCGGGGACTGGATAATGTGCCTGTCCTTATCTTAAGTTGGATTATAAGACATATAGCTACAACAGGTCTAGCAAGCTGGTAGTAGAAAATATATGGCTTGAATAAAAAACTGGCCTAGACCATAGGCTGGAAACGGTTATAAATGTAAAGTAAAGTACTCTCACAAGTAGGTCAAAGATAAGAAAAATGTAGGTAATTGAAAATTCAGTGAAAAAATAATACTGCATTCTATATAGATATAAAAAATTCTCAACACGTATCCTATTCTTTGAAGTTAAATGGAAAATAGTCACAGTTTCTGCTTTCAAGTAGGGCTCTGCAAGTACCCGTATTCCGAGCCAAGCTCATCGCTTAGGCTCGAGATCGAGATTGAAAGTATGGTAGGCTCATCATTTTCGTGCTTCTACTTGATGTACTTAATAATCAATTTTCAAAACGCAATAGTATGCATGGTCTATTTAATTGAGATCATATCAGCATTTCCACTTATAAATCATTTGGCTACTTAACAAATAGTTAAAAATTATTTTCAATTTTCACATTAATAACTTAATAGATGTTTAAAACCAGGTTCGACCGGTAAATTTATTAAATATTGTCGTTTATTTTGAATTGTACTTGATTTAAGTTGTTTTCTTGTATTGACATGAGACAACAATGATAATAAAAAAAATTTAAAAGATTACTAAATAGTTGAATGATTCTTCTTACAATTTTTACTTGGTCCCTTTCTAAAATAATAATGTATGTTAAATTAAAAATGTAATATCAATAATATATTATTGTATTAAATGTTTTCAAACTTAAGATGCTTAACACTCTTATTAATTAATACATTTAGCTATGGAACTAGCTCTAGTTTAGTAAGTATTTGGTTATAGAATTATGTTGGTTAACCTGTTTAATTCAATGTTGATCTTATTTATTGCAATACATATTTTACCAAACTTAGCACATATTAAAAAGCATATACTATTTCATATGGTTTGCTATAAATATTATTTTAGTTATATTATTTTTAATTTTAGAGTATCAGCATCAACTTTTATAAGCATTAAAAATTGAATTGAAGTAAATTTCTCAATAAAATAATGTTTAACATGAGCCCATACAACGCGCATGTGCAACTGCATATAGAGGAATGAAAATGGAACAGGAGACGTGATCATGCATGATTACATTAAGGTTTTTTTATACAGTAAATCAATTGACTGAAGCATATTTTGGAGAAATATTAGCTTATAATAACGTCCATTTTATCAACATAACCTGAAAAGATAGTTAGGTTAGGCCTAGATATAAACACACTTCTCTATTTTCTTTCGACACTTTTACACTTCCCACTTCTTCAACCTTACACAGTTACAGATTGTTTTGAATTTTCGGAAATATTTATTTTTCAAATGAAGGGACAATAATGAAAAAGTAATATTCCCAAAAATTCAAACTAATGTGCAATTGGGGAAGTTTGAAGAATTGGGAAGTGTAAACGTTTAAGAAGAGATGAAGAGAGAAGTGTGTTATTATCTAGGCCTAATCTAACTATCCTTTCAGGTTGGCTTCCTTCACTATCACTTACTTTACATTATTGTACAGTGTTCCTACACTATCTTGCTAAACATTTCCAAGCCATCATGCAATTATCCATTTTATTAACTTTTTTTATAATTATTGTTGGTGCAATTTAATGTCCTTAAAACATTTGAATAATTTTTTTATTAGATTTTTATTTGAGTGTTGTTCTTATTTTTAAATTGTGTTATTTCTAATTTAAAAACTTATATATCCATTGTTTAACTTTTTTTTCTCAAAATTATTTACTCTTTAGAAAAATTAGTGGCATTCATTTTTTAAGAACATGAGTTTTAATCTACTTTTTAACATTTTAAAATTATGAATATGCCTATACTCGAACTTGGGAGCTTTTAGAAATACTCGACTCGAATGAAAAAACCTAAACTTGCAGACCCCTGATGTGAAACCTTTTTAATTTTGTTTTTATTAGATTTTTATTTGAGTGGTGTTCTTATTTTTAAATTGTGTTATTTCTAATTTAAAAACTTATACTTCCATTATTTAACTTTTTTTTTCAAAAGTATTCACGCTTTATAAAAATGAGTGTCATTAATATTTAAGAACATGTGTTTTAATATACTTTCTTAACATTTTAAAATTATGAATATACTCAAACTCAGGAGTTTTTAGAAATACTTGACTCAAGTTTGACTTGAATGAAAAAAATCTAAGCTCTCAGACTCTAAATTCTTTATCAATTTCAATTTAGAAAAACTTCTTTCACTTGAATAAATAGACACACAGACAGTCAAAAAGAATCTTAAGCACAGTTACAAGCTTAGCTAAGTTTAAAAAAAATCATTTTCACAATAAATCTTTAAACTGCAATGCTTTTTTTTCTTCTTTCTCTCCAATTCACTCTGGTTTTAGCAGCCTTAAAGTGCCTCCACATTTGTCCAATTTCCAATATCTTTATAAGAGAATTCATCAAAATTATAATCAAATTTTGAATATGGTTTCAAAGTTATTTTGTTGCAACAACCAAAGTGTTTGGTTGAATAACAGCGAAGATTAGTAGGATTTTGACTAGAGTTGTTGAATCCACTATTTTACGAATATGAAGCTCCAATTTACCTTTGAATCTGGAATATCTAATTTGTATCTGAATCTTGTAAATATTATGAGCACAAGAGAAAATATAAATATAGTAAAATAATATAAAATCCAAATAGTTACTAACTAATCCATTCATGATGACATTCATACATTCAGTTATTTAAATTACTAGTCTGGGGCCTGGTTGTTAAGTTTATCCTATAATTATAATTGGTTCTGAACCACCAATAAGCAGTATTAGAGCTCTAAAATAAATTTCTCTGGCAAAATTGAAAGATTTGAGTCTCGAATCTGAAATTTTCTTAAATCTTCGACTCTCAAATATCCTTGAGGTGCAACCAAAGGGAGCGTAAGTATTCTTACAGTTTTTATAGAATTGAAAAATTTTTGCCTAATTTAATCAAATATTTATCCAGTAGCAACATGAGTTTAGTTTTATGCACATGCTAATATCAACAGATCTTGAATATCTGTAAAGGGTGTCCTGGAATTTTGTCAAAACTTTTTAAATAAAGAGAAAAAGTTTTGACAAAATTCCAGGACATCCTTAACAGATATTCAAGATCTGTTGATATCAGCATGTGCAGAAAACTAAACTCTTATGTTGCTTCTGGAGAAATATTTGATTTATTTTGGCCCAAAAAATGTAATGTTATAATAACTATAAAACTACTCACACTCCCGCACCTTAAGGATTCGAGGGCTCATCCCTAATTTGGTCAATTGCCTTAGAATGTTGCTATACATCCTGTAATCCTTTTTCAGAGATTTACTCTCTTTAATATTCCACTTTTGTACGAGGGTAATCCAGAAAGTAAGGTTACAACATTTATGTAGGATTGAAAAATGCTTGTATTTAATTGAAATTCACAGGATACTTCAATAATATATTAAATTATTTTTCAACGCAATCGCCGTAGAGATCGAGACATTTCTGTAGTCTGGGCACCAGCTTTTGTATGCCAGTGTCATAGACCTCTGCCACCAACTCTTTCAGCCACTTCTTCACAGCTTCCTTGACCTCCTGATTGTTGGAAAAACGTTTCCTATCCAAAAACTCTATTAGTTTAGTAAAAGGGTGATAGTCCGAAGGCGCCAAGTCGGGTGAATATGGTGGGTGGGTGACAATATCCCATCCAAACGATGTCAGCAGCTCCTGTGAAACTCGCGCGGTGTGAATCCTGGCGTTGTCATGCAGGAGGCTGACTCCCCAGGTCAGCATTCCCCTTCTGCGGTTTTGAATGGCTATTCTGAGTTTTTTTTAGGCTATTGCAGTAAGCCGTTGCATTAATGGTAGTCCCTTTAGGCATAAAAATCCACCAAAAGGAACCCCTTACGGTCCAAAAAACAGATGCCGTGACTTTTCCAGCTGAATGGTTCGTCTTGAATTTTTAGTAGCTGGGGAAGATGAATGACACCACTGAAGTGATTGTCTTTTGGATTCTAGGTGTAGTGACACACCTACGTCTCATCCTTCGTCACGATAGAGTCCAGAAAAGCTTCTCCCTCCTGTGCAAAAGATCCAATAATTCACGCGCGATGGTCAGGCGATTTTGACAGTGCTCCAATGTGAGCATTCTGGGCACCCATCTCACACACAACTTCTTGTAACCAAGTTTTCCCAACACAATATCACTAAAGAGACTTCAATAAATGTCAGGAAATTTTTTATGAAGGTCGTCAAGCATCGCACAGTGGTCATTTCGCACTTGTTCTTCAATTTTTCGCACAAGTTCACCAGAAATCACTGATGGTCTCCCACTCCTTGCCGTGTTGTGAGTATCAGTACGGCCTTCTCGGAACAACCTAACCCACTTTGTGACATGTTGTTGACTCATCACATCACTACCATAAACTTTCACGAGCTTCCAATGGATATTCACGGCGGTATTGTTCTGCAAAGACAAAAAACAGATGACGGCGGGAGCGCGCGATGACCTCTCCATTGGAAGAATTTACTGTGACTGAACAAAATGGCCGACAAACACGCGGGACCAAACTAACTGACCGGTAGGATCTCCCTTACACGTCAGGTGCATCAACTTTGAAACAAAAAATTACCCCCGGCCTCAGGAGCCCTTGTAAACTTACTTTCTAGATGACCCTTGTAAGTGGAATTTGTTTTAGAGCTCTAATGCTGCTAATTGGTGGTTCTCAACCAATTATAATTTATAGGATTAACTTAACCCAGACCCTCAACCAGTAATTTAACACTTATCTGGATTATAAGAAAGAGTTTTAAGATGTATTTACAATTTGTATTTTATTTTATTATATTTATATTTCCACTTATGTTCATCATTTTTTTTAAGATTAGGATTCAAACGTAAATTGTAAATGTGGATTCATAAAATAGTGTCTTCGACCCAAGTCTAATTTTTTTCAAGAACTCAAATTCATTAGAATGTTGTCTGATATTACATAATATGGGTCCAGATTAATTGGTTTAACCGTCGCTTAGGCAAATCTAAAAGAATTATTGTTAAATATCTTCATTTACAGGTCTATATTACATGACTTATTTGTGAATCATTTCACTTGGCCAGGATTCAGATTCAATATTCGAAATTAAAATTGCAAATTAGGATTTTAAAAAAACCCCTTGATTTGACCCATATCTATTATAAGTTTAATATTATATCATTTTAGGTAAGTCATTTGGCTATATTTACATTTTATCTTAATAATAGGTCCTATTATTTTTGTCAATTAATTGAAAATTTGTCACTTTGTTATTTATTTAAAACTATATATTTTATTATTTGATATCATAGGTAATGACAGTGACTTTATAATTGATCTAATGAACCAAATTAACTAATTAACTATTTATTGATTAGGCCAGGCTGTGGGAGAGTTTTAATCTTATATGTCAGAGTAGAGATTGAATGTTACTCTTTAAGTAGAAAATGCTATGTGATGAAATAATAATAAAATTCCCGCCAGTTTTTATTATAAATTAACTTTTATTTTGTAGGGCCGGTGAGAAAAAAAGGTCCAAGTATTTAAAGGTTTAAGCATTGTTTGTCAGTTTGACACCAAGCTTACATTAAAACGCTAAGTTTATAGATCACTGTGTCCCTTTCTTCCAAGTTCCATTTATTTTAATTGCCAGATTTTACCTGGTTTGTTACAACCTTTCTGTAAGTTGTTGATACCACCGGTTTTATTTATTTTCTAGTGCCTCTGATTAGCCAAAATAACAAGAAATAGCTTATGGTGATATACAGAATGATGTCTATCAGAGCTTGGCTTTGTCCCATTCTGCCAAAAACTAGTATCACGGCAACTTGTGTGTGTGTGTGTGTTTTCAGCACTTATGTTTAAATTATAGGCTAAAGATCACATGTTTTGTAGCATGGCTTGGTGAGTAAATCATGTTAAAATAAACTAAAAGGCGGCAAAACACACCAATCTCTAAACAAAAGTTTTGTTTAAGAGTAAAGGAAAAAATATAATATTGGAACTTGGGGTAGTTTGAGTTAACACTTCTCTACTTTATTCTTTTTTAAAATTTGAATAGTTACTTTTAATTCACTATCACCATTTCATTAAATGGATGTAACTTTTTTTATTATAATTTGTAATGTTATCTAGATAACATTTTGTCTCTTTTTCATACAAACGGGTGATTTTTTTTATAGCTGTGATTACAGTTTCCACCCTCTTTATGCAAAAATATATATATATTGGTATTTGATTCCAACTAGCTGGTAATCAAAGATTCAAGTTTGAAATTGAGAATCTCAGATTTGCACATCCTTATTCACATAAAATTGTTAATCCAGGCATTACAACTATGGTTGAAACTGTGTCGAGAGCATGCCATCCCCATAGCTTGGCATGGTCCCTTGCTGACATGTGTGGTAGACCGGCTGCATGACAAGAGCAGCAATGTCAAGAAGTTTGCTGTGCAGGTGCTTACTGCTTTCCTGGAGGGTAATCCCTTCGCTGCAAAGGTAGGTAGGCCAGATACATTTCCTGGATTAGAATAATAGCCCATTAGGAGCACACAAAGCTCCAAGATCTTCAACTTGGCTTTAAATATTTTTTATGTCTTCAACAACTACAAAGCTTTGCCAAAACAAATATATAATTTCTAAGTGAATAATAATCTAAAGTAAAATATGCAATCTTTTCAAATTGATGGTTCTGGATTGAGAGGTGAAGAGGTAAATAGATATAACCAAGATGGGTAATAAGACGTGTTGAACCAAAAAGTTAAAAAAAAGTATGGTTTTAAATACCCAAACACATGTATCAGTCGTCACATGACCTGAGGCATCAGTCTCTCAATAGACTGGATTGTCTGTAACTAGATGATCAATATTTAAATATTTAGTCAGGGGGATTGGGTATTTTATAAATTGGGCTTACAATTCAAATGCGAAGTGCATTTTCTAAAAATAATCTTCACACTTTCCTAATATTAGGGGTGTGTGAAGGTTCGAAACTTCGACTTGGCTTCGAAACAAACATCAGATTCAACGTCGCTTCAAAATAAATTCTGGCTCCAAAGTTTAACCAATATTAATATTGACAGCTAAAATAAACAATTTATGTTCATTTATAATGATTCTGAGCTGTTTTGTACACTACAAATTAATATTCATATGTAAAAAATCTAATAAATCTAATTCCATGTTGTGATAATAACTTGATTTACAGACTAACACGAATATTACAAACAATTGTTCAATAAATCATTTTATATGTAATTTAAATTGTATAAAGTTCTATAAATAACCACAATATAATATTTTTTCAATCATAAAACCACTAAAAGAAAATATTCGAACTCCAATTTGGCTTCAAGAATTTTTTATATATTTGATTTGAATTCGTCTCGAATTGAAAAAAATGGACTTTGCACACCCCTATCTTATATATTCAACCTACTGTTTGCAAAAAATCCCAATGTATCTTACATCCTTAGCATGAAACAAGTCTAAATGTTGCAGCTTGGTCTTAAAGAACTGGAGGCTCAGTTTGAGTTGGAACAGGCAAACTTGAAGAAACTACGGGAGGATCATGGTGTCATCGAAGAGGAGGAAGAAGAAGCAGAGGTTAACAGAGTTGCCACAGTTTTCCAGAAGATGGAGTCCAAGTTTCGGACAGCCGTTCAGGAGTTGCTGCAATCAGGTACATTGACTATCTTCATTACACTACATGAATACATTTACTGGTTTAATCAACTTGAGTTAGCACTACCTTCAAATTAATCATAAGCATGTCGTGTTTGATTTTTCTATACCCTCATTTCTTATTGATACTGATAGATTCAAGAATCAATCTCAATATTGTAACGGGCGACCTTGGGGTCATGGTGTCAACAGCGAGTTCTTTTTTAGATATATGGGTACGCTGCTGATTAAACAAGATTGAAAGTGCACATGGAATACTCAAGGTTTTGATTACTAAACATAAAACAACACATACACTGATTAAGCTATACTTAAACACATCACTAAATAAAATGAGAACAACACACTTAAAGTAGAATTAAATATAATAAACAAATTAATAACTATAAAACACATAGTAACTCTTCAGTTATTTAAAGCAGTCACTAATAATGTTCATTATCAACAAAGTTCACAAGAACAATCAATGTTTATGTCACTTGTGTCATTCACATAAATCCTCCAATGGTAATAAACACATTAATCCACATATTTTCTAACCTGAAATCAACAAACACCCAAGCACATACTTGGCTTGACACGTTGACCTGCTGTCGAACACACTCATTCAGAATTAAGAAATCACATTGCCACCAGTTTCTGTGCACAATACACTGCACTTACCTACACTACATTAATGATAGACTCGCTGGACATGCTGGGCATTCACCGAATACAATGCCAACTCACTTGGCTAGTCTCAACTCGGTCTGAATATCCCTTGCTGACTGCTGACCATGTGTATATGGTGGTCACATCTGGAATTCTCAATTTCTAGACTACTCGACTAGATTCGAAGAAAATGAACCCAGACTCTTCTAAATGTGTTCCTTTTCTTTCATTTCAATTCCCCTCCCCTCGTTCCCTTCATCCCCTCTAAACCCCCTACCGGTGTGGCTGACTGGCTACCTACTAAACAAGGATGGAAAGAGAGGGCAGGTACGCTGGCTCCGCACTGGAACACCAATCTCATCAGGATTTTTGATGCCTCGAGTCTTAGCTATCAAATTTCAATAAATTAAACATTGAAAGGAAGATATAAGAGCGAGGCCTACACTCTTACCAGACAACTGGTCTGTAGGCCTTGCCCTTCTATCCTCCTTTCAATGTTTAATTTAGTACACCCGTTTGGCACCATTTTTCCTTTGTTTACATACCAACATTTTCCCTCCTCCATTTTGTTTCTTTTCTCCTCTCCTGTACATTTTCCTTATTTAGCTTGTTTTTTGTCCATTTTCTCCTATTTTAATCCATATGTCACTAAATTTTTAAAGCTACCATACTTCAAACATTTTTGGATCAAACAAATAGCATTCCATTCAAAGAAGCTAACCCATCTCAATAGCCATTTGGCTTTTTAATAAACATGTCTTAACTTAAGCCTAATCCCAAAGGGTCTCACCATACATTTGCCGCTTATATCTGGGCCACCTCCACAGATCATACCCAACATAGCACAATTAGGCAATCTCACTTCTTTAATGTTGACATTCCAAGTAAAGTATTAATACTGCCAATTAGCCTACCACCATTCTCAACAACTTATTTCAATTTGTAAAGTCATATCTCTCTCATCTCCCTGAATCATTCCTATCATTGGCAGTATAATAAATGATTTAGTGAAGAAAATGAACAATATGATTCAGAATCAACCGAAGAAACTTTCTGCACTCTGCATCAACACACTAGCCAACACACTGCCCACACTCATCAATCAACCACCACTTATAGGAGACCAACCCTCCGTCACCTCACTTTTTGGCTTACCCACCATTCCCTCTCATTTCAATACTGCCTTACCCAAACCAACGGCACATCCTTTTACAATACTTGCAATAGAACATAACCACATCAACCAAGTTATGAACCTGTCCAACCAATCACTTACTCCAATTGAAATAGATGTTTTATTCAGAGGCCTAACATTTTCATAGTCAACCACTTTTGATCACTTTGCTCTTGTGGAAGATATCATTACCTATGTCAAGAACCTGATGCTCAATTTTCTGGTGTGTAGGCCTTGCTCTTCTATCCTCCTTTCTATGTTTAATCACTTTAGTACAGTGTTTGGCACAATTTTTTCTATGCTTAAATTTCTCTAAATGAAAGTTCTGGCATTTAAACAAAACATCAATATTCATAATTTAGTATTTTTCATTGTGACCACTATTAGATTTTTCTAGTTTCAATGAAGTACCATGAAGTACCGGGAATTTGTAAACGCATTCAATAGGACCACTATGTTCTGGTGATCTTGTATGATCAGATATTAACGTTTTTAAGTTTTTAAGGGCTAGCATGATCAGCCATTTTTCCAATCAGGGATCAGGCTGATCATTTGGTTAAAATATAATGTTGATTTTGCCTCACACGACAGATACTGGTGCTAAGCTATTGTCAGACAGCCCTGTCCTTATATTTCTAGGATAGGGGTGAAGGCCGGCTGCTAGTGTACTCTGAGTAACCGGATACTTTTTCTTTACTAAGGGGCTGGGACTAACACCTATACAAACCACCACTAGCTTAACAATGAGAAAAGTGAGATCAATTTAGCTTCAGATAATAATCTTTAAAATATGGCAGGCCCAATGATAAAGTGAATTATATCCCAACTAACTCTAAAGTTTTCATTTGAACTTGTGTAAGCAAGCATTTATTATTTTTCTAGTATTACTGCTGTTTAAACAATTTCTACTACAGTATCACCAAGGTAAGTGTGCTGGCTATCCCTCCTAATTTAAATCATGATTTAGCCTAGTGCTCTATTCCAAATAACCTGTGTATTATTTTTGTGATAAAAGCTAATAATTAAAAGAAAATAAACTAATTGATTGGCCTGGTTGGCAAAAAAATAATTGGCATTGTCACTATCAGCAAAATAGGTAATCAAGCCTTGCCCTAAAGTTAAATAAAATTCATTATATCAACAACCTTATCACAATTTAAAGTTAATTAGTTTAAGTTGATTGAATTTTTTTTCTTATAATTAATATATTGAGCCCCACTGCATCAAGGGAATTTTCCATGCAGGCCTTGAACCCTGCGACATAATTTGTTTCTGAACCTTGCTACATTTTGTGATTGTGTAAGTATGTGGGTGAGTGTGAATGTGAAAATGAGAGTATGAGTTGTGAGAAAGTGAGTGTAGGAAACTGAAAATGAATAATTGAGAAAAAATTGAGGAAGAGTGTGTAAATGATAGTGAGCGTATGTGTAAGATAGAGAGAGCGTGTGTGTGTGTGTGTGAGAGAGAGAGATAAAATAAAGAGTAAAATTTTGGGAGAGATATTGTGACAAGGAGAGAGAAAATTAGCTTGTGAGAGAGTTAGAGCAAGAGTTTAAGAGAAAGTGTTTGAGAGAAAGAGATAGAAAGATAAATTGAGAGAGCTAGTTTGAGAGAAATAAAGTGTGAAATTGAGAGAGTGAGATTGAGATATAGACAGTTTGAGTCAGAGTGTTTGAGAGAGTGAGATTGAGATAGAGAGAGAGTCTTAGTCAGAGATTTTTAGAGAGAATGTTGGAAATAGAGGGAGTTTGAGAGCTAGAAGGAGCGTTTGAGAGAGTGAGATTGAGATAGAGAGAGAGTTTGTTAGATTTTGAGAGAGAGCGTTTGAAATAGAGGGAGTTTGAGAGATAGAAAGCACGTTTGAGATAGAGAGTGTTTGAAAAAGAGAAAGATGTTGAGAGAGATATAGCTTAAGAAAGAGAGTATAATAAAGATAATGTGAAAGAAATTGTGTGATAGAGAGTGTATGTGAGTGTGTGTTTGTAAGAAGTGAAAGAGTGTGTGTTTGTGTGAGAGAGAGAGAAAGTCAAAAATAGAAGAGGTAAAGGAGAATACATGATAAAGTGTGTGTGTGTGTGTGTGTGTGTGTGTGTGTGTTGGTGTGAGGGGGAGAGAGAGGGAAATAAAGTGTGTAAATTTTGGGAGAGATTTTTTGTGAAGGAGAGAGAAAATGTGAGGGTATGGGAGAGAGAGTTTGAAAGATAAAGTTAGTATGGAGAGATTAGTTCAGAGAGAGAAAATTAGATTGGGAGAGAGTTAGAGCAAGAGTTTAAGAGAGAGTGTTTGAGAAAAAGAGTTAGAAAGATAAATTGAGAGAGCTAGTTTGAGAGAAATAAAGTTTGCGATTGAGAGAGTGAAATTGAGATATAGACAGTTTTAGTCAGTGTGTTTAAGAGAGTGAGATTGAGATAGAGAGTGTTTTAGTCAGAGATTTTGAGAGAGAAAGTGTTTAAGAGGTAGAAAGAACGTTTGAGAGAAAGAGAAAGCGTTGAGAGAGAGCTTAAGAGAGTATAATAAAGATAATGTGAGCGAAAGTGTGTGATAGAATGTGTATGTGAGTGTAGAGAGTGTGTGAGAGAAAGAGGGATACGTGTAAGAGAGAGAATGAAAAAAGACTATTAAAGAGAGAGTTTCACTGAGTGTGTGTTTGTGAGGGAGTGTGTGTGAGTGTGTGAGGGAGAGAGTGAGAAAGAGTGAGAGAGAGTGAGAGAGAGTGTGTGAGAGTCTGAGAGTCTGATAGAGAGAGAGAGAATGTGAAAATAATAGATGTGGTACTCAAACATTTGAAATATCATTCCCTCAAAATTAATTAGCAACATGGAAACATAAGTGAACTTATATATGCAGTACACAAAACATTACTAATTTTAAATATACCCTCAAAATTAAGCCTTAAAATGAAAACATAGCTTAACTTGTATATTTGTACTATCTTACTATTTGTTAAAATGAACATAAAACCCCATTATTTGAATAAACTGAACATAAAAACCTATTATTTGAAGAAAAAAAAAATTAACATTAAAACTCATACTTTGATAGTTAAAACTTAAAGTGGATATTTTTCTAAACATTATTCAAGATAATTTTATTGTTTTTAGGCTTACAATACATACCAAAACATATTTAAAAATAAGTTTATCATGCCCGAAACAAAACATATTAGACACTTATTTTCACAAGCTTAACAACTGAACCTTTTAATTTTCAAATTATACTCAATATTTTTGATTTAAATTCCAATTAACAATAACATTCCAATAAAAAATAAATGTTTCCCCAGTTTAGGCATCTCAATTTAGATGTGTTATGACCAGCATCTAAAGAGAAAACTGATGTGTTCAGATCAACAATTAATGAAGAATCAGTTATGTTTCAGCCAAGATGATATAGTTTATTTAGAGATTTACAGCCATGCAGCAAATAACAGTTCCCATGGTGACTAAACAAAGAATGGAAAACTAAAACTTCTCTGTAAAAATCGAGTTTTCGTGGAAAGCTACTATTTTTCCTGACATACTGGACTTCTAACCATTAAAATGAGTGGTTGTTTGTCAAGATTTGTTCATTCATTTCCTCAAAATTTCTATTACCGAAAACGGGTTAATCAAATTATATATAAAAAGAAAGATATATTATAATTATTATTATTAACACCGCGTCTTACTACCCGTTCGGGTTATACGCACTTATGCTAATGTGTAATGGTAGGGTGATTGTGAGATGAAATGGAGGACCTACAGTTTAACGTGGAATCCGAACCACGGGGGAGGCCTGGCATTCCCCACATTCACAAGATGTCTTGTCAGAGGTGAAGGAAGGGTTTGGTAATCAGATAAATCTATGCCGGGACCGAGGATTGAACCCTGGCCACCAACATAGAAGTCTGACACTTTACCCCTAGACTGCCAGGTCACCCAAAGATATATTAACCTACAAATTTAATCTCAGGACCAATATGACTAAAAAGTAATCTATCTTTATTTATCTAACATAATGCACAATTGTGCATACATATTATCGTAACTCAAATATAGGCTTTCATCTCATGGTGTATTATTTGTACAAGGTCATTCTTAAAAATGTTTTCTAAAAGTTTTTACTAAATAGTTAATAAGTGGTTTACAGCGTTTTGGTAAAACATTTATGTAGTCCACAGCTAAATAAAGGTTGGTGACTTCTGCTTTACAAACTATATCCAAGAAACCATTTAAAATTAATAAAAATTGTTCAAACAGCACCATAAAGCTACCATGGATCAACGATGGAGTGTATTCCTATTAAATGGCTGACGATTTTACAAATATATTACCAACTAACCCTTAAAATATGAGCGCTAAATGACCCTAACACAGATTTAGCCCTTAATAGCTCAGTGATAATATATTGACTTGCTAAGTTGGAGGTTCCAGATTTAATTCCAGATTAAAAAAGAATTTTCTAAAAAAAGTTAATTATTTAAGTTCATTAATATAATATAGGTTTGAAGTCATTTCACTAACTTATTAGTCGTTTGGGTTTCTTCGTAAAAGTGTTTCATTGCCTTGGAATGCTTATTCATTTTGCCTTTTACATATCTTCTGCCATCTTTAAACTTTTGTTATCTGATCACCAAACCCTTCCTTCACCTCTGACAAGACATCTTGTGAATGTGGGGAATGCCAGGCCTCCACCGTGGTTCGGATTCCACGTTAAACTGTAGGTCCTCCATTTCATCTCACAATCACCCTACCATTACACATTAGCGTAAGTGCGTATAACCCGAACGGGTAGTAAGACGCGGTGCTAATAATAATAATAATAATAATTTAAACTTTTGTGGGGCCATTTTTTAAAATAATAAAAATGGTTTTTCCACAATTAATACACTTCACACATCCCTAAAGACATTAAATGCAATTACACTAAGCCACATTGAAAAAAATCTTTTCATCAATAGTTCCACTTGAAAACTGGAGATCCAGGTGACAATCCCTAGAGAGAGATGGTGCTGGGTTAGGGTGATAAGTTTCATAAACATGCCACAACCACTGGTGACATATTTATGGTTTTAAGGACAGACAGCTAGTGACTTTGAGTGAGAAGGGATAAGCTATCTGCTCTACTCAGACCAGGCCGTTCTGTTTCCGCTTTGCGGGGTTGTATCAGATATATTTTCAAAATCTGGGGACAAAATATGAAGCACCTCAGATTGTATCATTTTTCATGAGTTTCAGATTGAATATTTATGTGAATGAAGTAACATTATAAAGTTAAAATAAGTCTGCATTAATTGACTTACCTCCACCATTTATTTGGCAATTTTTTACACTATTGATTGAAGGTTCATTGAAATAAAATTTATTTCAATTAATAAACCAACCTTCTCCAATACTCCTAATATTCCAAATATGAAATCTTTGCGTCAATTAGTTTTCTAAAAATTGTTGCATTAGATGCCAAAATTTCAAACTTTGAGTAAACACTGTGCTTGAAATACACATTTTATCTATATTTAATACACTGATCCAAGTTTGGTTTAAGAAGACCTACTAATATATATGTAATTATTATATTATTAATTTTGGGCCAAACACCCTTAAGCATCCATTATGATTTTGTAAATAGCTTTTAAATTTAACTACCCGATTGCAGTAGTGGGGATATATTTACCACCATGGCCATTTGTGTTTACATACATTATCCATCTTTTTGTCATTTCAAGCAATAATTTGCACTGATTTCGGTAGTGACCTATGCGACATCATCTGTTCCCTCAGCTCGTTGAGTTTTTTTAAATTATAATCAAGTTTCATGTGATATAGCAATGAGGACCCAAAAAGTAGCTCTTTTAAACCCACAACTGTCCTGCGGCTTCTGACCATGAAACTATCTTGACTCTCATCATACTCAATTTATATTTTTAGGTGAGAGAGGGATTAAGAAATGTTATACCTACTGATATGCCTACTTTAAATAATAGTATTTTTAAATCAAGTATTAAAATTTAAAATAAATTTCTGTTCACTTTAAGAAGACCAAAATATTAAATCTAATGGTTTACTTGAAATCATTTAAATTTCTAATGTTTCATGTTTGTCAAAATGCAAATGTTATAGAGGAGAATATCAACAGTGATTCGGAGGATTCAGAGTCGTCTGACAGTTCCTTGGCAGACATTTTAGAGCAAGTCAAGTCTCTATTGAACAATGGTAAATTCATTGAGGCGGTCAAGCTTCTAAGGAAGGCCGAGAAACAATTCCCTGAGGATAAAGATCTCAAGTAAGTTTTTCAAGACCTACCTTTAGCTTTATTACTAGCTGGTTTGTGCCACATTTTGATTGAAGACCCTTAGTTTATAAAAATTAATTTTTTACTTCAAATATTTATTTGTTGTAGGTGCTTGCACTAAAACATGTGAAAACATATTTTTCAAAAACTATATCCAAATCTTGTTGTGTTAAATGCAGACTGGACACAGTCCAAGAAAATCGTGTAGACCACTACATTTTGCTCATGAAGAAGGTGGTTACATCCCCTACAGAAGAAGAGCCACTACCCCCACCTGGCCCCAGCTCGGATTCAGGAGAAAACTCCCAGGATATTGTTACAGAGCCATCACAGGAGACAGAGACTCCAGCCAAGTTGGCTATTAAGAAGCAAAAAGCTGTCATTCAATATTTGAAGGCTAGTCACCCTTCATTTTAATACTTTGTGACCCACACCATTGGGTGCGTGTATTAAAGGGTTGGCCTTGTATGGGCAGGTTGGTCGATAATGGGGAGAGTGCAGCTTAGAGTATTAAAGTTGGGCTTTCCTAAATCATTTATCATGCAAATGTAGTACATATCCTCTAAATCTTATCTTTGCCTCTAACCCATAAGTGTCAAAATAAACTTTGAAAATTGCTTGGAAGGGAACGGGTAGGAAGCTTATCTTTGTGGAGGTTTACTACCATTGAAAATCAAGTAGGACACATTAATTATGCACATAGAATTAAAATTAGAGATGGGCCACTTGAATCTTTGAATCTGCCGAATCCTGACAAGTATTCGAGATTCAAGGATTCGGTGTTTTACTGGATTCGATGATCGAATCTTTCACCTCATAAACAAAGCATAATATTTTGAATTCAAAAATTATTTAGGTCTACTTGAAAAGTACAACTTAATCCTTAATATTTATTTTGTCAGACAAAAGAGATACACATGAATACAATCTTCTTTAAAAAAAATTGTTAGATGGGGAAAATCTTAGGTGCCTAGTACTCTACCCTCCCACCTGTATGGGAAACTTGGACTCGACTGTTTCGTATCATGCTCATTTCTAAAACTTTCACTTCATGAACAATCTTGTAAATATTTTAGTGAACACATTAAAACTCCCCTGAAAATCAAAATTAGAATTACAAATAAACTTGAAATAAATAAAACATATTATGGCTTTTTTTTAAACTAAAATAAGATCACATTATGCATGATACAAAGTCAGCCACCATTACACACAATATAAAGTCAGCCGCCATGACGTATATTATGTTTACTCACCCGAGTGATGATTAAAATAAAGATACTGTTAATTCTTACCACCCAACTGGTTTTAATTATTTACAACTATCCAAAGAACCCCAATTTATTGCATATGATCCTTAAGTTAGACATTTTGTTGGGTTTCATGAAAAGTAAATACTGTCAACAGTCAGACAGCGATAAAACTGTTTATTTATCCTTGCCGGCCTACATATTGTATATTGATTGTTTGCTTAGAATCGATTCAGGTAATCTGATCACTTAGTAAGCGCTTTCGAGTTTTAAGAATCAAATGACTTGCTAATCCATTATTTGTTTTTAAATTGATTTTAACTTAGAGTTTTTTTTAAAATATGTTATTGAAGTAATTGTAGAAATATTCAAACGTAGTCCTGCCTTATAAAATGGGAATGAACATAATGTAATTGAAAATATGTTCATGTTTTAAATAGAATGTATTCTCAGAAATCGATATATCGCAAGAATTGAATATATTTGTTTTCCACGCCAGAATAGATAATGGATATATATAAGAAAATAATAATAATAAAACATACATAGGCATTATCGAGTTAACTATTTCCAATGTTTGTTTAAATGTTAGGAATGTTGTTTTAGTCTTTATTAAAAATATCTGTTTGTATTTTTATTTTTGCTTTCTTGATGGAATAAAATATACTTTAATTATGATTAAAGTAGATCAAAGGATAACTAAGTCTAATCTGTTTCTTTCACATGTTTTTTAGAAACTTAACTCATTCTAATAACATTTTTAAAAATAACTAAAAGACACTCAAATTTTGATTGATTTGATTTTTAAACAATAATATGAGTCTAGATTGTTTAATTCAGCTGGATTTTAACCTGTATTTTGCGAGGGCGTTTGGGGTTTATTATAATTGAAAGCATGATTGAAATAAATATTAATTCACAGTTTAGGCCTATACTGTGTAATGTAAGTCTATTTGTAAATCATTAAAATTTATAACGATTTTCTAGGATTCGGATTCGAAATTCGAAAATAAAATGTAGATTCGGATTCGAGAAATAGTGGATTCGACCCATCTCTAATATAAATATTCTGTAAACTTACACAGGCAGAGGTAGACATACTAGTCTAACCTTTCATTGATTTGAACTGAATAAGGTTATTGAGAGTCTAGAAAACCAAACCATACCAATTTTTTCATTTGGGTATTTTAATATTTTGTTGAATTATTGAAAATTAATATTTCAATGTTTCAGATATAAGAAGAATTAAGAGTAACTTTATCAGCATTTACTTGCAGAGGTTGGAAAACCAAATTCTATTTGTCAGATTATTTCAGCCTTTCATATTCTAGTCAAACATGTTAGTGCCTAACTAGTTCTGCCTGTCTGTACTCCTTTAACATACCAAACTTAATATACCCTTTCATTTCAGGATTCCATCACATTTGTGAAGATACTGTCCAAGGCACTGCCCCTGATAGCTGGGATGATGCACTCCGCCCAAGTAACTGATATTTTAGAGGCTGTTGAGTTCTTCAAATCGGCATTCTTGTTTGGTTTGTCAGACGCATCAATGGGTGTTCGTCACATGCTAGCACTTGTTTGGTCTCAAGAGCAGAATATTAAGGATGCAGTGGCAGGGGCTTACAACACCCTATACCTTACCGTTGAGAATACCAATCCCCGGTGAGCTAAATATTTTGTTTATATATAGTTGAAAAAATTACAGTTGGACATAAAAATTGAACCCATAACATAGGGGTGGCCAAATGGTGTTTTTTGACTATGACTATTAGGAATTTGCGAATTACACTTTTTCATTTCAAAGCGAACTTGAATTGAATATATGAAATATTCTCAAAGCCAAATCCAAGTTTGAATATATTTGGTTAGTTGTATTAGGTTTGAAAAACTATGTTTAAAAAATGGCTAAATTTTATAATAATGGTAATTGATAAGAATAAAGAAAAAGGAAATAAACTAATAAGAATAAATTTAATGAAGACAGCCCACCTAGAGAAAGAGGAACAATGTGGGAAGAATCCAATGCACAAAGGTGACATCATCTTTATTTCTTCTGTCTTCTATTGTAGAAGTGCTCTCTCTCTCTCTCTCTCTCTCTCTCTCTCTCTCTCTCTCTCACACACACACACACTTGCTGTTTCCAGTTCTTCCCATCTCTTGCTTAGTCTCCCTAGTGGTTTTTTCCCTACACCCTCAATCTCTCACATTCTTCTTGGGATTCTTTCCTTTCCCGTCCTCATCACATGACCATATCGTCTCATCCAATGTAAGAAGAGTGGATGGTAGTGCCAGATAGAGAAAGAGATTTGATTGGCTGATCTTGTGACGTCACTCAATACACAAACCACTGCATAAACATAAACAAAGCATATGGAAGACTAACTAAGTTGTTAAAAAAATCCTGTCACATTTTGGAACTTTAAATAACAAATAAATCTTTAAAATCCACACCAATGTCAAATTGACATCATTAAGCTACTTATTTAAATAAATATGTATGTTTGGCTGTTTCCATATTAAAATATATCCATTGTGTATTAAGCCGCGTACAGGCTGGTGTTTGTTTGTAAGTGATTATTTATTTTTAAAAACATCTAACAATAAACATGAATAATTACACGAGAATCATAAATGAACAAACAGTTGACACCAGATCCGAAGGGCTCTCGAAAACAGACACGACACTGAACATAGAACATAATACAAGAAAACAAGATATGGCGCCCTGGCGGGCTGAATTTTACCATCAGTTGGTTAGGAGTGTGTGTGTGTGTGTTTAGTGTTTTATTTATCTTCTTAATAGCTATTTACAAACTTTTTTACAAAAAAAATACATAAATGACAAAATAATATTCTCTAACCCATAAGGGTTCTTTAATATATCAGTCTGTCGAAAAAAGTCAAAAAAAGTTATTCATATCCCCTAAATAGGGCACAAATCACATATGGCGGTGGGGTATAGTGGCCCCACCGCGCGGCACATTTCACCTAGTCGGCGTCATCACTGTGGGTGCCCGGTCCTTCACCGGGCGACTCGCGCACAGACTGCCGAACTCGGCCTATACGGCCGGCATACCCCGCTATCTGGCCACCCCTCCCAGTCTCACACGACTATAAGGGGGGTCACGACTCCCCAGATTCGACTCCGAGGTCACCTGCCGACGTCGACGAAGGGATTCACTACGCCATCCCTGATTACTCTCTCTCTCTCACACACACACACACACACACACACACACACACACACACATTTAAACATAAATATAATAATATTTTAGCATTGTTGCCTTTATCATACACAAAAAGAGAAAAGGGAATAGCTGCCAAAGTTAAACATGAGTTTGAATTGAATATAAAGTGCACCAAGATTTTCTTTGGCTTCGTATTTTTCAAAACTTCGCACACCCCTACAAAATATCAATGACCACTGTAAATGTAGAGTTAGTGTATTTGGTAAGGCATGAATATTTCATACAATTGACCCAAGTTTGATAGCATTCACATCCTATTTTAATTTTGGCTAAATAATTGCACGCTATCCTCCAAGATGATTACCGTATATGCCAATTTTATTCCTTTTATTTTATAGTGCTGTTTAATATATTCACTACATGGGATTCCAGCGTTTCTTTTCAACAAGTTATTATAGTGTGGTTTGTAAGGCTCTATCTAACCCAAACCTGACGTTGCCATATGTTGACGACGTAGAGCTAGGGGTTCTTAATCGTTGGTACAATCTTTTATTTTGGCTTGGCCCTCCAGCCTCTTTCTTACTAACTAATAGATGTATTTCTTTTCATTGGTTACACCTCGCATGACAACTCCATAGCCCCTAGGGGTGTGCGAATATTCAAAACTTTGAATAATTAATAGCCATATATTTGATTTGAAACTCTGAATAGCAAGATCAAATAGTTGTGTCTTAAATCTCTTAAAAGTTCTGTACAGACCAGTATGTTTACAATGCAACACAATCTACCAGGGATATTCAGATAATCTGGTGACTGGAGTTAAAAGTACTTTAAATAAAGAATGATATTTATGAAAAAACTGCATGGAGCAAAAACATTTAGTAATAAATAAAATGATAGAATATTAGGAAAATGGTAGAGCACAAACAAAAGTAAAAACATGAACACATATTTACACACTTCAATATTTTGATGCTATTATAGCATCTTCCTCAGGAAGTAGTAGTAATTAGACTGAACAGGATGTTGTATTCAGTGATGGCAACTTAATTGGGAAGGAGGAAAACTTATCTGGTGGAGTTGAACTTCCCTGAATTTTTCTCTATTACTCTATAGATGGTAGGTGGTGCTGGTGTAGTTTCAGTGTTGAAATTAGTGAGTATTTAGGTTATGTTTATATTGAGGTGGCCCATTTGCTAGATAATTTTATAATAAAAGAAATTGATAAAACTAAATAAAAAGGAAAGATAAACTACTAAGAGTAAATTTGATGAAGAAAGCCCACCTAGGGAAAGAGGAAAAATGTGGGAAGAGTCCAATGCACAAAGGTGACATCATCTTCCTTTCTTCTGTCTTCTATAGTAGAAGTAGTCACACACACATTTTAACACAAGTATAATAATATTTCGGCATTGTTTCCTTTATCAAACACAAAGAAGAAGAAAGTACATATAACACAAACAATGGATTACTCCATTGTTCAAAAATTGCTCCAAAAATGGAGTAAATCATTGTTTGTGTTATATGTACTTTCTTCTTCTTTGTGTTTGATAAAGGAAAAAATGCCGAAATATTATTATATTTGTGTTAAAATGTGTGTGTGACTACTTCTGAGTATTTAGGTTAGGTGGTTTTCTAGACTTTGCGATCCATTGATGTGCCAATTCCCATCTACTTAACTGATACATATTACATTGTGTCTTGGGGAATGATTTTAACGCCTTACCAGTGTAGCAGTCGTCAAAGTTGAGGTTATGAGTGAGGCATGTGGTGAAACTGGTTTTTCCGGTTTCTTAATTTTTGTGTCATGGCGGTGTCCATTCATTCGTTTAAGGAGAGTTTCAGTGGTGAGGCCAAAATATTGTGCAGTACATTGTTGGCATTCTAGTTGGTAAATTAGGTTACTGGACTCAGGTGTGTGGCTGCCTTTGATGGTAATAGATGGAGTTGGTGATGTTACTAGAGAAAGTGACTGCTGGATTATGTATTTGGCATGTTTTGCAAGCTGTTTTGTTACAAGGTTGAGAGCCTTGTTGTGATTGAATGAAGGTTGTGTCATTTTCAGTTTCAAGTTTAGGGTGTACCAGAAGATTTCTAAGTGATGGAGGCTGTTTACACACAAGGACGGGTGTTTTTTTGAGAATATTGTTGGTACGGCTGGATGCTTTCAATATGTAGAAATCCGACGCTAATATTTTGTTTATTTTTTGTAGGCCTGGGTAGTAATTAGTCACTAGAGGTATAGTATTTGTTTTTTCAGGTTTGGGTGATTGTGGAGTTTCAGCAAGTCGAAGTAGGTTATTAATTAGAGGTTTAGGGTATCATCTCTCTGTAAAGGCTTTTTGAAGGTTTTTAAAGTGGTTTTGAAGACTTTCTGGATTGGAGGAGATGCGGGGAGCCCGTATGGCAAGTCTGTATGGGATGGATCTTTTAGTGTTGAATGAGTGGCAGCTAGCAAAATGCAGAAATTGTTGTCTATTAGTAGGTTTAAGATTTACCAAAGTTTTGAAGTGGCCATTTGACAGCCTAATGTCCACATCAAGAAATGTTGCCTGGTCGTGGGATTGATTTGAGGTGAACTTCAGAGCCGAAAAGGAGTTTAGGTTGTTTAAAAATAAGGTCAGATTGTCTTGGCCAGCTGTCCACACCATGAATATGTCATCGATGAAGCAAAGCCAGTAAGTGGTTTGTTGGTTTGACAGTCAAGAAATGTTTTTTCCAGTTTGCCTATGAATAGATTGGCATACGGAGGTGCCATCCTTGTACCTATTGCTGGGCCTTTGGTTTGAATGAAGTTCTGATCCATGAATTGAAACTTTTTAAGGTGTTTCAAACTTACGTTAAATTTAAGGGGTGTCATCAGACTTTGATATCATTTAAAAGGTTTCAAACCCAGAACACATCTAAGGGGATAAAGCCTACTGAACATTTAAGGGGTGTCAAACCAAGAGACAATTTAAAAGGTTTCAAACACAAAAACATTCAAGAGATATCAAGGCTAGAGAACATTTAAGGGGTTTCGAATCTAGATAACATTTAAAGAGTGTCAAGCCTAAAGACCCTTTAAAAGGTTTCAAATATTGAAAACATAGGGGTTTCAAACCTAAATAACATTTAAGGGGTGTCAGACCCTTTCCCGCAAGGGTTCGGGTGGGAAATAAATCTTGCTTATTGTTTCAGCAGGTACTCCTGGCTCAATCTCTATTGGAGACAGTTATCTTCTTTGTTCTGTAGCAAACTGGGGGCGGGGAGGGTGTTAATTTACTGCCTGTGGTGAGACAAACAAGCTGGGAAGCTTGTGAGTCAATGTGTCAATGTGTCTATCAACAGTTATTTGTTAGGCTCTGCAAGAGAAAAGAGCTTGAAAGATCTAGGGAAGGACAGAGATACTCTACCATCCTTTTGGGGCATAGAAATGGGGGAGGAAGTAGCTTGCCAAGGCCAACTATTTATGAGCATCATCCTGTCTGTTGTTAGCAACCTAACAAATAGTAGAGATTACACAGGTGTTAAAGAACCTTTAAGGGGTGTCATTTCTAGATAACATTAAGGGGGCTTTAAACTAATTGGGAGTTTCAAGAGGTTTCGTACATACCAAAATAATATTCAAGGGGTTTAAAACTTATATAATATTTACTTGTGGTTTTAGGCCTTAAAACATTTAAGGTGTTTCAAACCTAGATAATCTTTAAGGGCTATAAGACCTAAAGAATATTTAAGGTGTTTTAGATAGACTTTAAGAGGTATTAAAATAGAGAAATTTAAGAAGGTTTTCTCTTGTACTCTTCCAATAGTTAGTTAAATAAAAAACACAATTTTCAAAAGAGATTAACTAATAAATATAATATTTTAAAATTAATTATTTGCTTTGTATTATTCATTCAAAATTTAATTTTTTGTTTTAATATAAAATGCTATTCGCACACCCCTATTTATATTATGTTTTTATGATATATAATTTGTATTATATTTAATAACGTCAAAGATTTTACAAGTATTACTGTATTAGTATAAAAAATATCAATTTTTAATCTCAAATTAGTATAAGCATCATTTTTATAATTTCCCATGTTTATCACCCCATTATTTTACCCTTTCTAATAATAATAATGATAATGATGATGAAAATGATGACTATTATTATTTGATCTAAAGAAATATAATTCCTACACTGACCAGTTAAACATTCTCCATGCAATTTTTAAATTTTAATTCATTTTAAAAATTTATTACAAAATTTAAAAAAAATTGATTTAGGTGAAACCCGTTGTACTGGATCAAAAGTTTCTCTCAATTTCCTGAATTATTTTAAAAATTCATTCTTTTTTTATTAACATCATCTCATATACCATTGTTTTGAAGTAATTTTTTGCATTTTGCATACTTAGATATGAAACCACACTTTCAATAGGAATTTACTGATATAAATTATTTTTATCAAAAATGTAAGAAAAATCTACAATTTGAGTTGTACTATTCGGTATTCGTTCAAAATTTTTATATTTGTTTCAAAATTATTCGATTTGATAAATAATCATGTTTGTACACCCCTAATAGCTCCATATGCATAGTAATAGGTAAATTTTATTACAATTTCTTTGTTCAAATTAAGCCAATCAAAAACTTTGTTAAAACATTAGTGCTCTGAGAAGTTTAACAATAAGAGCTAATGGAAGGCACTCACCCATAACTTGGCGAGCCTATCAAAATAGTATTGTAAATTACAACACCAAGATTAACAAACGTTTATCCTTTACAAACAATTAAGCTATAAGGAATATGACACCCTAGCTCATTTGGTAGCATGTCTGTTTAATGATCTAAGGATAACAGGTTTGATTCTTGCATGGCTGAAAAATTTAGCATTGGTGAAATATGGGTTTACCCTTTTACCATGATGAATTAATGGTTGGGGACTGAGTGTTGTCCCTGTCCTAGTCTTAAGATAGATTGTATGGCATACGAAGCTACAACGGGCCTAGCAAATCGATAGTGGAAAATATATGGCTTGAATAAAAAACTGACCCAGACTACTGTAACAAGTTACAAGACAGTTGTAACAACTTACGAGTTATGGCTTAATCGAATGGAGGACACTCACCGAACCTCCAAGACGAGCTGCAACACACGGCACTAGTACTGACCAACTCACTCCAAACAACCACCCGATAGACTGACGGAGCAGTCGACAGGCGCCACCTAGCGTCATACCCGAGACTAGCGAGAAACAAAGGAAGATAGTAGCTTCTTCCGGCCACATCAAGGTTCTAGGCTATTCGACACGTTGCTCGGCACATCTCGACATCCCGTTCTCTTGCTTCTCCTTCCTTCCCTATCCTCGCGTCCCTCCCCCTCTCCGTCAACTTTAACTTTGTATATATAGTGGTGCGCTGGTGGTCTATGGTCACTTATTACACCACCAGCTTATCGAGGTGAGAACGGTGACGTAGGGCAGGGGATTATTATTATTATTATTATTATTATTATTATTATTATTATTATTATTGTCTGTATCTAAATTATATTTCGGCGTAATAGGGGAAAACTTTCTAAATTATTGTTCTGCTCACCTAATCTTAGTTTGAATATGTAAACTTACTACGTCATGCGCTTCTCACTGTTGTCAAAATGTCGTCGCCTTTCTGCCGTCCTTTTGGGCTCCAGCCTATTTATGCCTATTGGTCTTATTGGTATATTTACATTCTATTGAATACGCAGAGTAAAACTCTGCGTCTTGGGCTTTCTTCCCATCTAGTATTTATTTATGAGTATGCTTAGGATTAGCTGTCGTCTGGGTGAATTACATTATATTAGGAGACAGGACACTAATAGGATAGATTGGGACTTGGTCCACTATTGGTCGTTATTATTGTATAACATTATGATATTTGTTGGGGGTTATGAGCGCTTAACGCCTGTGTGTTACGCGGGACCTTTGAATATCATAAACTTTAAAGATCACCTTATTGGATTGGACGTTCTTCGAACCTAGGACCATAGACTTTGATACAAGTCAATTAGGATTTTTGTCTGATATGTTTAAATTATGTTTGTCGCGCATTGTTGCATTGTTGAGTTATGGTCTCCGTAATCTAAATGGAACTACTTCTCGTTAGGAAGGAAGACGCGCTTCACGCTCTATGTTTGTTGATATTCTATGTGTACCTTTTCAATGTTTATGACAAAAAAAGATATGTTATTAAAATTAGGCCATTTCGCCTGATTTTCCAGTCGGCCTCATCCTAATACAGGAAAGGGGGGCGGGGGGGTTGCACTACATCCTGGAAACATTAATAGAGGTAAAATAAAGTTTTATGGACTTTAACGTAACATTGTAAAATTGGTCTTAAGAGTACTAGTGCTAACACAAAATAAACAATATCAACAGGGATGCTGACTAGCTGAAATCTCGTGATAATTTCTTGACAAAGGATATTTTTAATTTGGTTTTGGGGAAAAATAAATAAAAAAAATTCAAATAACTGGAATAAACATGTGTCATTTTAAATAATAATTGCTTGCTATATAAAAATCTTTTGTAAAAATTGAATTAGCCATTATTGGTTTTTAGGAATACGAAAATGCGTGACTAATTTGAAATTTCAGAATTATTCAAAATTAAAATACAATTGAGTAATTCAAAAAATTTTATTCAAAAATATTTTCAAATTTTCTAATGTAGACACATCTCTCCCTACCAGGACCTTAAATTTAGCGCACCAACATTCTACCACCGAGTTCTCCAGGACTCATTTAATTTCAGAGGGTCACTTGTTACTCATACTTAAGAGTTTATGATGGACATGCACTACATTTATTTTCTTTCACAGGGTTCGCGCTCTTATGGTTGTGAAAAATCTCAGCGATCTGTTGATAACACTGACTATTGGTCAAAAAGATGCCTTGGAACAGCTCATGAAGCAATGGGTTAAAGCTGGTAGCATTGATTTGCTTTGTATCCAGGTAGGTTTTACTGATGAAACAAAACCAAACCCATTAGTGTGTAGTTAGCCAGCCAGCCAGCCACCAGTCAGTGGGGATTTTCATCCCTATCAAAGACTTGACTGGTTTTTACAAAGAAAGAAAACTACATTGTGCTTTGACAGAACACTTATTAGAGTAAAGCATACAGCATATTTATTTATTTTTTACTTCTAGAGTACAAAAATGAAAATCTATATTGTATTTTGAGGAAATCATTCTTTTTACTATTTTTACCTGGTCTCATTCTAAAATAATAATTAATGTTGAATTAAAAATGTAATATTAAGATTATATTATTTTATTAAATGTTTTCAAACTTAAGATATTTAACACTCTTATTAATTAATACGTTTAGCTATGAAACTAGCTCTAGTTTAGTAACTATTTAGTTATAGAATTATGTTGGTTAACCTATTTAAAATCAATGTTGATCTTATTTATTGCAATACATATTTTACCAAACTTACCACATTTTTATTAAAAAAGCATTTACTATTTTATATGGTTTAGTGGAAAAAAAATTTTAGTCATATTTTTAGTTTTAAAGTATCGGCATCAACTTTTATAAGCATTACTAATGGAATTGAAGTAAATTTTTCAATAAATTAATATCTAACTTGAGTCCATACAATGTGCATGTGCAACTGCGCATAGAGGAACAAAAATGGAACAGAAGACGTGATCATGCACGATTACACCAAGGAATAATAAACGAAATACACAACACTTCAAATTTCTTATTTTATGATTCTTACATTTTTTTATACAGTAAATCAATTGACTGAAGCATATTTTGGGGAAATATTAGCTTATTAAAATGCCCATTTTATTAACATTTTATCAAGATAATGTAGAAACACTTTACAATAATGTAAAGTGATAGTGAAGGAAGCAAACCTGAAAGGATAGTTAGGTTAGGCCTGGATATAAACAAACACACTTCTCTATTTTCTTTCTACACTTTTACACTTCCCACTTCTTCAACCTTCTACAGTTGCACATTGTTTTGAATTTTGAAAATATTTACTTTTCATATGAAAAGACATTAATGAAAAAGTAATATTACCAAAAATTAAAGCTAATGTGCAATTGGGGAAGTTTGAACATGTGGGAAGTGTAAAAGTTTAAGAAGAGATGAAAAAGAGAAGTGTGTTTATTCTTATCTAGGCTTAACCTAACTATCCTTCCAGGTTGGCTTCGTTCACTATCACTTACTTTACATAATTGTACAGTGTTCCTACACTGTCTTGTTAAACATTACTTAGCCATCATGCAATTATCCCTTTTATTAACTTTTTTTATAATTATTGTTGGTGCAATTTTAATGTCCTTAAAGATATGAGTGTGAAACCATTTGAATTATTTTTTTATTAAATCGTGTTCTATATGTGTTATTTCTAATTTAAAAATGGTTATTTTCATTGTTTAACTTTTTTTTTCTCAAAAGTATTTACGCTTTATAAAAATGACTTATTCATATTTTAAGAAAATTAGTTTTAATTAGAGATGGGCCACTCGAATCTTCGAATCCTTGAATCCACCTAGTTCTGAAAAGGGTTCGAGATTCAAGGATTGGTGTTTTACTGGATTCGATGATCGAATCTTTCACCTCATAAACAAAGCATAATATTTTGAATTAAAAAATTACTTAGTTAGGCCTACTTGAAAAGCACACCCTAATCAGTAATCTTAATTTTGTCGGACGAAAGAGATTAGCATGAATAAAATTATTATTTAAAAAAATAATTATAATAAGTGTTAGGCGTGGAAAATTTTACGCGCCTAATACCCTACCCTCCCTCTTCTATGGGAAACTTTGACTCTACCATTTCGGATCATGCTCACTTATAAAACTTTCACCTCACAAACAATCTTGTAAATATTTTAATGAACACATTAAAACTTTTCTAAAACTGAAAATCAAAACTAGAATCACAAATAAACTCAAAATAAATAAAACAAATTCCTTTTTTTTTTTAACAGAAATAAGAACACTTTACACACAATACAAGTTCGGCTGCTATTACACACGGTACAAAATCGGCCGCCATGGCGTCTCTTTTGTTTACTCGCGATAGCGATGAATAAAATAAAGATAGTGTTAAATCTTTATACCCAACTGGTTTTAATTATCTACAACTTTGCAAAGAACACAAATTTATTGAATATTATGATCTTTAAGTTAGACATTTTGTTGGGTTTCATGAAAAATAAATACTGTCAACAGTCGGACATCGATAAAACTATTTATGCCTACCGGTCTATGCATTGTATATCGATTAATTGTTTAAAATAGATTCAGGTAATCTGATCACTTAGTAAGCTCTATCGAATTTTAAGAATCAAATAACGACTTGCTAAACCATAATTGGTTTAAAATTGATTTTAACTAAGAGGTTTTATTAATGTTTTTGAAGTAATTGTAAAGATATTCAAATGTAGTCCTGCCTAATAAAATGGGAATGAACATATTGGAGTCTAAAATACTACATTCCTGTTTTAAATAGAATGTATTCTCAGAAATCAATATATCGCAAGAATCGAATATATTTCTTGTTTTCTACACGAAGGTAGACAATGGATAAATAATAAAATAATAATAAAACATACTTTGGCATTATTGAGTTCACTATTTTCAATGTATGTTTAATTGTTAAGATGTTGTTTTAGCCTTTGCCTGAGGTTTTCTGTGAGCTGGGGGAGGCCCATTTGTCATGTTTACAGAACATGCTGAAACGTAATTTGCCATTAAAAGGACTCTGCACTCAGTTTCAAGGGACTACATCAACTTCTCAAAGCTAGGTTATTTATGTTAGTATGAGCCAGTTGAAACCGGTGGCGAGTATCTATATTCAGTTTGTTGAGAGTTACATTCGGCTAGCGAAGCGAGCATATTTTTTGTTTATACTAGTCATGATCAAAACCTATGTTGTGGATCAAGACAACCACAATATTTATATAAGTGCTTAATTTTTGTCACTCAACAAAGTAATGTAGAGATGGATAGAAATGTAATATCACACCAAGTCAAGAATTGTCCGTCAACGATGAATTGTGCTGAATGCAATCGGTTGGTCCATCACATGCTTCTTCATGTAGGTGTGTCCACTCAGAGAGCTACATAAGGTTAGGGTCAAGGACCATCTTGAACCACTAGTGTAGGAAGTCAAATTTAAATATTTACCAGTTCTGGTTCGTCCAATAAACATTTTAAGGTTTCGTTACAGTGCCGGCTAGAGAAAAATAAAAGTTCCTGTTCTTTTCAGTGTCCAATTAGTAGGGATGAGCCCTCAAGTCTTTGAATCCCTCAAATCCTTAAGGATATTTGGGATTCAAGGATTCGAGAAAATCTCAGATACAAGACTCATATCTATAAAACAATATTTCTTTTTTCAATTTTTAAAGTGAAATTCGCTTTAGAGCTCTTATAATGCTAATTGGGAGCTCAGAACTAAGAACTCAACAACCAGGCCCCATACCATTAATGTAATATTTAACTGAATATATGAATGCTATAATGAATGGATTATAAGAAATAATGGTAACATTTGGTTAGTGTTTATATTTTTTATTATTCTATTCTATTTTCTATGATGTTAATAATTATTTTCAATATTCAGAATCAATATTGGTATTCAAAGGTAAATTGGAGATTAGGATGTGTAAAATAATGGAGTAGATCCAACTCTACCTATTAAGTTCCAGTTCTGGTTTTTAAAATGGTCTATCCACTATCTATACTATCATTTAAAATTTAAAACTAGCAAGATATTAAAAAAGGAATGATCAATTCCCAGAATCCCTAGAATCTGAAGTATTTTAGAGATTCGAGATTCATAAAAATCTCAAAATTATCTTGAATATAATTATGAAAGCCTTGACTTGAAATAACAATCTAAGCCTTGTTTAAAGGAATCAAATAGACTTGTGGATTTGGAAGAGTAACAAATCACAAAAATAAAGGACAAAATTGTATCTACATAATTAATTTACCATAAAAGTTCTTTTTTTAAAATTTCTGTTTATGGCATAGTAGACATGAAAAAAAATATATCTATGGCACAAAGCCTTAAACAAATTTAATTTTTAAATATTTTCACTTTAACTAAAATTGTACTATGTACTTTAAAAGATTCGAGATTTTAAAATTGGATTTGAGATTCAGATTCGAGAAATACAGGATTTGACCCATCTCTAAAAATAATATTAAAAATTAATGTACATACAAATTATAATTATTTATTTTAAAAAATGCAGAGAAAGATCATAATTCAGAAGCTAAATATTTGCACATCTTATTATTATATATTATATTCAGCCTTTGATGAAAATTTATTTAGTTTTTTGTCTTTTTTAGTTCAAAGGCACTTTGTTCACTTTGTATTAAATTTTGAATTGCCACAGTTGTTACTACTTCTTTAATGATAGGGCCTTCATCTCTCCTGGATAGGCACTTCCCCCCTATTTCTTTAACTGGCCAGAATGGCATTCGGTTGATGACTTTCTTATCCTGGTAATTGATTCACCGACTTTTTCACTGTTGTTCTACTCTTTCCTCTTTATCAAGCTTAAATTCCCAAGTTTATTATCCTTGTAATTAATTCACTTTCATTGTTGTTTTATTGTCACTCTTTCATCTTGAATAATTATTATAATACGATATGTAATAAATATAAAATAGAGCTGTAGATGAATAAAGCACAGTTAATAAATGTGAAAACACTAAATCATATTTACACAGACATAATTATTTTGATGCTCTTATTGCATCTTCCTTTTAAAAAACAGCCTTATATAATGTTTCATTACTACCTACATAATGATTTTAAAATAAACTAAACCATTCATTATGGACTTTACACAACTTATACATCATTATCGCAATTTTTATTACTTTATCATATATTTAAAATGTATTTTTTATGAATAGCGTAAAACTGGGTCCAGGGAGGTTAAATGATGATCAGCAGGTAGCTGATTGTGTCATGATTGGATCGGCATCGACCCAGCTTTAGTAAAATTATTCAAACATTGATTTGACTTAGATAACATTTCATATTTTCAATTTCTATCATGTAATCTGTAGACCATGTTTTGTATCTGGTTGTTTAGGTTATGTGGGAAAGATTTGCCATGAAGCTACCAGACACGACAGAAACAGACAGCAGAGCTGGACTTGTATTACTTGGGATGGTAGCTAGGTGAGTTAATCTTTTTTTCACATCCATTACTTTTCCAGCTTGTGGCATGGGTGTTTTTTATTCAATATATATATATTTTCCATTACTTGTTTGCTAGGCCTGTCGTAGCTACAAACACCTTATAATCAAACTTAAGACTAGGACAGGCACAACATCCAGTCTCCGACCATTAATTCACCATTGTGAAAGGACAAACCCACATTTCATCTATGATAAATTTTTGGCCATGCCGGGAATCGAACCCGGTACCCTTAGCTCTTTAGATAGACACACTACCGATTGAGCTAAGGTGTTGGATATCTTACTAGGTGAGTGCAGAGTTTTATTATCTTAATCAGGGAGGCCACTTAACAGAGAACCCGGAAATGTCAGTGAATTTAAAATTAGAAGGAAGTAATAATAATAATATTTAGCGTCTTACTACCCGTTCGGGTTATACGCTAGAAGGAAGATTTTAGGGAATTTTATAATTGTTCTGGGAAAATAATTAGTTTGGCTGTTCAGAGAAGTTAAATGTCTATCACATCCTATTCAAACATAGATTTTAATTTTCACTTTGTTTATTTATTTTTGGTAATTTATGTTAATTTTAAAAATAATGCTTTAAAACAAATTGATCATAAAAACAAATAATTACCTAATCTAGAAATGTATGAAAACTGTGAAAACACATTAAATTAATTTGACGTAAGTGAAAGAAAAAGAAGTCATCCTAAAAACAATATTTAAATTACTTGTTCCAGTGCTGAAGTTCAGACAGTGAACAGCAACAAGGCTGTGTTAAACACAATTGGTCTGGGGAGTGGAGACTTTGCCCTCATCAAGTCAACCTGTGAAGTACTTCTTAAACTAGTTGTCACAAAAGTCAGGTAAGCGTTATAGGTTTGCAAAATCCACTTTTTAAATATTTTTTAATCCATCATAGCTAATATTTTTTAAACTGGTTTTTTAAATAATTATAATGTGCTAATTTATATAACTTTATGCACTAAAATCACTTCAAAGATATTGTCCCCATTTTAGTATCAGAATAGTTTAGGGCATTATTTTGGTGTTAGACTGGCCTGTTGATGAGGGGAAGATTGGGGCTCAATTCTGGGTTGTGTCTACTGAGGATGGTTTTCCCTAAATGGTTTCTCACTCTACTTCCACATAAATGTGGGTTTATTACTTCTAAAACTGATTCCTCATCCCTACTGCATTAGACTAATTATCACATATGCCTATAACCTAAACAGGTATTAAGAAATGCTGATGAAATTAATATATATTTCTATTTCCTCTTAATGTATGTTCATAATTATTTCCAAAATTCGGATTCAAGATTTGAAGGTACTTTGGAGATTTACATTGGTAAAATAGTTGATTAAACTCGACTTAAAGTATTTTATCTGTCAATATTTGATAGAGTTGGGTTGAACCCACTATCTTATGAATCCGAATCTCCACTTTCAAATCTGAATCTTGAAAATAATTATGAACATAACAGTAAGAGGAAATGTAAATATAATAATATAAAATACTAACAATAACTAAATGTCATTATATTCTTTGAAATATAATCCATTCATTATACCATTTATGCATTCTGTTAAGGGTTAAATTACTGGTCTGAGGCCTGGTTGTTAAGTCTGTACTGAGGCCTGGTTGTACTCTAATTATACTGGTTCTGAACCACCAATAGGCGGTATTAGAGCTCTAAAACAAATTTCACTTGGAAAATTGAAAATATTCTTTAAAAGCTTCGCACACCAATAGTAAGCATTCTAGAAAGTACTTTATTTAATTATTTGTGAATTAATCTGTTGAACTCAATTTTATTGATTTAAATTGGCTAAAACCAAAATATGTTTAGTAGGGGTCTCACAGTAAGAAATGATGTGGTAGCCTAGGGGATATCTTTATGTAGGTCTTGTGAATTTTAAGATATGGATGAATAGTGACATGTATTGGTGTTTACATAATTTAAAGCATCCCTATCTAACTGAATTGTCGCTGATGGCCAGGTTTCGAATCCCAGCTGAGTATATTGTAATTTTTCCAAAATAGTTTTTCATTTTTCCTCTACACAACTACAGATATATTTCCTCTAAATGCTATCTTCCTCATCCCCACCTTTATAGTGTAATTAACCCTCAGGAAATGTTCGGGAATCTTTCTATTCCAGTAGGTCAAGCGGGATTGACACTTTCCCCAAAAAGTTTTGGGTGGGGAACAAAGCATAGTGTTCCAGGAAACAAAACAAAGGGTGTGCGGTGCTCTGTGTTCCTCGTGCTCTAGAAGTTACTGCTGACTCATCACTGTTAATCTCTTTTTTAGAGAGTCTTCTTTGTTATTTAGCTAACTTGGTGGCAGTGATGGGAAGGGGGTTATTTTACCACTTGTGTAGGGGCAAACAAGTTGGGACTTGGGAGGCACATGACTTATTGCGCTCTCTCTATCAACAGTTATTTGTTGGGTTCAGCAATTGAAAGATCTTGAAAGATTGATATTCTACTATCTTTTGCTATGTGTAAATTAGGAGGAGGGGGAAAGAAGTAGCTTGCCAAGGTCAACCATTTAATAGGGATCAGCGTGTCTGTTGTTTATGAGCCAGACAGGGAGTAGAATTTTTAGGGGTGCTAAACTATCACTTCTAACCTTGAGAGAACATTTAAGAAAAGCGAGTTTTAACCCATTCGCTGAAATTGACGAGTGCTACTCGCCACAGATTTACAGTACAACAGGGATTTTGACAAGCGTGACTCGCGGCGTATGTCAGTCCGCTGACCTTGACGCTTTTATGCTGTTATTTCAATACAATAATATTGTTTTGTAGTAGTTCTATGAATGTCCGACTGATGTCAGAGAAATCCAGTTCCTTCTAGAAATGGTTTTATTTTTCTCTAATAGATGTCTAGAGCAACGTGAGCTTTGACATCTGTGTCAATATTATCCTTTACTAGGGACAAAAATAAAGTGTTTATTACTTCTACCTTATTTATGATTGTCTATTTATTTTGCTTTTTCCAACAAATTAGTTCAGTGCGTGGTAATTTTGCAATTAGGCCTGAAGAAATACACAAATATTTGTGTGAGACTGACAGTGATGTAACAGACGATGAAGATTTTGAACTGCCAATGAATATTGTTGTAAATGACGGTTCAATATATAATAGGGAAAGTGAAAGTGATGAAAATGAAAAAAGTCATTTATAGGAGAGAGAAAAAAACATTCATCAATAAATTGGTCATCTAAAGGGTTAAGAAGTTTGAAAACTAGATAATATTTGCAGTTTCATACTCAGAGCTGATTAAAGAGGTGTCAAACATCATGTTTTGTAGTATTTTTTTTAGAGATGGGTCGAATCCACTATTTCTCAAATTCGAATTTCGAATCCGAATCTGAATCCTAGCAAATCATTATAAATTTTAATGATTTACAAATAGACCTACTTTACACAATATAGGCCTAAACTGTGAATTAAGATTTATTTCAATCATGCTTTCAATTTCAATCAACCCCAAACCCCCTTCGCAAAATACAGGTTAAAATACAGCCAAATTAAACAATCTAGCCTCATATTATTGTTTAAAAATCAAATCAATCAAAATTGGAGTGTCTTAGTTACTTTTAATATGTCCATTAGCTATTTTCGCATAGAAAAAAATAATTCAATTCTTGCGATATATCGATTTATGAGCGATATATCGATTTATGAGCGTGGATTCTATTTAAAACACGAACATATTTTCAACTACAATATGTTAATTCCCATTTTATAAGGCAGGACTACGTTAGAATATTTCTACAATTACTTCAATAACATATTTTTAAAAATAATAAAAACTTAGTTAAAATCTATTTAAAAATAAATAATGGATTAGCAAGTCGTTATTTGATTCTTAAAACTCGAGAGCGCTTACTAAGTGATCAGATTACCTGAATCGATTTCAAACAAACAATCGATATACGATACGTAGACCAGTAGGGATAAATAAACAGTTTTATCGCTATTTGACTGTTGACGGTATTTATTTTTCATGAAACCCAACAAAATGTCTAACTCAAGGGTTGTATGCAATAAATTGAGGTTCTTAACATAGTTGTAGATGATTAAAACTAGTTGGGTTGTAAGAATTAACCGTATCTTTATTTAAATCATCACTTGGGCGAGTAAACATAATATATGTCATGGCAACTGACTTTATATCATGTGTAATGGCGGCTGACTTTGTTTCATCCGTAATGTGTTCTTATTTCTGTTAAAAAAAAGTAATTTGTTTAATTTATTTTGATTCTAGTTTTGATTTTCAGTTTTTGAAGAGTTTTGATGTGTTGATTAAATATTTACAAGATTATTAGTGAGGTGAAAGTTTTAGAAGTGAGCATGTGCTGAGATGGTAGAGTCCAAGTTTCCCATATGGTTGGGAGGGTAGGGTACTAGGCATGTAAGATTTTCCACACCTAACAATTTTTTATTTTTTTAAAGATATAACTCAATAAGGAAAACCTCTTTTCGCTTTATGAGGTAATTGTATTATATTTGGAAGAAGGTACAGGAAAGGTGGATAGAAACATATAAAAGGGAGACAAACACAATATGGCCTTTACAATGAAAAGAAGAACACAGTTCACACTTTACACTGCTGCCAATGGACAAAGAGGTAATGGNAATACAAAAATATAAAATCTACTTATATATATAATAAGGTATAGGAAAGGTGGATAGAAACATATAAGAGGGACAAACACATGTTCCTATCTATGTTTCCTATCATTCTTTATCATTTTCCTTTTTCTCCCATTTTGTTTGTTGGTTTTCTCTTTTAGAAAGTTGCGGTGCACGTTTCACACTCCTCCCTGATGAGTTCCGATAGCATGAAACCTGGGTCGGGGATTGGGCGGTGACGATCAATTTTCTTTAAGAGGCAACCATTACCTCCTTGTCCATTGGCAGCAGTGTAAAGTGTGAACTGTGTTCTTCTTTTCATTGTAAAGGACATGTTGTGTTTGTCTCCCTTTTTATATGTTTCTATCCACCTTTCCTATACCTTCTTCCAAATATAATACAATTATTTTTTTTAAAGAAGATTTTATTCATGTTTATCTCTTTTGTCCGACAAAATAAATATTACGGATTACGTTGTGTAGACCTAAGTAATTTTTGAATTCAACATATTATGATTGGTGACCTGGTGGTCTAGGGGTAAGGTGTCAGACTTCTATTCTGGCGGCCGGGGTTCAATCCTCGGTCCCGGCAAAGATTTATCTGATTGCCAAACCCTTCCTTCACCTCTGACAAGACATCTTGTGAATGTGGGGAATGCCAGGTCTCCACCGTGGTTCGGATTCCACGTTAAACTGTAGGTCCTTCATTTCATCTCACATTCACCCTACCATTGCACATTAGCATAAGTGCGTATAACCCGAACGGGTAGTAAGACGCGGTGCCAATAATAATAATAATAACATATTATGCTTTGTTTATGAGGTGAATGATTCGATCATCGAATCCACTAAAACACTGAATCCTCGAACCTCGAATACTTGTCAGGATTCGGTGGATTTGAGTGGCCCATCTCTAATTTGTCTACATTATGCAAATAATTAAATATAAAATACCACTCTTAAAATAAATTAACCAATAAAAATAATTTCCTTCAAAAATGTAATAAAATCAAGTATTTTATTAATTGTATTACTAGATAATCATTGAAAATTTTATTATTTGATTTGATAAAAAATGCTATTCACGCACACCTCTATTTATTTTACTATGTTATTTTTTATTACCTTTAGCAAATTTTATTACTCCCCCCGCTCCCGCATTATTATTATTTTCAACACACATATTGAAGAATCATCATAGACTACCATAAAATATGAGTGACTATCGACATTTACGAGGAATAAATTAAATTTTCAAAATAAAATATAGCCTATTTTACTCACTGATAATATAGCTTTATATTGGTGAAAGAATTTTTAAAATCAGTCCAGTAGTTTTTGAGTATATCCATTACAAACAAAAAATCAAATCTTTCCTCTTTATGATATTAGTATAGATATATGTGTATGTGTGTTTATATATATATATATGTTTATTTCTGTGTATATATATGCATGTGTGCGCACACACACATGATGTCAGTCATGAAACTCCACTGTACTGAAATGTATTTTCTTTGGAGTCTCATGGTAAACATCCATATATATAGCATAGTTATCCTAAAGGACAGGCTATAACCTCTGGAGTTAATACAAATACAGAAACAAATGGTTTGAATGGGATTGGGTAAAGGAAACACATTGCCACTTTAATTGTCCGATAGTCCTAGATCTTGTATTGAATCATTCACACTTAACAAAGAATGTGGAAGCCTGGGAATGCTTCCTTGTTAAAGTTTACAGAACTTCACACCTCACACTAGCATCACTACCGAGTCTCAACAAACAACTGACTAAACTTGCAGTGTCAAACTATACCTATACAACAGGCCTAAAAGGTCCAACTTTATCCAATTGCTGACAAATAATTATTTATATTTTTCTCTTTTTTCCCTATAATAATTATGTTGCTCTAGACCACCACTAAGCATCATAATACTCCAAAGAAAATTTATACTACAAAATATTTTAAAAATAATTGTTATCCTTATGTTTAAAATACCTTCAAATCTCTTAAAGGATTCAAAAGCCTATTTGTTATCAGAATCCTTCATATTGACTTGTGAGATATAAATAATCGTTTTTTTTACAGGCTAACTCCTGATGATGACATTGTATCTAGTTTGAAGAAGATATTGATAGAAGGATTCTCAAACTTTTCTCAGGACTATTACATTCCTGTGTGTTTTCAAGCTATTGATGTTATTTATCAAGTGAGTTTAAATTGTATATTTCCACTAAATTTAAAAATATATATTCACATTCATGACCTTAGGAATAATGTTATTCAGATTATAAGAATCAGAATAATAATTTTAACACAAATCAAATAGAATTAGTAGAATCTAGAGGTTTACGAGCTTAAGTTTTTTAATTTGGGTTGATTTCGAGCAAGCTTTCATGAAGCTCCTGAGTATCAAGTACATTCGAGCTTGGATTTAGTAAATATGTAATTGTCTGAAAGATAAACAAATATGTATTAATATTATTTTAATTTTTCTAGACGCGCCTTGGTGGCGTAGTTGGCTAACGTGCTTGTCGTGTTGAGCTTTACTGCTGAGAACGGGGAGATCGAGGTTCGAATCTCGGTCGGGTGAACTGGGGGTGGTTTTTCCTAAATGGTTTTCCACTCTCCCTCCACGCAAATGCGGGTTCACTTCCTCTGATTAAACCTTCCCAATTCCTAATCCATTAGTATAATTAGTACTTAAAGCGTATAACCCGAACGGGTAGTAAGACGCGGTGCTAAATATTATTAATTTTTCTAGTGAAATGAGATACCGATATTTAAAATAAAATGTGTTTTAAATATGTTTTTAAACCTATATAAAAAACAAGCCATAGTAAATTATGTGATTAATAGGGCTTTGCGATTACTCATATCTCAAACTTCAAACCAAGCTTGTCATTAAATCTTAGTATCTAGATAGAAAATTTTATAGTCTCGTCATTTTTGAGATTCCTCTTGAGTTACGTACAAATCAATTTTGTATAACACAATGCTAAGTATAGGCTATTTAGTTTAAATCATATTGGTAGTTTCACTTTAAAATCATTCCTTAACATAACAAATTGTTAAAATTAATAGAAAAAATTACATTAATAACTCAATAAAGCTCTTTAATTACTTTCAATTGGTAAGCTAGCTTCCATTTTGAATTATTCTTGTTTGAAGTTACATTGCCATGACAAGGCAATCAAAATTAAAATAAAACTACTAGATAAATACATAAATAATAATTATTTTACTCTTTTTACATGGTCCCTTTCCTAAATTTTTATTTCAATTAACATAAATTTAACATTGAAAATACTTACAGATTGTTTTCAAACTTAAGTTATTTAAAACTTATACTATATTTGGAAGAAGGTACAAGAAAGGTGGATAAAACATAATAATAATAATAATAGCCTTAATAATATATGGCTTTTACAATGAAAGGAAGAACACAGTTCACACTTTACGTTGCTGCCATTGGACAAAGAAGTAAAGGTTGCCCCTTTAAGAAAATTAATCGTTAACACCCAATCCCCTGACCTAGATTCATTCCTTTGGAGTGCATCAGGGAGGAGTGTGAATTTCGCAATGCATTTTCCTAAAAGAGAAAACCAAAATGCACAAAAGGGAGCAAATAAACATTTGTAAAGTTTATAGGGAGAGCCCATATAAAGCGAGTACACAACTCTGCATAGAGGATTGGATTTGGAACATGTGATCATGTGTGTGATTATTACTATAAGGACTAATAAATGAAAAATGAAACAATTCAAATTTTTAAGTACTTATGATTCTTAGGTTTAGACCAAACATTAATAACACTGAAAGATTGTCATAGAAGACTAAACTACTATCAAATAAGTAGAAGGAAAATCAAACTAAGACGATATAATTTTGCTAAATATGACCGTCTGTAGCAAGGTCCATATTTATTAATGTCCTTGCTTGGACCTAGCTTGAAATCTTTCTGTGTAAAAGTAGAAATTGTTATTTTTAATGTTAACCTCAGATAAAAAAAACCTTACTGAAAAACTTATATTTCCTGTGATCCATTTTATACCCATAAAATAAGTACAAACTGATACTATTCATATTAACAGCAGCCCTGCTATCGCCAGTGCTACCTCATTGAAAATTATACTGCATGATGTGGTATTTGCTAAATTACAAAGAAATGGGATTTATTTAAAAAAGAAGAAGCTTGTATTCATGTTATTCGCATGAAAACAGTATAATTTGTGTAAAAATTTGTTTTATCGCAAATGCGAATTTTGCATGTCCCTACTTATAACAAACAGTAAGCCATTCTTTATTTTCACAGCTTTCTGACTCTCCTGACACAATCTGCACTTATGTACTCAAACAGGTCTGTGCAGCTTATGAACATCATAGAAATAGCAACGCTGAAAATGGTAAGTCAAATAAATTGATTGAAAAAAAACATAATATGAATTATTAATCTTAGTTTTATTTTAGGATATTTAACATGCACTTTCCAAACCAAATGATTTTATATTATTACACGACTTTAGGACTAACTCAAGTCTAGAACAAACAGAGCACTCACTTCCCCAGCCATTAGTTCATCACTATGATATGGGAAGCCCAATTTTACCAATAATACATTTTTTTGGCATGCCAGGAACCAAACTATTTTAGCCCAGATATACTCAAGGGAGTTAACATGAAAATATGAGGGAATTCATAATTAATTAAGTCCACAAGGATTTCTTCAATTACATTTTCATATTTTTATAATAAAGGAAATTGATAAAACTAAAGAAAAAGGAAAAATAAACTACTAAGAATAAATTTGATGAAGAAAGCCCACTTAAGGAAAGAGGAAAAATGTGGGAAGAGTCCAATGAACAAAGGTGACATCTTCTTCCTTTTGTCTTCTATGGTAGAAGTAGTCACACACACATTTTAGCACACAAAAAATAATATTTCGGCATTGTTGCCTTTATCAAACACAAAGAAGAAGAGAGTACAAATAACACAAACAATGGATTACTCCATAAAAAAAATTTTCTTTAGTTTTATCAATTTCCTTTATTATAAAATTATCTAGCCATTGGGCCACCTCATTTTTAAACATTTTCCTATTTGTGTTTATATTAATTTAATGTTTATATGGAAAATTTTCTTTCACAAAATCTTTGCTTTTCATTTGAAGCATCTCCTCTTTTATGTGTTTTTTGATTCACAATACCTGAAATTTTTTTTTATCAAGGGATCTGTGAATTATATGGGATTTTTCAAAGGTTGGGAGTCCTGGTTTAAATATTGAGAAATATAGCTCTAACCTTTCATCCTCTGGTTACTCCTGACTTTATTTTTATGATGTGGATTACAAAGTTTAGAGTTTTATATATATTTTTCAAAAATCAACACTATAACGAGATGGGAGGTGGGTGTACTATTGAGATAACCAGGAATTATACTTTGAAAAAGCTGGAAATTTTTTTCTTGGTCATAAAATTAAAAATATTAATAGTTTTTAATCAAAGATATAGGTAACCTACACACATGTGACAATTTATGCAAATTTTCTTTAGCTCATTTGGCTTTATTTTTTTTATTTTACACATATTACTACTTTCTGGTTTGTATGCATATGACCCGCCTCGGTGGCGTAGTTGGCTAACGCGCTTGTCGTGTTGAGCTCGACTGCTGAGGACGGGGAGATCGAGGTTCTAATCTCGGTCGGGTGAACTGAGGGTGGTTTTTCCTAAATGGTTTTCCACTCTTCCCCCACGCAAATGCGGGTTCACTTCCTCTAATTCAACCTTCCCAGTTCCTAATCCATTAGAGTAATTAGTACTAAAAAGCGTACAACCCGAACGGGTAGTAAGACGCGGTGCTAAATATTATTATTATTATTGTATGCATATGTACTAATTACTTTTTTAAATGCGGAAAAGAAGAAGAAACCTAAGTCAAATAAAAGGTTTTTTTCTGTCATATAACAATACTTTTAAATTCAATTACTCATTACATGAATTAAGGCAAAGAGAAAAGTCTAGAAAAACCAGACAAACATTTCAAAGTTATTTATCTTTAATAAACCAAACTAAACATAAAATAACTAAACATTGCACTAATAGATTATTTGATCTTAAGTTAAGTAGGACTACTCTAAAATGACCCCTGAAAAAACTTGAAATAACAACAACAACTAACATTAAGAAACTCTATACCTATAATAAAGTACGCAAATAATTTCACAAAATATTGTTAAATCATGTTATTCTACTTTATAACTTATCATGCAGAATCACAAGTTGTTGAACATATGCTGGTTTTCTGCCTTGTACATTCATCAGGTGTGGGTATCATTCATTTAGAATAATAAAGAAAACACTGAAGATGCAAGCTAAAACCCGGTCACAGATAATTCCAACAAGATAAAATATAGAAAGCTTTAATATTAGATATGTTTGTTATAGTTTAATTGCAACAAGAAGAATAGCACAGTTAAAAAGCTTTATATTTTATATTTTCTTTACTTCAACCCACTGACCATCAGCTCACTGAATTGCAACTTGGGAGTCATTTTTCTTTTGAACTAATGTTGGCAAATTTGAACAAATTTGAATTTGTTTTTCTAAACTACTGCTAACTAACATATTTAAAAATATATTATATGCACATGTCAATATTATTTTGTTGTAGTGCATTTAGTTTTATGCAAGAAAATAAAGTTTTGAATATATATGATTATAAATAGTAGTTGTATGGTATAGAGCACTAGGCTAAATATTGGTTTAAATTAGGAGGGATAGCCAGCACACTTACCTAGGTGATACTGGAGTATAAATTGTTTATATATAACACTAAAAACCACACAAATACATTTTTAAGGTTAAGCTTCATCAGGTCAGGAGAGTAGACTGATGCTTTTGGTTGAACTGTAAGGTTGACTGTCCAAAGCTGACTGTTTTTTCAGTTATGACATCACTGTATAGATAGCAGCACTAAGACAATCTAAAGCCAGAACCAGCTCAAATTTCAAAAAGGAACTTTATAAACTCAATATACTTACTTTAGTAAACATAATTTACATTTTTGTACTTTCAAAGGACATTTTCTCATATTCTCGTGTCTCGATACATTTTTATATTCCTGTCTCTAGATCGTCTTGAATTGAAAAAAATTATAAAAGGCTATAGCCAAATACATATTCCTTTACTCTTTTATCCCTCTAATAACTGTAGTAGAATACCAGAAAGCTAACAAATTCCATCTTTGCCTCTCGCAATCACCAAATATTGCCAGTAACAAATGATTATGTCTGCCAGGGCTGGTACTTTTGGGATGACCTATGAGTAGGGTGGGATATGCAAAATTCACATTTGCAATAACACAAATTTTTACTCGAATTTTATTGTTTTCATGCAAATAGCACAAATTCAAGTTTAAAAAAAACAACAATTTTTTTGTAACTAGGCAAATGCCACATCAAGCAATATAATTTTCAACGGGGTAGCACCGACAATAGAGCTGTGCCAGGGTTTCCACCTCTTAAGTATATCATTCTATTTGCAGATTTTAAAGATAAAAAACTGGTCACTGTATGAGTATTTTCACAGATATTTAGGCCTTTTTTATTTTTAGGTTAACATCAAAAATCACAATTTCTACTATTACCCATTTCAATACTTTAGTTTCTATTTAAATAGATTCTTTGTTTTCAGCCTTTAAAATATTACACGCTAGGTCCAAGCAAGGACATTAATATATTAAACTTGCTACAGGCGATCATGTTTGGCAAAATTACATCTTTTTTATTTTTATTTACTTCTCCTTATTTGATAGTAGTTTAGTCTTCAATGATGACATGTTTCGGTGCTGTTATTGTTTAGTCTAAAGCTAAATTGATAATCGTTAATCGAATATTTCAATATTGCTATTTGTAAGACTCGAAGGTGGTGCTATTGAGATATCGAGTTTGATATTACTAAGCGTGAAATGTTTTGTGCGTATTTATATTTGATTTTTCTCCGAATATGTTAATAGATAATTAAATACACAATAGAAACAAAAAATGTAGAGTGTTTTTTTTTATGAATACTAATTCAACTCGTATTTACTTAAATAATATCACTTTTTGAGAAAAATAACCCCACTTTTTCCTAAAATCAACCTCACCTTTTGCATTCCTCTAATTATTAGTCATAATATATTTTTAATGTAAATATAATTACAATATAAATTGAAATAAATAAATGTTGATATTATATTTGTACATTTTTAGAAACAATATTTTTTTTAAATACATAAAAACAAGAATTACAATAGTAATAAAAGAAAATATATTTATTATGTTTGTAGATTTATAATGACTCATAATTTATGAGAGAATGGAACTGCTTGTTTGACTTTAAAATATCATTGAAATTTGTGGCACTTTTACTCACTATCTCCTCAAATCTTATTCAACACTAAGGCAACTTCATTGCACTTCTTCCTTTTTTTTTACACCACATAGAGTAGAAAAGGCTCGCTCACACAACTAAGTTGTTGGAAAAGGCATCAAATGTTTTGAGTGTTTTTTCTGAAAGTTCTTAGTCCTGGCTGACGAAGAAATGGATATAAAAGTTAATTTCCAAATGCTCCTCTCAAAGATGTGGGTGCAAGGGACGTGGCCAACCCCACACTTTTTTCGACCTCACTTTCTCACCGATATTTTGTATGGGAAAGCCTCTCCATTATTTTTGGCACAAACCAGCAATTTATCCTTTAATATAAAATTGTATAATATCTAAAAATATACAAAGGTGTTTCACGGATTTCCTGGAAGATCTCACGGACCCCTTGGACAAGCCTCAGGGACCCTTTGGGTTCCGTGGACCCCACTTTAAGAAAATATGCTCCAACCGACAAAAGAATGAACCTTAAAGAAAATAATTCGGTCACAATGTCAAATGTTTTCATTTGAGAGAATAAGAAAAGTTTATTTTACATTAAACTTGCCGAGGAGAAATAAATAACGAACTCATTTTGGAACAAGTTCAGAATGCAATAGCACCACTTAGACAAATAATATAGGTATTTATTTACTGTACAAAACTAAACATCACTGTGTGCTCAACATGATATACTAGTAACCTTATTTTGGTGTATAAATTGTTGTGTGTCCATACATGTGCTACTGTTATCTGGACTTAATCCTTATTTAAGCTAATACTAATTTGACTTGTGTGATGTAAATAATATCGCTTTCAGCATAAAATATTATTGCTTTTTGAGAGAGAGAAACACCACTTTCCCCCTAAAAATAACCTCATCTTTTTCAAGTCTTTACTTTTGAGGGTTGAGAAACTAATTCAAGATACAGAAGGTAGTTATAAAGGAAGTGTAAACCACATACTCCTAGCGAGGGGATGAGAAACCCATGATGATAAATGACAGTGCAAAAACATTCCCCAAATTAATGAACCCAGTATTCAAATTTCGTTCTTTGCACAGCACACCTTAAAAAAATTCAAAAATAAAAATATACATTCATTTGAATTTAAAATTCTCATAATTTGGAGACAGACCTTTTAAAGATGCAAAAATTAATATATTTTGTCTCGAAAACAGATTATGCTAGCAACCATGTATTAAAGAATCTGCACAAAATTCAAAACCAAGAATTGTGGCTGAAATATTAGTGATAACAAGTATTCTTACCTAGGTAATTCCGAAATTGAGATATCAGCAGATACAAAATACATTTTAAAATCTAGCTTTCAT